>SRLM01000202.1:0-188492 GCA_015708895.1 Populus ilicifolia | reverse complement strand
TTGCCATTAATGTGCAACAACCATTTGGTATTGCACCAAACATGTGCATTCATACAAGATGTCAAAGGTTGGCAGCCACCATTGTTGAAGAAGAGTTGGAGTTGGCAGCCACCTTTGTTGAAGAAAAACCTCCATGAATGCCTATAAATAGAGGCATATGTTAGAGAGCAAAATGAGAGAAGAGAATTGTGAGAATGTGAAGAGAGTAGAGAGGAAGAGAGAACTGCAATGGCAGCAAGGCTGCTGCCATTGCAGCAGTTGTAATGATAGCAAAGAGAGGGCTGGGAGTAGAGTAGAATGAAATTATCATTCTTCTCCATGTATTTGTTTTGTATTCTTTCTCTATCTCTAAATATATTGACTTCTCCCGTGGATATAGGCGGTTTTGCCGAACTACGTTAAATATTGTGTCAGTATGCTTGGCCTCCTATGAGCAAGTATCAGAACATCACCGGTCGGATTCCCCAACATAAACCTCCCAAAGACTTTTTTTATAAGATATGGTTGAAAAGAATGAGAAAAACTGGAAACGGGAAAGGAATATACGAGCCTGAGGTTGGAGATCTCATTGCTTTGACAGATGCAAGACCGAAAGACATTGCCGATTTGAACAGGCCTGGGATAAACTATCTTCTTGCTTATGTTCATAGGCTATCTAATGAGCTGGATGATGACACCAATCATGAAATGGTATCAATTCTCACATCCAAACCCATTCAATTTGAATTAGAAAACAGGCATAATAAAAGGGAGTCTGTCTTTGCTGGACAAGAGATTCAAAAGAAAAAAAGAGCCACTTTCTTCGTTGTTTACCTAGCAAACATGACGACGAATGTCCGCATATGGAGATCATTGAACTCAAATCTGCAAGGAGGGAACACGAACGTTATCCAGAGTGTACTTGAAAGTAGTTCACCTATAAGAAGGCAAAATAATTGTTCTTTATGAGTATGGAAGTTCTAGTTCTATTCTAATCATTCAGTTGCTTAACTGACGGTTGCGGTGTCTTCTCCTGCAGGATAGCCACGATTGTTCTCACTACTTATCTGAAGTGAATAGAAGTGCTGCAGTTTCTGGTATGGAAGAAACCATAATCAGCTCCTTTAATTTAAACGACACACAGGAAGATGCAATTGCATGCTGCATTGGTCTGAGTGAATGCCAGCATCAAAGCACTGTCAAACTAATTTGGGGTCCTCCAGGGACTGGAAAGACAAAGACAGTTCGTTCGTTATTGTTTTCTCTACTTAAATTGAAGTGCAGGACACTTACATGTGCTCCAACCAATATTGCTGTGTTGCAAGTGACATCGGGACTCCTAAAGCTAGTTACAGACTCTCTTGAATATGACACCTATGGATTTGGAGATATAGTTCTCTTTGGGAATGGGGAGCGAATGAAGATTTCTGAGAATGATGATCTCGAAGATATATTTCTTGACCATCGGGTTGAAGTGCTTTATCATTGCTTTGCCCCGTCAACCGGGTGGAAGCACACTGTAGATTCAATGATAAATTTGCTTGAAGATCCTGAGCATCAGTACTGCAGTTACTTGGAAAACATGAAAAAAGAGAAGGAGGGAGGGGATCCGGATGATGGAATGATTGAATTTGAAGAGATGAAAAGCAATAAAGAGAAGGATGAAGTGGTCAGTGATGAAAACCAGAAGGGCAGGAACAGCAGGAAAGTTCTGAAGAAAATTCTCTTACAGGCATTGAAAGACAACAAGAAAACTGAAAAGCAGAAGCAGCTGCTTTCTTCTCATCAAGAAAGGCTTCCAAAGTGTAAGGGAAATGGAGATCAATATGGAAAGGAAAACAAGGAAGATAATATACTGCCCTTCGAGGAATTTGTAAAGAAAAGGTTCAATATCCTTGGTGAGAAGTTGGATTTTTTAATTGTAGGTTTGTATACGCATTTGCCAACGTCTGTCATTTCAGTAGAAGTTGTAAAGAACATGATAAAAGCTCTTGATTTACTCAGCTGCCTCAAAACATTGTTGAATGGTGTTAGCATAGGAGATGAAGGTTTAAAGCTAGACATAAAAAATGAAGAAAGCAATGCCTGTCAATTTTCATGGTTGGCCACTAAAAGAAAGGATTGCATTCAGATACTGAATTCACTTCCTCGAGCATTTGACGTGCCCAATATTTTTGAAAGTTATCAAGTGAGAAACTTTTGCTTGGAAAATGCATGTCTGGTATTCTGTACCGCTTCAAGCTCTGCCAAGTTGCACACAGAAGGAATGACACCGATAAAATTGTTGGTTGTGGATGAAGCTGCGCAGCTCAAGGAATGTGAATCGACCATTCCATTGCAGCTTTCTGGTCTTCGCCATGCCGTTCTTATTGGTGACGAGCGCCAACTTCCTGCCATGGTTCAAAGCGAGGTGATGAGGTGCATCTTTTTTGCGTTCCATTTTCTGAGTAATTTAAAAGTTTTTAAGGTCTAATGTTTTTGTCAAATAACTTGATCAGATTTCCAAGGAAGCTGAATTCGGGAGGAGTTTGTTCGAGAGATTGGTCATACTGGGACACGAGAAACACCTACTGAATATGCAGTACAGGATGCATCCATCTATAAGCTTATTCCCAAATAAAGAGTTCTATGATGGGCTAATTCAGGATGCGTCAACTGTCAAAGAAAGAAACTATCAGAAACAATTTCTTCAAGGCAATATGTATGGGCCTTACTCATTTATTAATGTAGCCAGTGGGAAAGAACAATTCAATAACGGTGGCAGCAAGAAAAATTTGGTCGAGGTTGCTGTAGTTTCAGTGCTAGTTGCAAGCCTTTTTAATGGTATGCATTTTAGAAATGGTGTTAGGGAAATCATATATATGACATAGCTATTGGTTTCAATTACTTTTTTGTTGGGTAGTGAGAAAGCTAAAGCCTTCGTTATCTTTCCATTGCAGAATTTACAAGGGCAAGAAAGAGGATGAGCGTAGGAGTCATATCACCGTACAACGCTCAAGTTTATGCAATTCAAGAAAAGATTGGAAAGACTTACAGTGCACATGATGATTTTGCAGTAAATATTCGGTCTGTCGATGGATTTCAAGGAGGCGAGGAGGATGTTATAATTATCTCTACTGTGAGATGTAATGCAAATGGAAAAGTAGGTTTCCTTGCCAATCGCCAAAGGGTGAATGTGGCATTGACCCGTGCAAGGTATCATTTCCAAATACCAGAAGTCAGCCACTAGCATTGCAAGTTAATGTGTGTGTATGCTTCGTGTATTGATGATTTTGAATAACAATTTTGATGTGCTGTCTAATGAAGGCACTGCCTCTGGATATTGGGAAATGGAGCAACTCTTGTCAACAGCGATTCTATTTGGAAGAAATTAGTTACTGATGCCAAGGAACGGGGGTGTTTCTATAATGCCGAGGAGGATAAAAGCTTGTCTAAGGCTATTATGGATGCCTTTTTAGAATTGGACCAACTTGATGCTCTGCTGAATGTAAATTCTCCACTGTTCAGAAATGCAAGATGGAAGGTATGTGTGCTAATTTTTCTTGTTTCTCGATTTTTTTGTTAGTTCTCATTGTCATGTCTCAAGCTGAATGCTACTCGGTGGCCTTATCACCTCAATCCTTTTTCCCATTAAAGTTTTGTTTCAGTAACGATTTTCGGAAATCCATTCTGAATGTGAGAAATGAGGCTCGTCAGGAAGTGATTTCTTTGCTGGAAAAGCTTTCGAGTGGCTGGCGGGAACCTCCTGAAGGGAGAAACATCGTTGTCCGGCATGGAACTTCTTCTGAACTGTTAGAACAATACAGAGTCAATGATCAGCTTAAACTGATTTGGACAGTGGATGTAATCAAGGAAAACTCAAACCACACACAAATTCTCAAGGTGTGGGATGTTTTACCACTACCTGATTTACCAAAACTGGCAAGGCATCTCGATGATGTCTTTGGGAATTATACAGTTGATAAGATGAATCGCTGCAAGCACAAGTGTAAAGAAGGGTAAGCATTTTTCTATTTTCATTCTTCTAGATTCTGGTATTATACATCAACGGCTGCTTGAACTGCCTTGATCAGCAGTAGGAATCCAATGACGAACCTCAGATTTTTTCTGTTTTATCCAACAAGGGCAGGTCTCAAACCTGACGTGGGACCTCTCCCCTCCTTGCTCTGCAAGAAAGAATACCATTAGGCTAAACATCCATTGCTTTGGGTAATGATACTTGGATGAGAAGGGGTATTCCCTACTAAAGTTGCTCTCCTGGCCTGAAGCAAATGAAAATCAATTATCATTGCATTTTCTTTTTTGAATTGCAGGAATTTGGTTGTTCCAATGAGATGGCCACTGGGTTTCGGTGGTGCTGCCGAGAGTAGTAACCCTGAAACTGATCCTGCAGAGCTTCTGTCACAACCATTGGCTTCACTTGTTATTAGTGATGAATCAGAAGCATCAGTAACAAATAGTAGGTATGCAAAACGAAATTTCTGAACAATATGTTTCCCAGGTCTCACTGTAGTATATCCTCCGAAGGAACAAAAAGAGAAAGATCAATTCTATGTTGTCTTTATCAGCTTCAAATTCTGTCATTGATTCTTGTATGATATCATTAAATATCAGACAGGCGCCCTGGAGGAATAGGAACGGGAACAGGAACAGGAACAGGAAATATGGATTTAGCAGTGGAAGAATGGATTCAAAACCTAGGTGGTGAAGTCCAAGTACTAATAATTAACTAATGTGGTAAGGACATCTTTGCTATAGTCAAATTGATCTTAAAATAAACTCTCTTGTTCTAACGTGTTAAAAAGAAAAAAAAATTAAGATAGCAATTTGACTCCTCAGGCTGTTCAACAAGTTCTTGAGGGGAGACTGCAGCTCTCTGACTGAAGGAGGAAGTCCTCTCCTTGCACGTTGCCTGGCTATATCTTTGTTTGACAATGTCACCCTGCGCTAAATTTACTACTTGTGTTGCAAAAAGGTGGTCAAAATTAATGATATGATGTTTTTCCTTTCTTGTGTCGTCAATCTATTCAATGTTAATGTTTATATTTTATGACTATGAAATGGAATTATGGAATCAAGATGATCATATCCTTCAGATGATTTTTGTAGCTAAATTATTTGTGTTACTGAAACGCCTGGTTTCTGGCCCGACATTTATTGGGTTGAATAATAGACATGACACCAAGCCTAATGGTAATTGAAGCTTCGACCAAGCCAGAATATTTGCTACTGCAAAAAGCCCAGTATACAGGGATCAGATCCTAGCCCTTTGCATGCACTTAGTGCTAATGCTAATTGAATTTTATTTTATCAAATTAATAATCAATTGAGTGATGAAATATTCCTCCATGTATAAAAATAAATTATCATGATCATTTCTAAATATATAAAACATTAAAAAATTAAATATAAATAAATAAATAAATTGAAGGACCAAAATAAAAAAAAAATGAAACAAAAACGCTTTTCCTATGCAAATCTATCAATTAAAACACCGATTCCTTTAATTTTTTTCATTCTATGGCTAAGAGATGCAGAAACACCCATCGAGAGTATATTTTCACTCTCAAGTCTCATCTCACTTTCTCGGATATAAGCTTTTGGATGTATAATAAATGCATAATGAAAGACTGTTCTTCGTTGAACATAACGATGGAAGGCTTTGGGCTTCAAAACCCATGGTTAATATGAACAGTGGAAATCCTAGAATAAAAATCAAGGATGATACTTGGAATTAACATAAAACTAATTCCCCTCAGTGTTTTATTCTGCATGTGAACAGTAAAATTCATCATTTAAACCTTCAAAAACCAAATGATTAATCAAACGCTCAGGGTTAAAATAGTATTTTTTACATTTTATTGATGTGCAGTGTGCCTTTTTAAAAAAGTTTTGAATTTTCATATTTTTTATATAATATAATTATTAAATAGTAGTGAGGGTCAACTTTCCTTTTTTTTTTAGATTAACGTGGGTGTCCGGACCAGCTTTCGCGCATCACGACTAATCCCACGGGCCCTAAAGTTAACGACCATGTAAGTCTCCAGTGGCCATCATATGAACAACCAAGGACTCGAACCTGAGACCACAGAGGGAGCAAACCCCTTGATCCCAAGTTCTTATCACTTGCCCACCACCTAGATGGTTAACTTTCTTTCTTTTTACTTAAGGTTAAAGGGGTATTTTTGGTTTTTTAACATGAATTTTTTTGCAATTTTCGCATGGGGTCAAAGGTATTTTAGTTTTATTACAAATAAAAAAAGTGGTAGTGGTAATAAGTGAAAGGTGCTTGCACTTGTTAAACGAAGTGTGTGACGCTTTTTAATTATTATTGATCTCTTTTTGGAGCAATGTTTAAAGTATTGTGTCATCCTTTACAGAATGGGCCATCATATGTCAATTTCCATAATATAATGATAATAATTTTTCTCCTCTCTTTTCTTTTTTTCCCTTTATTATATCTTGTAAAATTGTAAAGTAATCTTTAATCTTTTAATTATATTGAATTTAATTTATTTATTTATTAATTTTATTCATTGACATTTGATTTTTTTATGTTTTTTAATCAAATTTGATTTTTTTTTATTTCTATTGATTTTGCTTTTATTCTTCTTTTTTTTCCTAATTGGATTTAGTTTTTCAATTTCATTCATAATAATTTTATTTTAATTCCTTTTGTTGTTGAATTTGATTTTTCATTTTTCTGATTGTAATTCCTTTTAGTTTGAGTTCTATTCTTAATTATTATTTTTTTGTAATTCCATTTCTCATTGTTTAATTTTGAATTTTCATATTTTATTTGGTTTTTATTTATCATGCTTTTAAAACCTAAGCATAAGAGTTGACTTCTATAATGTCACGGGTTGATGGGATTTTTTATTGTGTAAGAAGTAAAAATAATATTAGTTTGATAAAAAAAATTAATGGCAAAAGAAAAAATCAACGTGATTTTACTCTCTCTATTCCAAATACTACCCTTTCATATTCATGCTATGCAACTTGTTCTTCAAAGTTCAAGAAAGTTAACATCTTAAATGAATTGTAGAAAAATGATGTAGCCTGAACTATAAAGATTAAATTTTAAAGGTAAACCGTAAAGGGTCAAAACGGAAAGAACTTGAGAAAGCCTTGAATGTTGTCGCATCCCTAAAATAGTCCACAAGCTGAGCTTAAATAGATGAAAAATTTGGGCTGAAGCGTAGCATCTCTGCAAATATATTTTGGGCTGAAGCATTCAACTATCTGCCATTGAAGAACAAAATTCTAACGTCATTCTTGTTTATGTTCATACTTCACCACATTGTTATCATCTGCTCTTCTAGTGAAAATAGTGGTGCTTCCTCTTCAGAGCATAAGGGACATATTACCATCTTTTAGTTGAAATGACTCGCAAGAAGCAGCAGGTTTAAGCTGCATTACCAGAACTGGATGCTGTCATCAGAATACTGTCAAATTACCATGGGATTTTTCCAGGAACTGGGAAAACAAAGACTCTTGGTTTCTTGTTATATACACTACTAAGAAGGAAATGCAGGACACTTACATGTTCCCTAACGAACATGTCAGTTTGGAAGAGGCAGCCTGTGTCCTGAGATCAGCTGTCGAATTTATATGGATATGAACATTATGAGATATTGTCGTATCTGGGAATCGGGAGAGAATGGAGATTGATGGTCCAAATGAGCTTCTTCACATATTTCTCGACCGTCATGCTAACAAACTAGTGGAGTGTTTGGCCCTTCCGGTTGGGTAACTTCCATGGCATGGTTGCTCGAATATATGAAATAACTTTTACATTTGCTCAAGAAACCAAACCAAAGATCAACAACGAGAGAGCAAACTTCGTGATCAGCAAATAAACTGAATGCAGGTAACATCAAGAACAAATGCGGGAATGTCGTTAGCAATTAGGCCAGGGCACAAGAATTGGAAATCGTAGCAACAACAAATAATTTACTAGCAGGAACTCCGAGGAAAGCACAAAGATAATGGAAATTAATCTCCAGAAAACGTTCATCATCTTTATTGGAACAAACTAAATTGTCAGCAACAACACCGGATACATCGAAGTCTCCGAATAACCATCAGCAAACACCAGTGAAAACTGAAAAATATCAGACATGCATGCATAGAATTTAATAATGCTGTAGAAAATTGCTGAATGAATTAGTTAGCTTTTCATTAGAATGCAATATCATGACATACGCTGTCTTGTTCTTTTCCTCTGGTAAAGCTAAAGGAGTTCCATGTGAATATCACCCTCCAAAACAAAAGAGGTTTGTGAAATTAATTAGAACAAACATGGCGTTCTTTCTTTTATCCAAAGCTAATATTGTTTTTATAGAAAATAATTTAAACGAGAAAAGAAATTGAATAATGGATCGAAATATGAAACAAAATATCAAATTCTCATAATCCTCACCTAATTAACTGTCATCAAGGTCAACCTCGATTCTAGGGATATGAGCGATCTTCGGCCAATCTTCTCCCGTTCCCCTTTGGCACCTTTTGCTTAACCTTGGACAATGTCTGATCTGTAGTTTTTGAAGTTTCTTTAAATTTCCAACGCACTCTGGCAATTCTTCAATGTTTGGACAATCTCCGATGATAAATGTTTGTAAGGAGTTCGTAGATCCTTGAAGAAGCTGTTTTGGTAGTGTAGTTGTTGTTGTTAACCATCCAAAAAATACAATCCGAAGGGAAAGTGGTTGGATTTTTCTTTCTTTTTCTTCTTCTGTCATTGTCAAATCAAGCTTTTCGCAATCGCAAATATACAATTCCTCCAGTGCAGTTAGGGATTTCATGCTTTGCGGCAAAGAAATTAGACTTTCACATCCAGCAATAACCAATTTACGAAGACTTCTAAGACCTTGCATATCGTCGCACAATAATTCGAGATTTTTACATCGAACGATGAATAAAGTTTGAAGACACTCCAAGCACCCAATCCCACCTTCTAGGAACCGCTTCTGATTAGTGACCAGAAATAAGAATCTAAGGTTGATCATGTACCTCATATCTTTGGGCAGCTATTCTAATCCTTTTGCACCTATAAGCAGCGCTTGCAAATTTTGTAATTTGAAAATGGATTTTGGGAGTCTTTTGATTTTTGAATACCCGGCAAAACTGAGATATCTCAAATGTTTCAAGGCACCAATCTTATCAGGCAAAACCTCAAATTCAGAACCATCCATTAATTCCAAAGATCGCAAATGCTTGAATTCTGACAAGCATTTCTCAAAGTCTGCTTTGCATCTAGGAGCCTCTAGGCCAGTTGCAAAGAGTATTGACCGCACGAGTTAATTTATTTGTGAAATTAGGAAGAGTTTGGTGAAAAAATGAATCAGAGTCAAGAATTGACAAATGACGGGTTGTTTTGGAAATTTGGTGGTTTTGAGAGCTTATAATTTAAAACTCATTTTGAGCCAATGATGAAGCAAGATCATGCATTTTAAATAAAGCTCCAAAAATCCAATCCTCGTAATCTTGGAAGAAACATTTTGAGATCAACTCACGCACATAACGCAAGCTAACATCTTCAATTCCATGTTCTCATTTGGATTTGATGATTGAATGAGTCCATGCGCCATCCAAAATTGAACCAATTCAAGATCCGAGAAGAGATGATCTTTTGGAAAAATGGAAGAATAAAGAAAGCATCTTTTCAAGTGAGTCGGCAGTCGTTGATAACTCATCTTCAAAGCAGGTAAAATACCATCTCCCTTCTCCTCCCACTTGTCACTATCTCTCACCGATCCCCACTCTTTTTCATCAGTTTTGCCATACAGTTGAGTCCCCAAGTTAATCACTGCCAAAGGAATTTGCTTGCATTTTCCCACTATATCTTTCCCAATTTCAACTAAATTTGGATACAACTCCATTTGCCTTTCCTTGAATGCACACTTGTAAAACAACGACAAACAATCCCTTTGACCCAGAAGAGTTAGGTTGTATGGAGTAACTGTACCCATAATCTCAACAACACGTTGACTACGGGTGGTTACTAAGATTTTACTTCCAAACGCACCTTTTGATAACAGAGGCTTCAACAACGACCATTTTTGAGGATCTTCATTCCAAACATCATCTAAGACAAACAAGTATTTCTTACCATCCAAACTGTTACAAGTTTTGTCTTAGTTCACCCTCATCCAGATTTGCACATATTTCCCCAGTTGCAGATTTAATGATTTTTGGTATCACTAGTTTTAAGGAAACATGCTGATTTGTTTATTGTAGAGAGATTTCTTCCATGTTATAAGCTTGAATTCCCTTTTGAACTCTGAAATTTCGCCTGATAGGTAGAGAAAATACCAGAATAATTCATGTCAACAAGTCATTACATGAAGTCATTCATTCCCCCCCTTCACGCGGAAACATGTTAACAAGTATAGAATCTTTGCAAATATCTTTTGGGCTGAAGTGTTGAACTATCTGCCATTGAAGAAAAATTGATGTCATTCTTGTTTATCTTCATAGTTCACCACATCATGGTACTTTCATTAGTATCCAAGTCCAGCCTCAATTTGTGTGTCATAATTGTTTCTATGTTGAGCCCAACCTCATTTGCTACCAATGCATCCTATTTTCTTCTTGCAGCATGAAAAGAATCGTACTATCTGCTCTTTTTGTGAAAATAGTGGTGTTTCGTCTTGAGAAAACAAGAAAGAAACACAAGAGGTGGTTTAGAAGATGACTTGAAGACAGAGCTCAAATCCAATACTTCAGTTGAAAATGCGCTGGTACAAAAGCAGTGGATTCTTGACATACACTTAACTGGCATGTGCTCGAATCTTTTAGCTTTTTTTTTCAAAAAATATACTGCTTCATCAACCAAACATCACTTTCACATAGTACAAATAAAAATTCCCAGTTCCATGGTTAAAATCTCGTAGAAGACCAACCTATAGATGGTTTGACTTCACCCAACCATTCCTGAACCTGTGTGATGTTACGTACGGTTCTGAAACAAAAGGAAAACACTGTATCATAAACCTCATAAAACGAAAGGAATAAAAGATTGATAATTTAGTTCTGGAATGGATGTTGCAGCTGTGAGACAGAAGAAGGAAGTCATCCTTGCATGTTGCATGGCTAGCTATACAAATTGTTTGACCATGTCAACCAATGCTAAATCTACTACTCATGTTGAAGAATGCTATAATAGTTAATTTTTAGTTTTAGAATACACTTCATTAAAAATTGGAGGCTCTCGTCATCCAAGAATTCATCAAATTCCTCCAAATTAATTATTTACAAAGCTGAGGGAGGGATGAAGTACTGTGGATGGCAGGAATAGGCGGCGGCTTTCATGTACTCATCATTGTAAAGCACCAGTGAGGTGCGTGGAATCCTGAAAATTGAAGTTTGAAAAGAAGTTAGCAAATTTGGTTATATGGAAAGCGTTGAGCTTGGAACTAGAAGGGAAGAACACGAAAATTATTAACAAAAGGCTGCAAAGTGATCTCACTATAAGAATTATGATTCTCGTTTCTTGATCAGCATCTCGTATTTGCAATTCCAGCTTTGAAGATGGAAAATTTGTACATCCAGTTTTAAAGGATGGTGGAAACTGTACTATCTGCTCTTCTAGTGAAAACAGCGGTGCTATCTTTGCTTGCATAAGGGAAACTTTAAAGTCCTTTAGTTTAAACAACTCACAGGAAGCTGCGGTTTCAAGTTGTTTTGATACAGAGTATGGCAGGCAGATTTTGGATGCATCAAACGTCAAAGGAACAGGCTAGAGGAGACGGTTACGTTTGAATCCAGCCCTTTCATAAATATATCCCATGGAAAAGAGGATCTGGTTGAACAACAGAGTTTCAAAAATACGTTTGAGACTGCTGCTGCTGCTGATATTCTTGGAATTAATTTTGAAGTCTACATTCAAAGTGTTCTTAATTTTAATTCTTCTAGGTGCATGTATAATTATTAAAGATATGTTTATCCTTTCAAGTCTCCTGGGAGAGTAGTTTATTCTTGGAATGATTGCTGAAAGTAACTATAGCTGATAGTTATTTGTCCAATTGAATTGGTAGAAGAATATTTAATTTTCTAGAAATTATTTCTCATAAAATTTATATGCCAACAAATATATATATATATGGAAAAAATAAATGTAAGATTAATATAGAACAGGAGATCACTTTATTAGCATACATATAGTAATGAAAATTCAATGAGCCATCATAGATGATTATTCAAAACGAAAAGCGTTCTTTCTTATTCATCAAACTGCTACTAATGTCGGCCGCCGGTAGGGGATCACTCTTGCACCATGCCTCTTCAAACAAAGAGGAAATAAAGTTTTTAACATATAATAATTAAAACTCAACGTGGATATAGTACTGAATGTGTTTCCTTTTTACCAAACTGCTCCATGGCCTCCATTCAAGGCGCCGGTGGGGGGGCGCTCCTGCATCGTAACCCTTTCTCACAAGCTCTGTGCCATGGATTCTTAGGCGGTTGTTGACATATGGCAGGATCCTTTTTTGGGTCACATATTTGACTACCACCTTCCCCCATAGTTGGAGGACTAATGTATGTTTCCATTATGCCAAGCTGGCTTTTGTAGGGAAACTTCACTACAGCGCTTGTATCATCTCTTAATTCTCTTGCCAGAAAGGGGTTCATCGTCATTAAGAACATGGAAATCCAAAACCCTAAAACAGCCAGCCTTCTGGTCAAGGCCATCGTAAATATTGATGGTAAATCTGAAGGAAAGAATCGTCAAATTTAGATGGAAGATCAGAAGGAAAGGAAGTTTGGCCGTACTATATTGAAATGTTTGCTCTATATATATATAAAAGATGGCATAACCATTATTAGGTCAAAGGTTTAAATAGATATCATAATTAAGGAGTAATTAAGAAATTAAAGATTTATTTTTATTTCCGTTTTTCAATCATACCACGAGTACCAATGTAATTAAGAAATTAAATGATTTTATTTTTATTTCCATTTTTAAATCATGCCACGAGTACCAATCATTGTATAAATTAAATAATTTGATTTTTAATTATAATTAATTCTTGGGTTCTATAACTTAAACGTTTGTATCTTGAAAATCTCTCCTGATAAAATCACAAATCATTCTCAGTGACTGGATTCGAAAATTAAACGGTTGAAATTTTTGAATCTCGAGTAATTAATCCCATTCTTTCGAGTAATTAATAATATTTCTACTTTAAATTGATGGATATGACAATTCCATGTGAAACATTTTTTCATAGAAATTACAGCTTGAAATATAATTAATATTTTGAAATATTACTATCTTGAAATATATTATATGATATTTATAATTGTTCCATCATCTCTTTATTTTGAAATGACATTAATATTAGCTTGGAGTATCATTAATATTTAAAACATCGTTAATATCATCGATATTAATTTTATAATTACTATTTTGAAATGTCATTAATATTTCAGGATATTAATGATATTTCAAAATACGGGACAGGTTAATATTAGCCATGAATTCCATATATGCATTCAAATTAACATGTTTTTCACACACAAAAATAAAAATAAAAATAAAAATTGTCAATCTTTATATATATATATATATAAAGTTAATTAATTTGGCGACATATATACATTGTCTATTTTCACCCTGAAATCAAGAAGAAAGTGAAACAAATATTTATTATGAAAAGTTTAAATTCAGTATCATCATTATTATTTTAATTTTAAAGCTATTAATGATATTTCAAAATAAAGGACAGGGTAATTGCCGTATTAGTCGTGAATTCCATATATGTATTCAAACATGTTTTCCATAACCCAAAAAAAAAGAAATTCTTTTACAAGGGCACTAATAATAACATTATCATCAAGTAGAAAAAGAAAATTAAATAATTAAAGTGTATGTTTTTGTTATTTTTATCGAAGAATTATTTTGATTTAATAGTTTAAATTAGTAGGTAAGGTTTTAATATATTATTTATATTATTTTTTAATATATTTTATTAAATAATTACATAAATTTATATTACCTTATACTTAATTTTAATCAAATAAATAAAAATGATGAGATTTTAATTTATAATTACTTAATCATTAAAACTCTAATAGCATGTCAAGGAATTATTTCAACTAAATAATTTAAGTTATTAAATAAGATTCAAGATATAATTTATATTATTTTTTTATAATTTTTTTATTAAAAAAAATCACATCCAAATACAAATTTAAGATGTGAATTCAAGATCAAACATGTTTTTCATATAAAAAATAAAATATTAATTTTACAGCATATATATATTACTCATTCTTTCTTAGAATCAATATTCTAAAAAAAAACTCAATAAAATCTTGAATAATAGCTTAAATAGTCAAATCTTAAATTTATTTTTTAATTATTATAAGTTTGAGGTTTTTTAAATTTACTAAAAATTTATGTGATTATTATTTTAAAATTAATTAAAATATATATAACTTGACTCGAATACTTGCATTAACCTAAAAAAATTAAAAAAGAAAATTAAACAAATATCCATTATAAAGAGTTTGAATTCAATGTCATCATTATCATTGTTAAGAAAAAGAAAACGGATAAAAAGTGTACTTTAAATCATTTTTGAGGATTTTTTACTGCATGAAAAATTATAGTGTCACAATCACTGTTACACTTTCGAAGAGTAAATAAATAAGCCAAGTTTCGGTCGTGCATTTTGGTTGTTATAACAAGCCAAGGTTCGGTGGTGGCTTTTCATGAAAAAAGAGAGGGTGAGATGGTCGGCTTTGATTCGACGACACTGAGCTGGTTAAAGTAAGTTACGTAGTCTATTTTTTTTAAAAAAAAATTATTTTTATATTATTTTAATGTGATAATATTATATATTATTTTAATATATTTTTAAATAAAAATTATTTTAAAAATCAATCATTACCATTTTATTTCTATAGATTAACTTGTTTTTATTTTACAGGATCTTGAATTCTTAAAGGTCTTTATATTCTGAATTATATATATATATATATTTGAATGATTTTAATACAAATTTTAATATTGATGCTAAAGAATGGTGGTTTCATAATCTTATAATGAGCAAATGATGGAACATTTGTAAATATCATGTAATCCCAATACTAATTAAAGTGAATATTTAAGCATGATGTTATACCTATTTGAGAATAAAAATATATTTAGTTGAAGAGATAAAAATAAAAATAAAAAATAATTTTTTAAAAAATAGTGTTGGATTGGTTTATATTTTTAAAATTAAAAAAATATGAAAACATGTCTTTATTTTCCCTGTATTTTCTATTCCAAAATAATAACCAAATGCAATTTTAATCTATTTTTTTTTATAATCTTGATTTTTGAATTAATGAAAATAAAAACACAGGAATATATTCCTTTGTAATATTAAATCTGTAAATGAACAACCCTCAGCTTTGATTTGATTTCTCAGTCACATTTGTGCTTGAAGATGTCCTCCGACCAGACAATACCAAGAATCCAAGGAAACCATCCTAAATAAAGATGTTTCCCATTTTGCCCATGCTTTATTTTTGTTTTCCGAAAAAGGACCTCCTTTTCATCCTTAGCCTTTAACAAAGTCTCCATTTCATCGTGCAATTCAATACTCAACGAATCAAAAGGTGAACACTCACCCTTTTTATTATTATTATTATTATTATTATTATATCTTTTATAAATGTAAAGGTAAACCCATCTTATGTGTACTTATCAATGAAATAAAGAGGAGAAATACCTGAATTTTATTACCAATACTCAATTTTCTCTCAAACTAATTGAGTTTATTGATTTCTTGCTATCAAATATTTAATCGATTAGTCTTTTCATTTAAGGTTATTGTAGTTTTCAACCCAAAAAAATATAAAATCCTCTTCAAGATTACATTGTTTCATGTGCTGTCATGAAACTCAATTTGATCTTGATCTAGTAACTATTTAATTTAATATTTTTATTAAAATAATATTGTTTTTATTTTTTTTAAATCAAGTTATTCAAAGATTTAATTATGATATAATGTATTCATAGTTTTTTTTTAATATAATCAAATTCAATTAAATAATAATACCGAGCATAAAATAACTAAGCATAAAAAAAAGGTTAAATAAAAAATATAAAAAAATAATTATATATCAAAATTAACTCTATGAATAATTCATAGGTTACACCATCATTAACTCGTTAATGCATAAATTACACTATTAGACCTCTGACTTACACTTTTAATTAGATGTTTATTTAATAATGCATTGTTGAATGTTTTTGCAAAGATATTTGTAATAAAAATATTTTAAAGTAATATTTTTTTAATTATTTTATATAAGCACATCAAAACTATTGAAAAACACTTAAAAATATTTGTTACTTTTTCAAGTAAAAATCAATTTAAAAGACATTTTAAAAAACAAATTGAACCACTAAAACACTCTAGATCCGAAGCAAGTATCTTAACTACAAATTCATCAAATAAATAAATAAAATAAAATAAAAATTCCACTTATTAAAGTTTTAATTTAAAAGATTCTTGAATTTCAATAAATAATTTATATAATCTTCTATCTAAATTTAATTATTCAATTTAGAATGTGTTTGAAAATAATATTTGCAGCACGTTTTCAAGAATTTTAAATTTTCTTGTTTAATTTTTTATATTTTAAGTTGTTTTAATAAAGAAATAATTTTTTAAAATAAAAAAATATTAATTACATATATTTTTAAATAAAAAACAAATATAATGAAGTTAACTGCACTTAACGGTATATTTCTACACCCACCCAATTTCAAATAAAAGATGGATCTTCTTGGGGGCATAAATGTAACAAAAGCAAAAGGAAACTATAGCAGTTTAAAGCACACTTCAAGTTTCCACCACTTCTGTAATAAAGGAACAGAGACAAAGACAACCTCAACATCATCAAATCTTACTCTAACAAATCCTTCTCTTTCACATTCTCCCATCAAAAAGACAACAAGATGCCACCGCCATTACTTCAAGGCCCTGGTCACACTCTCCTGAAACCTCTCCTCCTCCTCCTCCTCCTCCTCCTCACTCTCCCCCCCACCACCACCTCCCACACCTCTTCCACCACCACTCCTCCACCTCTGTCCACTTACCTATCCCAATGGCAACCCGCACGCGCTACTTACTACGCAGCATCCGATCCCCGGGACACAGTAGGAGGCGCGTGTGGATATGGGGACTTGGTTAAAGCGGGATATGGAATGGCAACTGTAGCATTGAGTGAATCAATGTTTGAACGTGGACAGATCTGTGGCGCGTGTTTTGAAATCAAATGTGTTGATGATTTGAGGTGGTGTATTCCTGGGACTTCTATTATTGTTTCTGTTACTAATTTTTGTGCTCCGAATTATGGGTTCCCTTCTGATGCTGGTGGAAAATGTAATATTCCAAATAAGCACTTTGTGCTGCCCATTGAATCTTTTGAAAAGATTGCCATTTGGAAGGCTGCTAATATGCCTGTTCAGTACAGAAGGTAAAATCCTGAAAACCCTTTTGGATTTTGTTGTTTTGTAAGTTAAGGTTAAGGTTTCATCCTAGCATAGTTAGACATGCAGTTTGGAACACATTTAGTGCTTTAAAAGTTTGAGTTACGCTAGAGAGGATTTTTTGTTTTTTTTTTTAAAGAAATTTTGATGATTTGCTTGCCTAATTCTTTCAAGATTAGACATTTTGAGTGTCTTTTCGATTACTTTGTCTGCTTTTACTTCTTTCTTTCTTGCTAACATGCGTTTAGCCATTGAAAGGAAGAGTGCCAATGGGCTAGATTTAGCAATTCCATGTTAATTGGTTTGTCTTTGTTAGTCTATTTCTTCTTTTAAAATTTGTTTCTTTCAGCCTGGGTTCCTTTGAGGATGAACTAGACTGACCAATTTGAGTTTATTGTATTTAGGTTCATTTTTTATAGCTTCCATTGAAAGAACATTAGAAGTTGTTAATTGTAATTTTAGAAACAGGAAAGTTTCTTGTCATATCAAAAGAAGAACTTGGTGTAATCTTAGCAACTAAGCAAGTAGATTATGGATGGACAATCCAAATTTATTGCTTTGTGTGTCCTGATCAGTGCTAGTGTGCACCCAGTCTCCTGCAAACTTAGTCATGGCATCACTTGTGGGGATTTAATCAAGAGCACCTGTTTTGGCTTTGAAAATTCAAAGGGGTTTTTACCCAACACTTTTGGTTAATTACTTGATGGAAGATAAATAAATGCATAATGGGAGACAACCTAATGGCTTGTATCAATCCTGCATCAAAAGAAGTAAAATTTTCACTAACCATAGTATATGTTTTCTTTTGTATATGATACTGACAATTCCTTTGCCGAAACCCCTTTTTAAGTGTCTGAAAGCTTACAGTTTACTGGGATTAACATAGAAAATATTTCTATTCTTTTAATTGCTAGAGCAATAGTAAGCTCAAGAACACAGCATTTATTTATACTTGAATTATTCCAGAAATAAGTAGCCTTTGCTTTCTTTTACTGATGGTACTGAATATATACCATTTAATCTGAAATCTAAATAAAGGTTCTTGAAGTTTGCTATTGTTGTTTTCAAATAATATTTCTTCCCCTTATCTTTAACTTGGTTGCGTTTGAACAGGATTAAGTGCAGAAAGGAAGGAGGGATTCGGTTTACAATCTCTGGGTCCGGTATCTTCCTTTCGGTGCTGATCAGCAATGTTGCAGGTGCTGGAGACGTAAGTTCAGTGAGGATTAAAGGTTCAAGAACGGGTTGGCTTGATATGGGTAGGAACTGGGGCCAGAACTGGCATGTTAATGCTAATTTACAGAATCAAGCTCTCTCATTTGAGGTCACCAGTAGTGATAAGATGACTGTTCTTTCTTATGCTGTTGCTCCCAAAGATTGGAGATTTGGACAAACCTTTGAAGGCAAGCAATTTGAGACTTGATGTACTGGCAAGAAAATAAAATGATAAATAGATGAGACCATTCTTTTCTTTTTCTATTTCTATGTTGTGCTCTCCTGTTGGGGGTGAAGGTGTATGGAGTGAGGGGTTATGTCAGTTTTGGTGGAAGATGCATGAATCAGTGGGTTGTCTATGGTCCAAAGGACATAGTTTGAGATGATATTACATTGTTGTATGGTGGGTACACTAGACCCGAGAAATTGTGCACTCGTGTATGATTGAAGACGATGATGAAGGCGATGAAGGATAGCTCAACCCGGGTTTAAGTTTATGTTCTTGGACTTAGTTTCAGAAGATACTATATTGTTGTAACCTGCAACTTAAAACAATGTTAATGATAAAAGTCTGCTGCTTTCTGCTACTCTGATCAACCCAGCCTATTTCTAGAATTATTGTCTTTGTGATGGATTTGCCTTTTTTTCTTGCTGAATTGGGTTTTATGGAGTAACAAATGGCGAGGTATGACTAGAATTTGGGGTCTGGTGGGCTGAAAAAGGCCTTGAATTGTAGTGATCAACACTGCGAGGGTGGAGAGGCGAAGACCAGTAGTTTGGTGATGATGCTATTGCAAGTTGGATGACAAGTGGTTGGGGTGTACCTGGGTTGAATAGAAAAAGGCTTGTGTTATTAAAGGCAAATCTATCTTCTGGCTCCTATTTTTTTAGCAAATAGTTGTCTTACCTCCATGTGTCTTAGATTTGGTCAATTGGCATAAAAAATGAGAAAATGAGTTTGCATTGACACTTTTGATATCCCAGATGAGTTTCATGACTCGTTAGAGCTCTAGGCTTGTGTTTTCTGTGGGCGTTGCCTTTGATTATATGACATGAACCATATAGAGTGTGTAGAACCCAACCTATCATATGCCAATTTATTTCTTTAAAATTTTCTTACGGTGTAGGAAAATATACTACTTTTGAGGAGAATGGTCCTCTTCCCAGATGGGAAAAGAAGGAAGATCGTGGCAGTTGTCACATATCTTCATTGTTAGCAATGACAGCCAGATGATGTTTCTCGAGGTTTTGTGGTTAACGTTACTGCCAATTATCTTGTGTTTGATGGAATTCCTGATGGATATTTGGTCGTCCAGCGTGTACATATGTCCAGGATCAAGAGTTCATAATTTCCCATTTAAAATTCTAAGTAATATATCTTTGAATTCAGATGCAGACCAGTTAGAGCGGCGATTTCCTAAGAGGAGGATGGAATGGGGATTCATTGAATCTCTTTCCCTTGACGCCTTTCGTGACCCTTGGAATGGCTTCCTGGTCACTGATCTTCGCATATTCGCAGTGGAGGTTTTTGTTACCAAAAGCTCTGGTAGTGTTGAGTCTTTTATTCGTCAAAGAACCTGAAAGTGGTCTTTACACTCGAGAGTGGTAACTTTCCAGCTTTGGATAAGCATGCCTGCTACTCTTGAGATTTTTAGTGTTCAAGGAAGGAAATGGTACATGTAGGACTGGTCATAAGACCTAGCCTAGATCAAGTCAATTCTGTTTTCCGCCAACCTAAAACCTAGATGAGGTCGAGTCAGTAGAAAAGATGGCCATTTTTTTTTTAAAAAAAAATGTTGATTTGGTTTTTCCAAAGAGCTTAGTTAAACGTAGTTAATCCACCGACCTCTCTATCTATTTCCTGGACCGGTCACTGCTAGTCTGATCTTTTAACTACGTGTAAGACCACTGTAATCCTAAAGCACTATTCTCTTGCTTAGATCCGTCGTATCTGTCTCCCCTCTCCCTCTAATTTCATAATGAACTTCACCAGGAAGCTGCAGTTATCCCTGGGGAGATTCAAATGTATCAGGGACACACCTTTCTATTTATCACAGCTTGGATGATTCAGAAACAATTCGAAACAGGAGAAACTGAACGCTAAATGATTGCTTGCTGATAATTAAGGATTGAACAAACCGCTATCACAATGAAACAACAGATTTCTGGCAATGGTATATTAACTTCAATGCAGTTCGGAATGAAAATTGGTTTAGTTCCAAACGCAAGGGGTGGGCTATCTAGTCAATGACTGTAAGATTATCGAAACAAAGCGTAATCTTGCATGTGATAAAAGATTTCTATATATATATATATATATATATGTCTGCATCAACAGAAGTTAGCAAGTCCTGTCAAGCTTTGTTAGAAAAATACCGACATGAAGGTTTTAGTGCTTCATGCAATCAAAGCAAATTCCTTTTGTTTGGTGTAGACGCATATGCAGCACTTGAGCTCGTATTTGTTTTGTTTTTCTTATTTCTAGTTTTGTGGCATTGATTTTTGGTTCTCTGTAAACTGGTAGAACTTCCGCAGCGTATTAGTACTACCCAAAAAGGGAAATGAGAGATCAAAACAAAAACAAAGGTTGTTCAAATATGGTTCAATGCTTCTTCTAAAAGAGAAGTGTGGTTCGGACTGCAGTAAAACAGAGGCTAGTATAATTTCGAAGAAAAAGTATTTATGTGATGTTGTAACTTCACAATGTAGATTTCTGGCGTTTTCTACCTGGTTTATAACTTCAGAGGCTAACATATTCACGTTTCAGCAAACGGAACCATATCATTCATGAAGGAACAGGAGATTGAACCTTTCTTCTACAATTTCATCACAATGAACTATAAACACTCATGCACATGCATTGAAATTTAAACTTAAACGCCCAGGTAAACACACTCATCAATTGGGCTAAATCTAAGCTTGAGTTATAGCAACTCTGTCAAATAGAAATACCTTAACCAGAATTATTCAAGGCATAAGTTGTGAGTTTTAGTGAAACAACATAACAAAGACAGATCGATATAGAGGATAACCTCCATGAAGCATATGCTCCAGTAGGAATGCCAAACCAGATTAATCCATATTCAGAACAACCAATAAATGGAGAAGATAGAAGATGGATGCATCAAGCATAGACTTGGCTAAGATTGCCAAACAAGATCAACAATAAATTGAAGCAATAAATAATATAATTGTAACAATTAAGTGTTTTTTTTAAATGGTTTTCTTAATAGCAATCAAGAGGGTAAAATGGCTTTAGGTTGAAATCCGCCCTGAAACAGTTAGGTCTGGCAGTTGAATTCAAATAAGTTATAGAGAGGTTGAATTTAAATAGGTAAGCAATCCAAATCACATATTTGGGAGCTGGAATGGGACAAAACAAGTGAACAAAGTGTAGACTACAAAGCTATACAACAACATTAGTTTATTTATTTTTAGTCACTACAGACATAGCAGTAACCAGTAACAACTAGGCTCACATTTGAGAGACCAGATAGGCAATCTTGTAAACTGAAAGCAACTAGTATCTTCTTGTTCTAATTTTAAAAACATTGTCAACTTGTAACGATAAAAATGCAACACAAGGAGGCATTTAGAAAGCCAGCATAAAAGGTTTCTCCAGAGAATTGGAAAATGAATAATAAGGGAAAGGAAGAATACCAAATACATTTGTAAGATAGCTCTGAAACCACGTACACAACATACAACTCCAGTATTAAGAAAAGCACACTCAAATCAAAGAAGGGTTGGTTAACAGAGCTTTAATTGCTGGTAGTGCCAAAAAAAAACCCATTTATTACTTTCCATACAAATCTTTCATGTCTGTAATGGCCATAGAATACAAGTATTGTGAGTATTCAATATTCATTCACCTTAAAAAGAGAAATAAGAAAAAATGAATTTCGACAAGTAATAGTACAAAAACTTACTCCTGAGTTAATCTAAAGGCAAAAGATACAAACCAGGAACAGATTAAAGATGCAATACGAGAAGAAAAATCAGCCTCCTGTGTTTGTTGATCTACTACTCTAGATTAGTTCTGTAAAGTCTTTTTGTCTTTCCAGTGTGGGTTGTTCAGTTTTATTGAAATTCAAAACTATGAAGATCAAAGCTTCTGATGAGATTCAATAAGCAATGCATTTAACAGAATATGAACAGCAGCTTCATAAACAGTTTCATCATAATGCATCCCATCAATTGTACACCGCGGTCCACAATTCCAGCTCAACGATTGAATATCCAACAACAGAAGAGGACCACCATATCTGCGCAAGAGCCTACTATTATGCAGTGCACTATCATAAGCACGCCACATTTCATCATTCATCTTCTCCCTCTTCTCCTCTGTATTCAACATCCCGTTTATCAAAATTGGCATCCCAAGCCAAAACAGATGAGGAGATCTAACAGACACAGAACCAGTCACCGGCCCATCCATATCCAATTCTGGTGAAAACGGTAACAAGGAAACCACTGAACCCCTCAAATTCTCCAATGCAACATCATAATCTGATGCGTTGTTCACATGAAGCATATGCCACAACCCTGCTCCCATCACCAAAACATCAGGGTAAGTTCTATTCTGCTTAAACCCCATCATCAAACTCGTTAAATTAACAACATACGGAGCCCAAACAAAATCCAATTTCATACCAATCTCATCCACAACAATCTCATAATCACTATGCTTCTTATACAAATCCCCCTTAATCATTCCCATCCTTTTCTCATCTAAAATCAAACTTAACAAAGATTGCACAGTCAACCGCGCTTGCGAATCCCCTGCCACAACAACCCATGACCCGTTAAGCAAATCCTTAACATCTCCCCTCCCCAACTTCTCAAAATCACAACCTTTCACCTTCCCATTTTTAGACCAATCCCATATCTTGTCATAATCAACAGTACCATCACCACTACTACTAACAATACGAGGTTTAACATCCCAAACAACTTCATTAACTAAATTAATACAAGAATCCTCACGATTATCATAAACAACAACAGATTTAACTGAACTAACAAAATCAGAAACAGAAGGGAAATAAGGAGTCAAATGAACACCTACCGCAAGTGTAATGAAAAGGGCACCACTGAAAAACAACATCCTGTTTCTGCTTAAATGATAACCCGCCATTCCCATTGGCACAAATAACACCACACAAGCTGCCAATACTCCTATTTGTATACCACCTAACATAATTAGCATAAAGTTTTGGTCTTTTTACTCTCTCTCTCTGTCTCTCTCTTCTCTCAGATCACTGATTCCATGGTTTGCTGATGATTCTTGAATGGAAAAAGAAATGGAGAAGTGGGTTTTTTCTTTATTGTTTAATGGGTTTGTTCTGGTTTTTGTTGGTGCTGTTGGTGCCTTGGTGGTAAAGAGCAAGTGGTTTGGTGTGGGAAGATTTGTGAATGGTTAATGAAGGGAAAAGCAATGTTTTTTAGTTTATTGATGTGAATGGGACAACAACAGTTTTGTTTAGTTTTTCAGAAAATTTATTTTGATTGTTATTGATTTTTTAAGTTATTGAACGTGAAGAAGGAATGGTTTCTTATTTTAAAAAATACTAAATTTCTTAGATAGTTACACAAATATTTATTTTATTTCTTTATTTATATCTTTTGAACTAAATACCATGCTTCAAAACAAATTTATTTTATATTTTTCTAAATTAAACATATTTATAAGTTTTCTATATAGTCAAGAACATTGTCCCAACAAACAAGTTAGGGGATTAAGTTAATAGGGGCAAGAAAATCATAATGGGCATTGTTATAATTCAATGACTATATTTTATCCAAATTCACTAATCCTTCAATTATGGGAATAATTAGTGTATTTTTTTTATAAAAAAAGGAAATTCATTATACCAACTAATTTAATTATACTGGTCAATATCAACAACTTAGTGTGTATTTAACAACTTCTCTCATTCCTTGTGCTATGCATCATTCAAGTATAAGCTACTTGTAACAATTAATGAGAGTCCCAGGCTCTTTTTTTTTTTCTTTTGGATTTATCATTAATTATATTTTCTTTTAAAAAATATCTCCAATAATTTAAGAATATCAAATGCCTTGTATTTCATTCACTTATTGAATCACATGTATTAATTAAAAAATAGACTCAATAGTCCATACATTGATCTAATTAAAAATAATTTATTTTAGATTAGAATAAACCCATAAAAAATACTTTCTCCTATAACAATCAAAACTTATTAAAAACTTGAAATCATACCTTAATAATTGCTAAATATTACAGTTTTATTTTATTTTTATATTAGTATAAAAATAATATTTTAAGATTATTTTATAATTTTTATGTGGTATTGTGGTTAGATGTATATAAAATTTAATTCAATTTAAAACTATTATGAAGTTAATAAAATTTTATTATTTGATTAAAAAAATTTATAGTTCTTTTATTTTGACTGATAGGATTGGACAAGGTAATGTAATCAATGGGTTAACTTGATCCGATCTCATCTGATAAATGTAAAAAAATAGTTTAAAATAAAATTTGCATCTTGGATTCTTGTATTTTTATACAGTCCAAAATTCGGCAGGCCTCGTGATGTAAAAATAAAATAAAATTATATGGCCAAGTTGGGTCTTCAGAGAATTTGGGATAAGAGACGGGCTTTCAAGTTTCAACAAAGCTTCAGATTGTTGAAACTTGAAAGAGAAGAACTCGAGACAGCCTCAGAAGTCAGAAGAACCAAGGAAGCAAGCAGAAACCGAGATGATGGAGGCACAGAAATACGTATGGGAAGGAGCAATTCCATTACAAATTCATCTCCATGAATCAGAAATAACAAGCCTTCCACCACCATCTCCAGCATTAATCTTAGCACCTAGAATTGGTTACTTACCTCTGCTTCTTCCTCTTATCAAGCCTTACTTCTCTTCTACTCTCCCTCCTGGACAAGACACTATTTGGTTTGATTACAAAGGATTGCCTCTAAAATGGTAATTATTATGAGGATTTTGTGTGTTCTTCATTTTATTTTATTTTATTTTTTGCCTTTTTGAGTTGATCGAAGGGTGGTAAAGAGACCCTTTTGAGATTTTTTTATTGATTTAGTTAATGCTAGCTCTAAACCATTATTTTGTTTGCTTCTTTTGTTGATTTAAGTGAAATAAAGATCCCCTTTTGTGAGAAGTTGGTTTTTCGATTGTAGAGATTATTGTAGCTAATGGGTTGGGAAGTGTTCATTGGACTGAAATAAGGAAACTCAATTGGCAGAAAATTGGTTTCTTTTGATTGATTTGGCTAATGGGTGTTTGTGAAATTTTTGCAGGTATATACCAACTGGTGTGCTTTTTGATCTTCTGTGTGCACAACCTGAAAGGCCTTGGAATTTGACGGTATGAGTCTTTTCTTTTTCTTTTTCTTTTTCTTTTTCTTTTTTTACTGTTAGTTTGAGTGGGAAATTAGTATTAGGTTGATTGGATTGGCTTTTGTGCTGTTCGAGTTTTAGAAAGTGTGGATCTTTGAAGTTGGGAGAAGGGACTCATTGGTTATTAGCTTGTTTATGAAGAAAATTGTGTGGTTGATTGAGTTGAGTATTATCGATGGACAATGGGATTTCAACTGTAGTACTTTCACTCAAAGGTTTGAAGTCCTTGGGGAAAAAAAAATCTTGCAATTGATTTTCATATATAAATACGAGTTGTTTAGGATTCAGCTTTAGGACCTGCATTGCATTTAAGGGGTTTCAATTATTCTTTGTAATGTGGCCATTCCATGCTGATTCTTGTGTGTTTCCCCCCTTGCTGTCTCTACTATGATTGAATTTTGAAAACTATTTTTTGTTGAGATGCACTGTGTTTGGTCTGCATGGCTTTGTTAAGGAGATCACATCATCAACTTGTTGCTTCATAGTTTCTTGCCTTGCTTTGGTGTATCTTATTGCTTGGATTTCTATGAAAAAGATGTTGCTCATTATGTGTCTGCCCTTTGCCACTCTTCATTTTGCTGTAATCTGGCTTCTTTTTTAACAAACTTGGTTTTCTATATTCCTTTCAAGTGCCACATTTTTAGTCTATGTATCAAATTGTCTGTACATCATTGGTTGCTTTTGAAGACTTCTTTTGCTGTCAATGGCCCTTATAACTGGTTTAGAATTTATACTGTGGTCTGTTTGTAAGTAGTTTCCTATTACTAATTGTCTTTGCTATCATAGTTTGGTGTGTGACTAACCATTCTCTCTTTGACCATTTAGTTCTTGTACTGATTTTCTTAATTAATAATAATGATTTTATTCATCAAATAAAAAGAAAAGGTTGCTCGTTTTCCTTTTGTTGTGCGATTATTTTATGAATTATTAATTTTCAGTATTTGGATCTATTTCTGCAGGTACATTTTAGAAGTTATCCTAGTAATTTGTTGATTCCTTGCGAAGGTGAAGAGTCTGTAAAGTGGAGCTTTATTAATTCACTGAAAGAGGTTAGTATATCACTCTGGTTTAATGATATACTTATGAAGCCTGCTATCTATTCATGCAAGTTGCAGTGCCTTCTTCCAAGAAAACAATCGTCATTGGTCACTGAGCACCAATCAGATTTCGTTTCACTAGTTTTTAAGTTGTTGAAATTTGAAACTACCATATGGTTCGGTTTTTAGCTGCTGCTTTTTTGGGATCTGTACTATTAATTAAAACCAAATTGAATCTATGTCCCTTGTTTGTGTTGAACTAGATACTTCCTCAGATCCTTTTTGTCAAGGTACAGCCATGTTTAAGCTTGGTTTGGTGTCTTCAGAAACTAGTGGAGCTAAACTTATAGACAGGGAGAGCTATACATTTTTAATAATTATTTTTTATCACTATAATTTGATCTACATGACCAACAACCATTGTTCGTGGAGTGCCAAGTGTAAATTTTGTTTTGCACTCTTTATTAACCAAAAGATTAGTGTAAATTAATATGCAACCAAGCAAAAAAATCAGAAAAGAAAAGGATTGTATTATTTGCTATTACATCTGTACTGTTTTCTGCATGCACAAGAATATATCCATCTTCTTTATTAAGTCGAAGACAAGTTATTATCAAGAAGAAAAGATTTGCAAAAGAAACCACTAGTTTTTTAATCTAGCATATCATCTCTATAAAACCTGAGCTTTATTCAGAATCCTCCTTATTGGATGTATATCTGGTAATGTTTTATATATTTTAATTAATGTTCCTTTTTCTTTGATCATAACTGGTAATATTGTTAGATTTAGGATCTAGAAGTAAAATTCCTCAACTGTATTTGGTTATGCTACAGGCAGATTACATTATCAATGGAAATTGCAAGAATGTTATGCACATGTCTCAATCTGATCAAGTGGAGCTGTGGCGTTCTGTCATGGATGGTATGTTGGTCTGTTAAGCAGTATGTCTTATACTTTGTAATGCTCTGTCTAGTGGAGCTGTGGCACTCTGTTATGCAATGTGTCTTATACTTTGTAATGGAAGTGGACTTTCTATAAGTTCTCTGGGTTCCTATTAGCTTCATCCTTTCACATTAGTCCTTGTTTATCAATCTTTTGTCCATTGATTGCCAGGGCTGCAATTTCAAGTAGTTATAGCCTTTTGTGTTCTTATCTGAAAGCTGCACTTCTTTGCAGGTAATTTGGAGAAATATATGCGTGCATCTTCAAAGCTTAAACTTGGAACAGTCACCACTGATGAGGCAGATATGGTTGGGCAAGTGAAGGCAGGTTAGCAAAATCAATACTTAATTTACAGAGTTCAATGTAGGTGTCTGAATTGAGTGGAACTAAGAATATGTAAATAAGATCTTGATTGTTTTTCATTATTAAGCTTGTGGATAAAGGTGCAATGGGAAGTGGATGGGAATATGAATATCTTCTTGCATACATTATTCTGAGAATTATCTTATCAATTCATCACTTAAACGTAGTGTGCTTTGAAGGCATCTCACCTTGACCATGGCAATTTACTCACTTGTAAAATATTTGTATGTTAAAACTTAAAAGAAATGTATTTACAGTGTATTAAACTTACCAGAAAGAAATGAAGCCAAACAATTTTAAGATATGAGAATAAATGGGAAGGCAATAACTCATTTGTTATGTATGCTGCAAAAGAATTTGCACATCCATCCATGCATCACATGCATTCCTGGTTTTAAATTCTCGTTTAACTTCAAATCTTGAGGCATTTTATAGATGCCGGACAGCAATCTTGATATATTTTCTTAAAATTTCTTTTTTAACCTCTGATTTCATATTATTGGGCTAAAAAGGTTAAAATTTTACTTTCAGTTATGCAAATATATTTGTTGTTTCTCTTGCCTCTATTGAATTTTGATTGTGTTATTGTCATAACTATTTTCAGGTAAAATTCCAGTTAGATTGTATGTTTGGAGTGTTAATGAGGATTTTGAAGATCTTGAAGATGCACCAGAAGTTGATAACTGGGATCAAATTTCTTATATAAATCGTCCTCTCGAAATTCACAAAGAAGGTAAGCCATGCTCCCTCGTCTGTTCTGATGATTCTGCTAATTTTGAATTTAATGACTTCTGCTGATTTGTCAGACCTTTTTCCTACTGCATCACAGGATACAACAAGCGTAGAAATATGATGATAGTTAGAAATGATTGATGTCCTTGAACAATAAGCCTAAACATACTATGAATCTGCAAGAATCAAACATATGTTAACAGTTCGTCTACATTAACTCCCAGATTATTTTGAGCCCTTGTTATTCCATGACTCACTGTCTTGGTTAGTCAACAGCTGAAATAATTTCCAAGAACTGTCATTGTTGATTGAAATGATCAGAAATGACCCCTCTTACAGTCGTCCCTGTATTTCCGTGTGATCACTGTTTCCATATGTGTGGCGGGGAGACATTTCTGAGGTCTAAGAATTTCCTGTAAACCATAATAATGTTTAGAAGCTCCAAGCTTGTAAATCTAACTGCGCTGTGTCACTCTGTTGCCATGGTTGCCTATTTTTACAATGGCCTTGAATCTTCTATTTCATGTGCTGCAAAGAGATGGTGACTTTCAGTGTCTTCTAGACTACATTTTTCATTTTTCTTGCACTGCAGGAAAACATTTCACCCTTCACGATGCACTGAAAAATCTTCTGCCAGAATTTTTTGAGGGCAAATCCTTGATCAATGATGAACCATGCATAGAAGAAGGTGAAGATGCACAGAAGGTTTCATCAGAAGATGTCGGCAGCAGTACAGGAGCTGAAGAGGGGAAAGAAATCTTTAACCAACCCGTGGAGTCTTGCTGCAACGATGCTGAAATCAAACTCGTCCGCATCCAAGGGATTGAACCAAAGATGGAAATACCTTTCTCTTGGGTGGTGAACAGCCTAAAGAATCCTGAGCACTTTCTTCATATCTGTGTTTGTGTCAGAGTTCCAAATGTAAATGCCGCATGATAAGAATCCTTGTTTTTCCATTGAACATTTTTATAGCTTGCAATTTGAGCGAGCTCTACTCTTTTAAATTCAACCTCCAAAGAATGCAGTTGTATATAATTGTACAGGCAGTCACATTGGTAAATACGATATGCCACATTTGCAATTCTTCTTTTAATTCTGTTCTTCATTTCTTTCAAAATTCAATTTCATCGTGGGAGATACAATCAGAGCTGTGATATGTGACAACACGAAGAGAAGAATTAATCGAAAGAGGGGGGGAGAGAGAGATTAATGGAAGAGGGTAGTGTCTTCCACACATCAGATCCCTGAGAAAAAAAGTTCTAATCGATCTCAATCTTTCCACACATCAGGTCCCTAAGAAAAAAGATTTTAAACTAACCAGGCAACACAAACAATCAATTCTAACATGGCCTTCTAAACTAAAATCTGCTTGTAACGAGAAAATATGACTATTTCTGCATCCAGTATGAGTAACTATTAAACGATACATGATAACGGTGCACGCTAGAAAATGCAGGTGAATCCGTCAAATGAGAGGAGACAGTTATGGTAATCAATGCCATGGGCATTGCTTGGTGGTTTGGACATGGAAACAGCATAATTTTTGTAAGGATTTGGATGAGCTAATCCTTGGAATACCTCTGAGGAAAAGATATCAATGGAGGAAACTTCAATTCAATGGGCACATGGAACCAATAAAAATTGTTTGAGGACCTTCAATCAGCCTTAGCAAAACCTGCTTGGACAAGATGCAAGGACAAGATTGAAGAACCTGGAAAAAAAAAAAGGCTGTCGTTTTCAGGTGTGTTTCTCAAAAATGTTAGAAAGCCATCACTCTCATTTTTCTCCCGGGTAAAGAAAGCAGCAGCACCAACCACAACCAATTATTATGAACTCAAGACTAATCCATTGCCAACTTTGGAGACCATCCCCCTGGACCCCACAGCATTCACCAAGTCAACCTGAACTCATCAGTGAGGTCTGAGTTTAAAACATACATTGACGCAGCCTGAACTTGATAGTTAAGATTTAAAGGTAAAAATTAGGAAGACAGAAAAGGAAAAGGGTCTGAAAAACCCTAAACGCTGTCATAAATCTCATTTAAAGAAAACTCATCAGCTAGGTCTGGGTATAATATATAATTTCGCAGAGCAGGAACTGTAGGTATATTGGCCGCATAACAAAATGGAGTCCTTTGTCCCACTCCAGGCAAAAAGCTGTACATACCCCCAACCTGAGATAATTGCAAACAGCATCTGTGCATTTCACTGCCAAACAATTCCCTTCTGCGCTCCCCCTAGGGTGTGGCAGAGACTCAGCTCCAATATCCTAGCATTGAGGAGAAAAATGGTGGGCAAATATGTACTGTTGCGTGCTAATGTTCTTTCCATCTAAAATTAACATGTAGAATAGCAATAAACTAAAAAAGGTGCCAACAAGAATCGAGCAGAAATACATTGTCAGGCTTGAATTTACAAACAACAAGCCTGTATAGAGCTCGAGTATCATGTTTCGTCACTCGAACACAGATGGAAACAACAGGAAAAAAAAATAACAAATATATATAATCTTATAAATTTGTTAAGAAGTATCTCAAACATTTACGGAATTAAATATTTTTTGGTAATATAATATCCCATGCAGCCCCATTCTTGTAACATACATTTTTTCTCTCTATATTCTCTGATTTCAACTCTTTTGATAGACTGCAAAATATCCGCTGGTAGAGGGAGATAATTGGCATCAAATGGAATAATGGATGATCAAAGTTGGACAGAGTCATATCAAGTGACAGGTATGAACGAGACTGATGGTTTTTCTTGACATCTGAAAGCAATTTTTTCAACGTAATGTTACGGAGTCAAGTATCATTCACTGGTGATAGATTAGCCCTTAAAGCAACTAAATTTGGCTTGGTTAGGGAGGAGATGGTGATCCAGCTTGACGACGTCCACATTTGGTTGACCACCTGTATCTATCCATATGTCATCTCTTCCATACATGCTAGGAGCCCGGACTCATTAGAGGAAAGCACCCAGTGCCAGAATGAATTGTCACGTTCAAGGATAAAGGGTTCTAGCTAGGGCTGCTAGTATATATCAGGGGCCACATAAAATCATGCCATGAAATGAAGAGACAAGCTCCTGGCAATGGTACCCACCATGGAAGTACCCTTCCAAGATTTCAAAGATTTGAGATTAATGGAGGCGTGTATGGTCGAGGATGAAGCAACTTAATTCGTAGCATACCTATACCCGTTCGTCAGGAAGAGCAATGCGATGTTTTGCAGCATCTTCCATAGGCATGTGGACTTGAAGCTTTTGAAGGATGTATCATCCCTTCTCCTTCACATGCCCATCCTATCAATGATCTTAGGGACGTGAGAAGTTCCACTGGAGAGACCCACATGTCCCTCGCTAGTTGTCCCCTTCTCCAACGTTAAAAAAGGTCTCCTGCTTTCCTCACAGAGAGATCAGTCACTTGGTCCAACGAATTATTCAAAGACCATTCCAAAGGTTTTAGGATTTTGTCCATCCTGCCCAAATGGGCGAACCCCATGACATATTGATTGGCAAAAATCAAGATTTATGGTGTAATAGGAAACTGGTGGAAAGTATATTTTAAAAAATTTTAAAATAATTTTTTAATATATTTTTAAACTATTTTGATATACTAATTTTAAAAAATAAAAAATTATTTTGATATATTTATAAGTAAAAAATATTTTAAATTATTATTGCTACCATAATCTCAAACAAACCATTAGATGGTATTTGAGAATATGATAGGTAATAATTATTATTTTTAAAATATTTTTTATTTAAAAATATATTTAAATAATTTTTTTTATTTTTTTATATTATTTTTTATATTACCATACCAAAATAATTTCAAAACATTTAAAAAAATTAATTTAAAGTCAATAAAAAAATTTTAATTTTTTTTAAATAATTTTAAAATATAAACAAATACTTTAACATAACAGCACTTTCACATTCAAAGAGTGAATTATAAGAGATAAAATTAATTTAACCTCTGCTATTTAATTTCTCGGTTGCCATTTGATGCTTAAAGTTGCATCCTTATATAGCATATAGCACGATCAAACTCGAATGAGTCTTTTAGTGGATAAAAGGATTTACCCTTTTTTTTGAAATTTCTTGAATTTAAATTTTAGGATCAGTATTTAGTGAGATTTATTTCTTTTAATACACTAAACTGACATGAAAACGCACCCTTAAGATCATTCACTAAAAATCCTAGTCTCAAATTATGAATAAATTATAATTTAAAGATTTCTCCAATGGTTAGAAAAATAAAATAATTATTTTATCAGAAAATATTATTGTTTGTTTTCAAAGCTAGCCACTTGTATTCAAATAAACTATTTTTTTGTTGTTTCTTATTAATATCTTCAATAGTTTTTGAATGGTTTTGATATTAAAAAAATATTATTCATTTTAATATATTTTTAAAAGAAAAACAAATATCTACCAAACATTATCAAAACCTCGATCACAAGATAAAATTACTGTATAAGAATCTTTGTAACCAAATGCATAAAACAATAAAGGGAGAGAGCTACGAGCACTAATACAAGAACTAGAAGACAAATGTTCATGTGAAGTTGGAAATTAAGGATAACTTTTGCAATCCACGCATGGATCATATGAATCTCCAATGGACATGTTCGGTTCTTGTCATGGTGGACTAGCTGCTGTGTTGGTTGGTGCATGGCTTCCATACACTAACACTCAATAATTGAGACAATGCTTAATTAACAATAATGAATTAATTCTTATTAGGGTTAAGTGCCCAAATTAAGACGTGGCTTTCCATCTTTATAGTTGTTCGAACCTCGCATCACTTTGTTAGGTGAATATATCTGCTGTCTACACACCAAGCAATTTGAGAAACATATAGAATAAAGCTACTAGATTTAGATTTGGCTAGTACATGACTCCGTGACAAGATTTAAGTCACGAGTTAGGTAAATTAATTGTTATTTTAATATTTATTTTTTAAAATTAAATTAAAATAATATTATTTTAAAAATAATCCAACCAAGTTTTGACTTAATTGTAATTAGATTAATTTTTTACCTAATTTAATTTTAAACCTTGCATGGTCTAGGTTTCGGGTCAATGAATTGACTTTTTATAGCTGCTTTAATAACTTTTGAAATGGATACGTTAGCCACATTAAATTAAATTTGATGTATTTATATAAATAAAAAAAATTATTCTGTGAAAAATATAATTCATTTACCATTCAAATTAAATCTCAAACAGGATTTAAAATATTATTTAAAATCTCAAGAAATATAGTTTAATGGATTAGATTTTAAATTTACTTATTAAAAATTATTAATTTAAATCTTATAAAACTTAGTATCAGTGTAAGTTTATACAATAATTAATTTTAAAACTTGTAAAATTAATTAAAATATATATAAATTAATCTAAATGCTCATTTTAATAACATAAATAAGTGCCATCGAATGTTGTATTGGATCAATCATGAGAATTAACCAAAAAAGAAGAAGAAGAGAAATCATCACCTCACTCTCTCCGATGTGAAGTGTGAAGAACAGACAGACAGACAGAGGAAGACAGAACACAAGATTGACAACTGGGAATTGAGGAGGGGAAGACCCTCAGCCATACATCCCATGATCCATCCACCTCCCACGGAGGACTAAAGACAAAATGGTAGCCAGAGGCCAAGCAGTAGCTCTTGTTCCTCAAGTTTGCTTATCAATGAAAGGTACACCGCCAATTACTTGGGCCTACATCACTTTACTGCTCAGATTTCTAAACCTTTTGAGATATTCAATAAAGCCCGTCTCCTCCATCATTGTCCTCCTGTGCTATAAGACACTCTTCCTTTTTTACCCTGACCTCAAAGAAGACCCAAAAAAAGGGGGGAAATTAAAAAAAATAATTAAAAAAAAACTCCCCTTTAACCATCCTCATAGATACTCATAGATTCAATGCTTGCTTTGGGCAGGACTTTTGCTGCCAGTACATGACACGCTCGAATCATAGATTGTAAAAAGATTGTGGCCTCATAATATTTGTGTTTGTACTTGGCATGGCCTTGGCTGAATATAGACCTAAGTCTTTCATCTGTAAAACAGAACGAGACTGTGAAAATAATTAAACAAGTTAAGGGAAAAAAAGATCACCTCAAGAAAATATTGTCACATTTTAGTGTTTATTTGGTACTATAGAGCAATGTATTTTTTTATAAAAAAAAATTACTTAAAAATATTTTTTTAATTTTTAATATTAATACATCAAAATAATAAAAAAAAAACACAACAAAAAAGTAACAATTTGATACATTTTAAAGTGATATATGTTTTTGAAATATACCCAAACACAGTTTTAAATATAAAAACAAACAGTTATTTGAGTTTTTAAATAATAAAATAATGTTTGATTATTGCGTTGAGATAAGAAAGACAGGAAATAATTAAGATAATAGTCCATATTTTTATATTTTAAAAAATAAAAATTCATTACACGAAATGAAAATTTTAATTTATATATTTATCCATGATACTTTAACAAAATAGTTTTTACCCCTTTCACATCTATTCCTTTTATTCGAAGACATTAACCCGACATAATGTAGAGGATTTTGTTTCATTGCATAAACATACGTGTGTCCATAAAAAAACTAAATCTTAGTTAAATAAATTGATCTCATTTAATCCCACTTTAAATTTGACATCCCATTACCAATCTCTTCTTGATTGAAATGATTAGACCCAGGTGCTCTTTGACTGCTGAGAAGCTAAATTGTCATTATTTTCTAGTAATATAGTCTTGGAGGCTTGTTTTAGGTTAGACCCACAAACATTTTTAGGGTAAAATCACAGCATGAAAAGGCTAATCATCCATTTTTTTATGTTAATTATTATAACTAAAAGCCAACTAACTTTGATCGGACATAAAAGGTCTCCTTCTTACCGAACTAACTCCATCTACGTGTTTGGAATGAAATCTTTAAGATTCTTGTTGACCATGCTATACATGAAAGCATCCAAAGCTCAAGTGTACACCGTCTGCACGTATGTGAAATATATTTATGAAAAATACTAAAATTTTTAATCTAAATTAATTTTTTTTTTAAAAATCAAATTTAAGCACACTTGTATATCCTTTAATAACTTTAGATATCAGGGCATAATTATTATTAAAAAATAATATAAATTATATCTTAAAATTTTATTTAAAAATTAAAAATTTTAAATTAAATTAATTTTTATCTGATATTATAATTTTAACTATCAAGTTTAAATTTTATTATTTTTATTTATTTAATAAAAAATAAGTTTAATAACATATATTTATATAAATTTTAAATTAAAAAAATTATTTAAAAAATAATATAAATTATGAAATTTAATTGTTTAACAATTATAAAGTCAGATTGAATTTTCAATGTCTTTAGAAATATGAGACATCCCTTGCCATTGAAAGTTCAAGTTTATGCAAGGTTGCTTTGCCATGTAATAAAAGAGTACTGCTCCCTGCCCGAGACTTCTAAACATACGTGGCAGACTCAGCGGGGGCCTCTCCGGCAAAGAGTCTAATCATCGAGTCACTTTGCAAAGTTAAATTGGATCGATTTTTATTAAAATATTTTTATATATTAAAAAAAGTTTTGATAATCATTGTATCCGAATGGGATAACCAAGTTAATATAAAAAACGATTTAAATTAAAATTCAGTTCAGATGAAACTGAGTTGTGGATTACTCAATTAATTTATTAGAAATTTAATAACTGGAATAATTTTTAAAAAATATTAATTATTATTTTTCATTCATGCTATAAATATTTTAACCATATTTTTTCTAAGATGTTTTTTTTTTTTTCATTTTCGCAAGAACAAAAACCATCAGCTTGCAATCTCCTTGGTGTCACTAAAACTAGCCGTAGCACTTGATGTTTGAAATGTCACCATAGCATACAAAACTGTCGCCAAGATTTTGTAGAAATGTCGTTAAGAAAAAATACATTGTTCGCTGCAGGTTGACATGTCAGCAGATATATTGAAAGAAATAAGCCTTCTTTCCTAAACTCTTCTTAATTTACATTTCCAAAAAGAAAAGAAAAAAACAGTAGTAATTCATCAAATGATTATTATTATTATTATTTATTTATGATCTTTCAATTATATTTAGGATGTTATTGCATAACGTATGATTAACCAGATTAATCATTATTATTTATGAACTTTCAAGTTATTTTTGGATGATATGTATAACATATTTAAATTTCATGTTTGATATTATAGTATAGATTTTTTTGAAATATTTTTATTTTAAAATAATATTTTTAACATTTTTTTGACCTCATCATGTTAAAATGATTATATTTATCAAAAAAAATTTAAAATATTTTAAAAAACAGTGTTTTCAACATAATAACAAACACGTTTTCAGACAGTCGAGGTGGCCAAATAGGTTTCTATTTAAAACCAAGAACCTCGATATTTTTAAAAGCAGTGTTTTCAACACAGTAACAAATACATTCATAGATAATCAAGGTAGCAAGGTAGGGTTCTTGTCCTACCATGTATTTTTTTTTAATTTAAAAAACATTAAAATATTTTTCTAAAAATACCTTTTAATCTCAAATATTAAATTTTTAACATCAATAAATTAAAAATATTAATTTAATATTTTTTCAAGCAAAAAATAGTTTTTAAAAATATAATTTATGTTGGTAAAGAAAGTGGTGGGTTTGAGAAAGAAAATTGAAAGAAAAAAATAAATATTTTATATCGATTGGTTAATTATGCTATTTTTAAAAAAAATATAAAAATTTTCTGGGGCTATTTTCTCAATTTTTTAAGAAATTACCATTTTTCAAAGAAACTCCAAACCATTTATGTGATAAAAAATGAGTCTTTTTTTTTTTATTTTTTTTTAACGAACAGGCAGGAGAGTATCTACCAGGTGGAATCTCAAAGGCTTCTTTCTTGTCTTCTCTGGATCGATAAAATACTAAAGTGAACAGTGAGTTAAAAGAATAAAAAAAAACATCTGCTTTTGATGAGACGAAATGATTTAACTTCACATGGCAGTGCTTTAGGTTCACCAATATCAAGAAACTTCTTTTTATAGAAGCTGTGTCTATTTCCATGTAGCCGCAGACGAATGGCTGCTGCTGCAGCAGCGTTTTGCAGCTTTCCATTGAATTAGTTCAAACGTAAGAAGGCAGTGTTTCCTCAAAGTGATGAAATTCGATCCACGGGAGCCATTCGAGCTTCTTAGTGCTCTCTCTTTCATCGAGGGCCATGGCATGAGGCTGTAGATATAGCCATGGAAAGGACATGTCTGGGGTTTGATACCTTATCACATTGAATTGAATGCTAGCTTTTGTTTCAAATATTTTGAGGGGGGGATTTCTACTGCAAATTGTTTTCTTTGAGCAGTAATAGTAATAATAATAATAATAATAATATAAACACCAATCAATCCTTTTTACTATCCTGTTGCCATTAATTTTATATAAATAATTAGGAAAAGCTAATTATGAGCAAGTAATTTGGTTTAACTGTTTGTGTTTGAAGGATTCATGAAACGAAACAAAATCTAAATTTAATCATTAAGATTTCTTGGTTAAAATTTATTTAATGGGGTAAGATTATAATTCTTATTATACATGTAAATCAAGATTCGTTAAGCTTTTCATTAAATAATAATTTAAATATTCAATAAAACCGTTTTATTTTATTTTAATAGTGGAGATTCTTATTTTATTTTTTATTAATCTTTACATACAAAAATTAAATTCTTTTTTACTCGTAATTTTCTAATAAAAAAATGTCCATAATAAGGCTAGGAAATGTCACGTGGGGAATTAGAGGCTTTGGAAAGATCCTTCAATTTATTTATCCTAATTAAATAGAGTATTGATAAACGATATTAATGTAGTTTAATTTATTTATCCAGTACAAAACACAAGAAGTACTTCCAAAAATATCTCAAAATTTTTTATTTCAGCATTTAGATATTTGTTTTTTGTTTTATTCTTGTTTTTGAACTATGTTTTAATAGTGCATAACTTCAAAAAATATCAATTTAATATGTTAATATTTTAATTTTTAATATACTGATATAAAAAATTTAAAATAATTTTTTAATATAGTTTTTTTTAATGAAAAACACTTTATCATAACACCAAGCCTACACTTCAAAATCCTAATAGACAAAAGATAATAGAGCCATGCTTCATAGCCTTTAATTTATTTGGAAACATGCTTATGTAGCAAACCTTTTGCGAGTCATTTCCATGGCAGTTGGTGTTTACGCACTTGGAAGCATTACAATAATATGATGTGCCAGGCACATGCAATTCCTCTTAAAGTTTGCATTATTAAATTGAGAAACCCTAACCCCTAGATGCAAAGTGTAACATAGACTATACTATAGTTTGATTAATTATTTTGGCCTATATACTTAGCCCACAATCTTAATTAATATATAAATAGAAACCACTTCCAATCGTGGAGGTGCGATTATTTTTAATTTCTTCATGTATTAAATGTCACATTGTGGTTTATAGCCTATAAATTAAGTTATTTTTTTGTAGTGCTCTCCACCCCCCCTCTTTTTATTTAATTATTGATGTAGATATTGTCTGCTAGAGCCTATACGATGCTTAATCATGTTGATTGTCATTGGAATATTGGTTTGGATAACTTATATTAAACTATCCCTATATCAAACATAATTCCACGCCAATTGGATAACTGGTGTGCATCTAATCTAATTAGTAAATAAACAAGAAGAATTTTTAAAATATACTTCAAAATTATTGTTTTTATTTCTACGATCATTGTTTCTTCTGTCCTAGAACAGTAGCTAAAGGCTATTCTGATATTTATTTATATTTGTGGATGTAGATGCAATCAACTACATATTCCTCTACAATTGATGGGAGAAAAAACTCTAAATATTTACCTTTTCCTATTGATATTAATCTCCACAGGCATTGGTTAAACACAATGTCTTTTTCATGGATTTTCCCTGCTTCAAACAAAAGATCACAAAATGAGAGATGCTTTCCAGGCATGTATGATTATCTTATTATTATTGTCTCTGTCCAGAGTAAACCTCAAATGACACTCTCCCAACTTTTCGGTGCCTATTTTCATAGGGCATTCCCATGGTCTTCTGGAGATCTGAAGGTGATAAAGTTCAGAGATTCATTTCGAGAAAACGAGAGGCTTTCAAGTAGGTAGGGGCCGTAAGGGCTGGCTATGTTTTTCATGTGCATGGCATGATAAAAACCCAGCAGACAATTAATTATATGTTGCCGTTTTCTTTGAAAATTAAGCAAGGCAGGGAGGGAGGAAGACCATGTGCAATGCTGCATTGTTTTGAAAGAAGCAAACAAAAAATTAAGTAAAACTAAGGTCACTGTGTTAGGTAGTGTTGCAATTGGCATCTTCTGAGAGAACTAGTGGCTCAGGGCTCCATGCTGTTGCAGAACCATAGAAAATTTGTTTATGTAATTTTACCTTACCTTTGCTATGGTTTTTTTTTTTTTTTACTTTTTTTCTTCTTGCCTATGAACAGAGCTTTTACCATTTGGTGCCACCAATTTCTTTGCTGGTCATTCAATTTTTGTTGAGATAGTTTTATTGAATAATATAAATTAGTAACGAGGCAAAAATTTACTAATTTATTAAAAATATATATTATTAAATTGTTAAGGTTTTTTTTTTTCCATAACTTTGTTTTTGCAAAAATATACATGGTTGTCAAGTAATATTTTGAATGTTAATATAAAAAATATGATGATATTATAGATATTGAATTCGATTAGACGTACTAATTGACTTATTAATTCAATCAAAACCTGATTTGATTACATATATATAAAATAATAAACACATTGCTGAATTAAGCTCAATTTAACCCGCAACCTAATTTAATTATTTTTTCAAAGAAATATATATAGTGAAAAAATACAACGTTAAATTAAACCGACCAATATTTGACAGTATCAATACTAGAAAAACCTTAAAATGAACACTCTTGTGTCCTGAAAGCACTTGTTCGTAACTCATTCAGTAAGATTCCGGGGACCAATTTCTCAGTAGACATTGAATTGGATGAAGAAGAGCACAAAGAGTCAAGAAGCAGTAAATGGTCCTACGTCCATGGAAGTAACAACACAGGCATCAGAGTGCCCGGAGAATAGCTGACTTTTCTTTGTACAACCAACTTTGAAAGTCAGGGAAGGGAAAGCAGGAAGAGTACACAGTTGTTTTTCTTTAGAAATCCCGTAGTGAACACGTTGACATCACAGGCAAATCCCTGGTTTCTCTCTACTTGGGCTGTCTGTCCCTCTATCCTCAGCAACAATGGCTGCCTGCCTGCCTTGCACAGCCTTTCTCCAGCAAATTTTGGTGCCTATCTCTCCGGTCTCCATGTGACACTGTGCTAGCTGGTGACTGATCTGGGCCATAACATATGTGTATGTATATATTCTCAACGCTTTCATTAATTATGATGGAAACAATGGGAATAATAAAGATTTTACCTTTTTAATCGCGACATTGAATGGCAATTAACCAGAACATAATTTCATGTTAAATCGAAATTTAACCAAAACCAATGCAATTTCCATAAAAAGCAGTTAAAGAATTGTTCTTCGTCTTCTTTTTTTTCTTTTTCCTTTCTTTTCACCGCTTGGTTTCCATACTCCTAGTCCTGAAAAAGACAAGGAAGTGAAAGGCAAAACAATAATAATAATAAAAAAAAGCAGAAAGAAAAGGTCAAAAGAGCATATACATTTGTGCTAGTATCGATAATAAAAGGAATTATGATACGTTTTCCTAATTAAAATAGCATAAAAGCTGGTAAAATAATACCTATGATTATATATAATTATCCACGAATAAGTTTTGTATAAATAAGAAGACAATGCGTCAAGAGAATTTAATAATCCATTACCAAATGTTTGATCCATATGCTAAAATATTTCTAATCACAATATTTAATATAAAATTAGGCTGAAGATTCTTCAATATTAATTTAAAATTTATCCTAATCAAATTATCATAAAAAGTAAGAACAAGATTCATTCACTTTAAAATTCTCAAATTAAAATCTTCGGTGAGTAAAAACATTTAATTTTATCTGTAAAACATCTTAAACTTTGAGCCTGTAAATAGATATGATAATGTTTTATTAATCTTTCAAAATAAAAGATATGAAATCAGTAGAAAATAAGATGACATGTTCAATGTATATTTTGTTAAAAAAATAAATTTAATTTAATTTTTTATTTTTACTACTCTAATTAAACACGGTTATATCATTTTTGTATCTATTTTTTTATATATATAGTAAGATACTAATCAAAGACAGAGCATACTCCATCATTACTTCGAATTTAGGATTTAATTAAAAGACAAATAAAAATAATTAAGAATTTACAAAGCAAAAAGAGCAAGGGAAGAAAGAAAATAGAAAGTGCAAGTGTTACGGTGTACACGTGCATTTAGCATATATTAAGATATTAAGACCCCATCTCTCTCTCTCTGTCTTTGTTTCTGTCTCTCTGCACGACTTACAAAGTGAACAAAAACAGTAATGGAAGAAAGAAACAACTGATTGACAGACACTGTAACAAAGCAAAGCAAACTACGCTAATTTTATTATTATTATTTTCTGCTACAGAACAAGAACATCCGTGTAGCATTATCTCTTTGTTGATGTCTCTCTTCTTACTTTTTCTTACACACACAGAGAGAAGCATTTCTCCCTCCCTCCCTTCTTTTTATAGTAGTTTAAGTTGCTGACTGTGGTGTCTGTGAGTGCAGGCCAGCCAGCCAGTGTTATAGGGACATTCTTCTTCATGTTCAACCTGTAGTATCTGCTACTGCTTGCTCTTGTCTCTCACTCTGCTTCTCCTGTCTCTTTCTTGATTATTATTCTTTCTCTCCGTGTGTTTCTGTGGTTTAGTAGTGCATGAAATTCTCTGCCTGAAAATGGGGGAAGAATCCTTAACTACTGTCCCTTTTGACAGAACTGTTGAGCAGGTCTCTCTCTTCTCTATCTATCTTTCTAGTTTTTGTTTGGTTCGGTTACATTTTCTTGATTTTGTGTTTCATGTATTTTCTGTTACATTCTATGGTGATTTCCTAAATGGGGTATCATAAAGGAGGCTGTTTATGTGTAATTCTTCTGTTATAGATGGAAAGGAGACTAATTTTTGCCTATTTGGCATTCATGTCATTTGTTCTTCTTCTCCTCTTTCTCTGTGTTAGCTACTGTAAAATTTTAAGCAGACACATTGTTTAGATACAAATATTTTTGCAGTTTCTGCAGTGTTTGGCCTGAAGGCTCTCAATGGATTTTGATTATTCACCCTCATTTTCTTTTTCCCACTCAATTCTTGATTTGATTTTTTTTTAATGTGGAGTATTTGATAGCTTATAATCAATCACCTTGCTATGAAGTTTCAATATTTGTTTTAATTTTGCTTTTTAGCTCTTTATCAGTGTAAGAATTAGAATTTAGAATCATATATTTCTTTGAATTCACCAAATTATGCAAAAAGCGTGATACCAAAATAATTTTTTTAAAGATTTCCGATACATTATTGAACCGTGTAATTATGAATTTGATAGACACTGACTCGGACTGTAGTGGTTGGTTTCATCCTTTTTCTTTATTTTTTTTTTGAACTTTCCTTTCTTTTCTTTTCTTGTTTTTTTTTTTTTTTCATTTTTGATTGGGATTCAAGATCGTTAATGATTCTATGCAATGACGTGCAGGCAATCCTGGCTATGAAGAAGGGTGCACATCTCCTGAAGTGTGGAAGAAGAGGAAAGCTCAAATTCTGTCCGTTCAGGCTTTCCACGGTATGTAAGTTTTATATAGGATAAAATTGGCAATTAGTGGGAGAATTTGATCAGCTGTATGGATGCATAAATCCAGCATAATTTGTTATTTTTACTGAATAATTTTGGTTCACTCGATCTCTCTACTTGATCAAACAAATATTCGTCCTTCCTAGTGTTCGAATCACCAATATTCGATTATTATTTCGTTACATGTTGAGGTGCATTGCTGTTTCTGCTCTGGTTTTATGATAAAATGATCGAAAGAATTGTTTTGATTTTGCGTTTCAGGACGAGAAGTATTTGATTTGGTATTCTGGACAGGAGGAGAAACAATTGAGATTAAGCTTAGTTGTAAAGATTGTTAGTGGGCAGAGGACTGTACGTATCCAAGGATGCTTTCTGATATCAAGCTGTATCCCTTTATCTGTATCTAGTTGAAGTTGATGCCCTTTTACTGTTGCTATGGATGGTGATTTCACTTCTCACATTTCTATTTTCAGAGGCAGCTTCAACCAGATAAGGAGAATCAATCATTTTCACTTATCTATACAAATGGTGATCGCGCACGCTCGCTTGATCTGGTAACTCCTGAGTTTGAGTTTTGTTATGAATAGATCACTTCTGGTTAAGATTTGTGGGTTCATTAATTGTTTTTATCCATTATTTTTCACATAGATATGTAAGGACAAAGCGCAGGCTGATTCTTGGTTTATAGGCTTAAAGGCAGTGATATCCAGGTGTCACCGTTCTAGGCCTATTTGTGTCCTGAAGAGCCACAGAGGAGCACAAAGTTGTGTAAGTAGCCCAGCTGGGTTTATCAGAAGAAAGCACAACCTAGGAATTCTGGAGGATGACACTGAATTGGCACAGGTTTTAACATCCCTTTTTCTTGTGGTTTCTTACACAAATAAAAGAGCTTTTTTATCTTCCAAAATGTTGGTTTCATGAAAATGTCACTAGTGCTCAGAGGATATTGACGATGTTAAATTGCCTTATCAATTGAGCTTCTGTTCTGAAATGTAAGCAAGTTGCAGTGGCCTGTGCTGTTGTTTTGGGGTAATTAATGAAAACAAAACTCTCAATGTGAAACAATTGAGATTTGAACAGAGACTAGTAATTGTCTGAAGTATTTGATTACTTTTGTCTGTAGTTGGTAATTACTTTGCTTATTGTGTGTTAACCTGTTCTTGTGTCCCCTGCAGTTTCCAAACTCCAAATTTATCATGATATAAAAACCTAATTATGATGCTAATTATATGGTGCTGAAAATTGATTTGGTTTATCCTATTATGAAGGCTAAATACTGCTCTTTCTTTGGAGAAGTTTCATACTCTCGTTTTCCTCCTCACAATTGCAACTGACAATATGAAAATATTAGTCTTTACTGATAAGTTTCATTTTTGCATGTGTTTTATATAAAAAATATTGCAGGTGCGTAGCTTAAGCGGAAGTCCTACGCAGTCACTTTCAGATAGGGGTATTTCCGATGGATTGTCTCTTTCTTCTGATAGCCTTTTTTTCTCAGGATCAAGTCTTCCCCAGATGCAAAATGTGGAGGATTTGTTAGTTTCGTACATACCAAATGTTGAACCACAGAATCTCAAGAAGAATGGATCTGACACTGCTTTCTCAGAGTTCCAAAAGAATACATGTCATAAACTTATTGGTTTGAATCATGGATCTCCACGAACAGAGAAAAAGGACATTCTAAAGGATGTTCTAATCTGGGGAGAAGGAGTAGAAGTAGGAAATATAGGGTGTGTGGACAACCAGTTTGGTTACCACAATACAAAGCAAGTGGATGCTTTATTGCCAAAATTGTTGGAATCCACCGTGATGTTAGACGTAGCAAATATATCTTTAGGAAGGAAACATGCTGCCTTAATCACCAAACGAGGGGAAGTTTTCTGCTGGGGTGAAGGAAGTCGCGGGAAGCTTGGGCATAAAGTTGACATGGATGTGAGCTCTCCAAAAATGGTTGAATCCTTAGATGGTGTCCATGTGAAATCTGTTGCTTGTGGTGAATATCAAACTTGTGCTTTGACGGATTCTGGTGAACTGTATGCATGGGGTGAGAATAAATATGGTGCAAATTTGGGGTGCGAGGAAAGAAGTAGAAGCCAGTGGTTACCACGTCGAATTTCAGGTCCTTTGACTGGTGTCTGTATACTGAATGTTGCTTGTGGGGACTGGCATACAGCGATTGTGTCCTCATCAGGGCAGTTATTTACATATGGGGATGGATCTTTTGGGGTTCTTGGTCATGGGAATCTTCTAAGTGTTTCTCTACCCAAAGAAGTTGAATCTCTTAAAGGTTTGTTGGTAAAATCCGTTGCATGTGGATCATGGCACACTGCTGCTATTGTGGACATCATTGTTGACCGGTTCAAGCTTAATGGTGTTGGTGGGAAATTATTTACGTGGGGAGATGGTGATAAAGGAAGGCTGGGGCATGCTGACCTGGAGAAAAAGCTTCTACCAACATGTGTCGCACAGCTTGTGGAACTTGATTTTGCTCAAGTTTCTTGTGGGAGAATGCTGACCGTTGCACTTACCAATACAGGGAAGGTGTATACAATGGGAAGCTCAGTGCATGGACAGTTGGGGAATCCACAGGCCAAGGATAAATCGATTGCAATTGTTGAAGGAAAGCTTAAAGACGAGTTTGTTAAGGAGATATCATCAGGGTCATACCATGTTGCTGCATTGACATCGAATGGAAGTTTATATACATGGGGGAAGGGGACAAATGGACAATTAGGATTAGGAAATGTAGAAGATAGAAACTTTCCAACTTTGGTTGAGGCTCTGAGAGACATGCAGGTTCAAAGCATAGCTTGCGGGTCAAATTTAACTGCCGCAATCTGCTTGCACAAATCTATCTCTGTTAGTGATCAATCAGCTTGTAAGGGCTGTAGAATGCCCTTTGGTTTCACAAGGAAGAAGCATAACTGTTATAATTGTGGTCTTCTGTTCTGCCGAGCATGCAGTAGCAGGAAGGTCATGAATGCATCTTTGGCACCTAACAAAAGCAAGCCTTCGAGAGTCTGTGATTCATGTTTTTACAGTATGCAGAATATCACACATCCAGGTGGAGTGTCAAAACTAGAAAATCTTGGTTCCAAGAAGCTGCTGTCCCAACAGAAGAAGGCCTTATCAGATGAAAAGGAAGAAAGGGGAAGAGCAACCCCTCCAGGGCATCGTTTACTGTTAATGAGCCAGCCATCTATGGAAATCCGACCTGGTGAGAGGAACACCCCGAGAAACCAAGGGGAAAAGCAGCAACATTTAGAAACTGTCTTTTCTATTTCAGCTGGATTGCCACAATGGGGACAAGTGTCATGTCCTGCTATATTTGAATCATGCTACATAAAGAATTCTGAACTTCATCTGGGATCAAAATCTTCCATTTCCAGTTCTTTGAATCTAGAAGAAGAATTGAGTGATTCAAAAAAGATGCTAATCGAAGAAGTTAAGAGGCTAAGAGCACAGGTAATGACTGCATTTTAGCTTAAAATTTAATTGCTTATCTTGATGATGTTTTTTTGCCTTTCATTAGGCCACATTTAACTTTCTTCATCATACACATGCATGCTTCAACTGGTCTACACATCATTGGATGTGATTGAACAGTTAAGCAAAAATTTTAGCCTTTGCCATCTGCATTACTCCAATTCTTCTTTCCTTGCTGACTGTTTTGGTTTCAATTAGCAAATGCCTTGAGTTTCTTATCACTTCATGTAAGCATTACCTGTGGTGCGTATCAATATTCGATGTATATACAAATTAGGTTAGGAGCTTTCCTTTGTACTCGAGAGTGCTATGCTGCTTATGTTCTCAATGTCATGATGGCTAAACTGATTTTATTGGTGAAGCAAAAGACTTTTCTGTGCGGTCATTTCTATATGTGAACTTCCATAGCATCAATCTTATTATGAATTAAAACTATGTCAAAATTGCCTCTACTTCAGTACCACACCTGTGACATGGGACTCATCAAATGCTTAAGCATTTGTTCCTGCTTACAGTAAAAACGATTTTTTGGGGCTTCTCCATGGATTTTGAGAGAAAAGAGGTTAGGGGAGAAGCAATTACAATTGAATCGTTTTGTTTTCTGTCATAAGCAAACCAGAAGCAGTATTGTTTTAGCAGAATTCCATGTATAACTTAAGCTGATTCTGTAAAGTGCTTTTGGCTTGAATTATGTTCATCTCTTCAGAGCTCTTTTGTTTTAAATAGGCTAGGAGCCTCGAGATGCAATGTCAAACTGGATGCCAGAAGATTGAAGAATGTCAACTAACTATAGAGAAGACTTGGTTACTGGCCAGGGAGGAAGCAGCTAAGCGTAAAGCAGCAAATGAGATAATAAAAGCTTTGGCATTAAGGGTAATTCTCTTTAAGTTGTGGCTGGTCCCTTTTAAGTGTTAAACTAAACAAATGAATGATAATTATTGGTGCAGCTTCATGCAATGTCAGATAAAGTCTCAGTTAGGAAAGAAACAAAAGATGGAGTGGATCCGTATCAGCCTCAGCCTAGACCTGACTATACTGATACCCCTACACTTTCTAGTGGATGTGCTGTGTTTCCATCAACTCATTTTCCTCTCGAAGTTAGATTTCCGAAAGACAGCAAGATAGACAGCTTATCTAACTCTCCTATTGTGTTTTCCAATACGTTGAAGTCCATGGATGGAAGAGAGTTGTGCCATGAAGATAGCAGACCAGAGGAAGATGTACATGACATGACGACTGATCCTCGACGGAATGGAACTAAAGCATCAAAGCATGAATGGGTCGAACAATATGAACCTGGTGTATATATAACATTTACAATTTTGCCGAGTGGACTGAAGGGTCTGAAGCGAGTCAGGTTTAGGTGATTTTTCTATCAACTTAATCATTAACAACATCACCATTGATTAGATACAAGATTTCTTACTAATCATTTATGCTTGATCATGTTTTGCAGCCGTAAACGTTTTGCAGAGAAAGAAGCAGAACGATGGTGGGAGGAGAATCAAGCTATTGTATACCAGAAATACGGCATTGAAGGATACAATAAATCAAACCAAAATCTGACAAAGAGCTAATCTTTGCTCACTCTTTATTATATGTTTACTTTATATTGGTCCTCACAATGAAAAGGGCAGAACTTGTATGATTTTGCCAAGGATACTTCTCTGTGAGCTCTGTACAGATCCCAGATTGGGTATGTTGTCAAGTTATTTTGCAAGATGAAGTTTTTGCACAAGAGGTGGAAATTTTCATGTAGTTAAAGCTCCATATAGTCTCTAAGAACTCTCTCGTCTAAGCCATCCTCTGTACAGTCATCAATAAAAAGCTTCTTTCACATTTCTATAGGGATGTTTTTACAAGCTTGATCTTTAGGTTGCATTTTCTTACTGTTTCAGAACTCAACAAACAAATATAAAAGGGTTAAAAACATGCATTTTTAAAGTGATTTTTTATCGTTTCAAAACAAAAAACACAAAGTACTTGTCTTCTCCATCCCAACTATCACCGTGTCATTTCGATACGACAACCAAATATCACATTAGAGTTCCTATTTTACTTAGAATGGCCAGGGTTAGACACCATTTGAAGCCAGTGTTGTTAAAATCCAAGTTGATGGTAATAAAATTGGGAGCATCAGACTTTGAGTGCCAAGTTATAACTGAAGGCTTCCCTCCAGTATTGGTTCCGCAGGAGTCAACTGGAAATGGGCCACTGAAAGATTCTCTTGTATTTCCTTTCATCATATTCAAAATCATGCTTCCTGTAAAAGAATTAGGATGGCATGACCATTTTCCTTGTCCAGTAGCTTGAGCTCTAGGTGGATTGATTCTTTTCCAATTACAAGTAAGATTAAAACGCGTTGCGAAAAATAATGTAGATAGTCGACAATGTTTCCCATTTTGTCTATGATAAAATAAATCGAACACCTAGCTATTGAGAGTAATTTTGTAGTTTTATTAGTGTCTATTTATTTGTCTTTTCACTACACTCAAATGATTTCATTATTTTTGGAATTAAGATTTTTAAAGGTTGTTCCAAGAGGGTTTTTTTTTTTTACACTAAAATAACTAAATTATCCCTAAAAATTTATGTTTTATTCACTAGTGGATAGGAACATTTTAATATTTTCATAATGATTTTTTTTGTAATAATAGGTCGATAAAAAGGCTTTATTGAGATAATATTTTTTAATGTACAAGAACTAAAAAGCATTCTTCTAAGGAATTTTTCATCTTTGATGGAATTTTTCATCTTTTCATCTTTAATTATTTTGTTATTTGCATGATGAATAAGATGTTCTTTGATTTTTTAGTATATATGAAATAGTAATAAAAGCAAGTGAACACCTAGCATCCTTCAACATAATTTTCTTTTTGAATTGATATTCAAGTTTTTCTTTATAGGTTTATTTTAATTATATGTCCATGATTACAGAATTAGTATGTTAATCTAGATTAATTAATATAATTTTTTTTATTCTTTTAAAGTTTCACCATTTAATAATGAGTTGTTCAACAGATGAATTCTTAATTTTAATCAATTTGTTTTTGTTAATGATTTTTTTTATTGGCTGTGATAATCATTTAATTAAACAAAATAATTATTTTAAAAAATAAAATTACTAAATACAGTTAAGTACATGGTCTATGTTACGAACGATCAAATATTTTATTCTAGTTATCTTTTTATTAAATATTAATTTATTTAATTAGATATGTGTATAAATATTTTAATTTGTGATTTTAATCTTTTTATATCCAAAAAATACATTAAAAAAATTCAAATATTTAATTATTTTAATTAAAAAAATTATCATACCTATAACAAAACACGAGTGATTCATTGATGTTAAGGGTGGCATAAAGAGGAATGCTTAATTTTTTCTTATAATTCTTAAAATAAAATCTTGTAACCAACATTTCAGGAAATTTAACAAAATTTTTTTTTAATAAAAAAAAAGTTCTAAAGAGAAAACAACAATTTCATATGTAGGCAAAATACTTAGAAGATCTTATTTCTAAATCTTAATTTAATATATACAATTCATTAGAGAGATTTATCGAGCTAAATTAATGATTAGAATGACAATTTCTAAATAAACAAGACCAAATTTTACCTAATATGGCTTACAAAAAACTTAATTCAACCGAAAAGATTTGAATGTTTGAATAAATAAGAATTTTCATCTAATAAAAATGTTTATTCCTTTTTTCTTCTTTAGGAGATTGGCCCAAGAAACAAGAGATTGCTTTCCCACTTGAAAAATAAACACATATAATATATTAAATAATTTATTTTTTCTTTTCCACTTTCCGGCTCTTCATTCATGTGAAGTGAGAGAGAACGAGAGACCGAAAAAGAGAACATGGTGATGTTTCCTTTCGGCAATAGTAACTCATTACAGAATTCATTTTTTTTAAATTGAATTAATTATAAAAGAAATTAATTATTTATGGGCCATTTCTTCTTTAGCAATAGAATAATATGAATGTGTTCAAACCTCTTTCTTTCTTTTTTTTCATAGACGAATCCAACATTTCTTGCCATCCAATGATTGTTCAATTAAAAATATTTCAAAATCCAATTTATTATAATAATTATAACCAGCTTCTATGGAAGAAAAGAATAAAAAATAATCAGGTAATAAATTCATCAAGTCTTGAGATATTTGGACTCATGTTCTCCCCCCCCCCACACCTCTCTTTACTCAGCTTTGATGGAAGAGCTACCCGATATTGACTCCTTTTTAAGAGCTTGACTGAGCATATATTTCTATAGGCTGATTGATTGTGTTGATTTAATTTATTTATTTTTAATTTATTAGATGATTTAGTGACTCTAGTGTCGTCTTTCCTTAATTTGTATTTTCTAATGCTAAATTCAGGGGGAAAACTAAATCCTTCTTTTATTAATTTTTATTTTAATTCTCCTTTTTCTTTATAAAGAACAAAATTAAAGAGATAAAAAACTTATTTTCGAAGAAGAAACAAGTAAATGAAAAGGATAAGGAAGAAGAGTAAAGCATAAATAATTAAAGCCCAGAAAGGAGGAAAGGAACCAAAAGAATGATTGGTGTGAAGGAAAAGCATGCATGGGACAGGAGAATCATTTGTCAACACTTGCAAAAAAGAATCAAGAAGGCTACAAGTAATCCCATTTTGCCACGTGGAGGCTTTTCTTCACGTGGCAAAGTCTGGCCCCACATGACCCCTTATGGACCCCAGCCTATCGATCATGTGGGACCAGTCTGAATTTTCTGCAAGCTTGGCGGCTAGGGAATGGCCTGCAGGTGCTAAAGTTCCAGCTACGATCCTCAAGCTAATTCTTCAGAAATCTTATTCATTGAGTAATATTTTAAATGGGATCCACTAGTTTAATTTATTACATCTTTCAAACAAAAAAGAACAAGAAGATTCAAGAAAAATCTTTTGTTAAAATTTGTATCTCTTTGTCGATCAATTTAGTTGATCTTAGTGCGTAGCACCTTTAACCATGTTAATGATTGAAAACAAGATAAAAAATGCTACATATTGAAGTTCTGCCTATTTATTATCTTGAGATTAAAGAGATGAAGATAATTAAGAGATAAAAAAAATATGTTTCTATATCATTTTTATTTTAATATGAAAAAAATTCTTTTCAAAACTATTTTAAAAATAAATTTATTTCTATTTCGTTTTCTTCATCTTTCTCATTTATCATGATTAAAGCATTTCAATCTACTTGATTAACTAATATTTTTTCTTAAATAAATGCTATTTATTGATATATAGTCATTGTTGTGATTTTTCAATTTGATTGATGTGTGTAATCTAATTAAACATAATGCATTGTCTAATGTAGGTTGATCAAAAGAGTATTTATTTATATTATTCAACTTGACCCAATAATGTTAAAGTTAGTTAATATAAATATTATAAATGATGGTAAGTTAAAATTTTTAATAAATTAATATTATAAATTTAGTGTAGGTTGGAATATTTAAAACCCGCTCAATTTGATCCAACTCTCGTAGCTTATTGAGTGTAATTAAGCAATGCTAGAAAGTTCTTGATATAAATAATGTTTTCTCAGTAGCTAACTAAAAATATTAATAAAAAAATAAAGAACTTTGTTGTGATTTAGGTATTAATTTCATTTTTTTATATATTCACTTCTTTTTTAATTACTAAATTGATTTTACAAATAGTTCAATATAACTGAAGTAATCTATCCAGTTATTTGTCTTTGTAAGTATTTTCGTTTTAGATTAATCAAAGAATAAATAGTTTTATAAATCTAACTCATAGAAATTCATAATATTTATATAAAAAAAATTATTCCAGCTCGGTTCTAAATTTTTTTTGAATAAATCAAATAAATAATTTATAAAATATTAGAAATTAAGTTGGTTATAGTTATAAATCCAAACCCAAACCAACTATATATGTCCTTCCTAGAATTAATAATGCATATTGTGAAAGTGATATTATATTCAAGAGGGTCTCTCGAATAAAAAACACATGAAACAATAAAATAAAATAAAAACACATCTTACATAGAGATACACCTCGAATACCAAAAACAATAATAATAATAATAATAATAATAAAGCATCTAATTGTATTTAACTCGGGAGTATTTTTAAGCTCACTCGCATCACGCAGCGGTAAGGGAAGCAAGGATTTTGTGTTGGGTGTTAATTTCGCAGTGGAGAAGACAAAGATAATGAAGAAGTAGAAAAGAAAGAGAGGAGATAGCCAGTTACTGTTGGTAAATTATTGAAACCAGTTACTAATAGCAAGCTTTGGCTGGTAAGTTATTGAAGCCTTTTTCAATAGATAAATATTCAGTTGATAATTCATTGAAAACTTTTAACAAAGAGATGTTTTAGATGCTACTTGGCTGGTAATCTTTCTCTTTCTTGGTGACTTTTTTACCAACTTTTTTGCAATAATTTTTTGTTGTTGGTAAAAGGTTTCCTAGACAGTGTATGATATTATTTTAAAATAAATAAAAAAATATTTGGCTGAAGAGATAAAGACGAAAATATAAAAATAAATGTTTATGGAATAACTTTAAAATAATTTTTGTTTTTAAAACAAGAAGTAAAGAACACGTGGTTTATTATTATTATTATCATCTTGTATTTTATATCTTGAGATATTAATAGAAAACCACTCTAGAAATTAATAATAGCCTAATTTATTTGCTAGAGCAATGGTTTGGCTGCTAGTCTTTTAAAAATAAATACCAATCGATTTACAAGTAAATGTAGTGATTTGTTTCGGCTAGTAAGTTTGCTACAAATTAATTAAAACTCTTCCTTCCTTACAGAGAGTTGGTCCGAAAAGGGAACGTGGATGAACAAGTTGCATGTCTACTAACACATGAATCCACCTCGTCAAGATCAGTGTCTTAAATCTCCATTAAAAGAGTAATATCACCTTCCTTTATTTGTGTTGTGGATTTCTTGTACAACAATCTGAATGGAGAAAGACAGAGAGAGAAGAAACCCCACCATGCATGTCCCTTTTCACAAGAGATTACATCACAAACTTTAACACAACTTTTCGGCGACAAGAATTGATTCTAACAATTTACGAAGAACATTGGATCATGAAGTAGTTTAAAGAGGTAATACAGCATGGCATTTTACGACGACCCACAAGGAAAGAAGCATGTGAAACCAGACAGCATTTTCGGTTAAGAAATGTAGCCGAAATTCGATTGGGACAGTTTTTCGTTAAGGTATAACAGTAGATACTTAATCCAACATGAAAAGGGTGGCAATGCATCAAACTATAGGTATACTGTCATGTGGAGTTGAGATTCCAAGAAAGGACAAGGACGAAGCATGGGATAATTGGAGAGATTGAGGGAGTAAAATTAGCTTCAATTGAAAGATAACAAGAATCATTTGATGGGAAAAAACAATTGAAAAGGGTTTGGTGTGACAAAACAGCACCTCCTTTTGCTTTTTCTCCTCCTCCTTTTGTTCTTATATCAAAACCCCATCCAGCTCCCTCATTTTCGCTCTCCCTCGAGCTTGTGGTGATCTTAGCTCTCTAGCTAGACAGCTAGCCGTCTTCTCTGGCTTGCCTTTAGGTCTTCTTCTGCCTAGTTAAGGTCACGTCTCCCTTCCTCCCATGTGTGTCTTGATCGTGCACAATACTTTAGAGTGCATGATCATGACATCTAAATTAACGATCCTCGATTTTTCTTCCACTGTTCAATTGCTTACTTAAGAGCAGATTAATTCAAGACTAACTTTGTGTCTTACATTTGATTGCTTGCGTGCAGAGACTTGTTGTACAGTTGTTGATTATATTTCCAACAAGGGCTGGTCTCATTTTTTGAGAAGGAGACTAGTAGTATTTTTCACATCCATATAGATATTTCTTAATCAAGGTCAGAAGAAGTTTTAAAGGAAATCAAAGAGAGATGGCTCCTGTTTTGCCTCCTGGTTTTCGTTTCCACCCTACCGATGAAGAACTTGTTTCTTACTACCTCAAAAGAAAGATCAATGGACACAAGATTGAATTAGAGATCATCCCTGAAGTTGATCTCTACAAGTGTGAGCCATGGGAATTACCAGGTATTATATCCTCCCCTCTCCATCTCATCACTCCTTTTCTTGCATCACAGTTCTATATAATTTGAGTCCTCAAAAACACACTCATAAAAAAAAGAAGAAGCTAGCTCCCTCATTAGCTAGGTTGCTTCTTTATGAATTTGAGAGTTTCAAAGAATGATCCATTAATTACATGAACCAAATAAAGATTGAGTGAACAGAAGGGTAAAGAATATTGAGAGAAAAGAAAATATATAAACAGCAGTTTTTTTTTCCCTCTTTCTTTGTATGGTAACCTTGGCGCACATGTATGAGTACTGTTGTAACTCTTTATTGTCTTTGATTGCTACTAGGGCAGACCATTATGAAAACATCCTAGTTTAATTTCAGGCTTTCTTGAACTTACCTAATTCCATGTCGAAGGAAAAAAACCCAGCAATTTGGATAGTATGAGAATCAAGGTTGTTGATCTTTCATCCATCAAAACATACTGATTTTTTCATGCAAGGAAAAGAAAGTGAGTGCAAGAAACTAGCCCAAATACCTTTTCCAAAGGAAGAGACAGGGAATGAGTTCAAACACTCTTTAGGGACTCTTCTTCTTCTTTTTGTATGTTTATAAATCCATTGATCATGCTTTATTGGTAAACGTATTTTATTAACATAAAATATACAGGAAACAAATATATATTTTTAGTACGAAAAGGAAGTGTACTTGGGACTATAAGCCATATGGTCCCTCCATCTTTAGGGTTCCTATTGTGAACAGGAAGTTGTTTTACCAAAAGATTTCCAAGTCAAAAAGCTCTTGAAGAAAGGAACAGAATGCATTGGCAAGAGATATTTTTAAGTTTCCATACATGTAATGCTTTGTTTGCATTACTTTAAAGGAATATTTCCTAGTTTTCTACGATTATCCTTTTCATTCTTCCATCTAGATGCTTATATCAATAAAAAGAAAATGTGTTTAAACATGTGTGTAAAGTAGAACATGTTTAAATATTATAATCAACATGCTTAATCCTTCGGCAATTATTGTTCACTTGACATAATTTCCATCTAAATGTGATGGATTTAACTTGAGTATTGAAACAAATCGTAGGAAAATCATTGCTACCTAGCAAAGATCTAGAGTGGTACTTCTTTAGTCCTCGAGACCGCAAGTATCCGAATGGATCAAGGACTAATCGAGCTACTAAAGCTGGGTACTGGAAGGCCACAGGCAAGGATAGAAAAGTGAACTCCCAAATGCGTGCTATAGGCATGAAGAAAACCCTAGTTTACTACAGAGGTAGAGCCCCCCATGGAGCTCGAACAGGTTGGGTTATGCATGAATATCGCCTGGACGAACGCGAATGCGAAACTAATTCCGGCTTGCAGGTGCCCCTCATCTCCTCATCACCCTTCTCTTCATTTTTTTATTTATATTTAAATGGAATGAAAATCGGAATATGATTTGATTGGTGAACTTCTCCTATTATAACTTATGCAGGATGCATATGCACTTTGTCGTGTGTCGAAAAAGACTACAACCATCCCAAAGATTGGAGAGCATTATGTGTCGACGACATACAGAATGCCTTGTGAACATTCTTCTAGCATTGAGCTATATTCTGATCATGGAAGATCCGAGGAATTTGAGAGCTCTAATTATCCTATGCATAAAAATGTAGATACTTGCTCAACTAGCTATCGTGCCATTGGATCCCCTCTTGACATCAGTGAATCAAGGAATGGAAAATGGGCACCATCCATGGATGGATTTGGCATGTCACCTTCGCAATTTCCAAGTCATTCAACAATTCCTTACCCACCACCAAAGGTAAGAAATTATTCAATGTGATTTTCATAGACATAAACTAGTAAAATTGGCAGATGGATAGTGGCGAAAAAATGTTAAAATGTGCTGCAAAGATTTAATCCTTTTTCCCTTTAGAGTAGTTTAAAAGAAATCAAATTTTCTTCTCTGTTATCTTGCTGTGTTTACGTGCATTTCATTGGTTTTGGCAGGTTAATATGGCACTAGAATGTGCAAGGTTGCAACATAGATCCATATTGCCTCCATTGGAAGTGGAGGATTTCCCTCAAGTTGGACTCGCTGACATAAAAGTGATGCAACAACCTTCCATGCCAGAAAGCACAAGCACTCATCAGACTGATATTTTGCAAGAAATTCGTTCAGTAGCTCATGCATCCCAAGAACTGATAAATCAGTCTAGTTTCCAAAACACATGGGGTGGAAACTACGCCGCTACCGATCATGATTTCACTTTCATGGATGGGAAGAATGTTCAACATAATATGTTGAGTGACATGATGATGAACTCCACTAGATGGGCAGAAAAATATTGGATTGACCCCAGTACAAGCAGCAGGTCTATAGAGATTAGTGACCTAGATGAGACATTCAAGACAGAGAGTATGGTAGAAAACTTGAGATGGGTTGGAATGTCAAACAGTGACCTGGAGAAGGTATGCATTTTTTTTTTATCTTTGCATAAAACGAGCTTTGCATTTTCACTCCTAGCTAAAGAAATATGACTCAGTCCTTTCCATCTTGGACAGAGTTTTATGGAGGAAACCAAGATTGTACCAATAGAAAATATTTCAAGTTTCAGAAGTAGGGAAGAGCATGAAGTCCAAGGTAATTTTCCCATGCCCTTAATCCAATCATAGCTCTACTTAATTTTTAGTTTTTGTCCTTCTAATCTTACTGATCTTTTTTTTTATATAACTTTCTTTGATTGCAGGAGAAAATGGACAAGCTGATGACCGCATGGGATTCAATGATAGTGAAGATTTTTCACTTGGATTCATCAATGATGAGCCTAATGATGATACATTTATAGATGAGAGTAATGTGGATGATTTGACTAGTTCACCGAGCTTTGAGGTTGTGGAGGATATCAAAGTTAATCATGGACTTTTCGTTTCAACTCGCCAAGCAACTGAGACATTCTTCCACCAATTAGTCCCTTCACAGACTGTTAAGATCTACCTGAATCCAGCGGCGGTGACTAGTAACTTCTCCATAGAGAAAGCAGACAGTACAAAAAGCTATGGCAAAGAAACAACCATCAGTACTGCAAAGGAAAACTTCGTTGGAAACAAATCATCAGTTCAATATCCTTGGAGGAACTTAGCAAGAAATGTTGTTTGTTTGATTGTCATTATCTTGATGCATTGTTTCTACCTAGTCGAAAATGTGGAAAATGGGAGATTAATGGGTGGATTCATGGGAAGTGGACGTGTAGGAGAGGAAGGTTGTTGCCCTAGCAAAAACATCAAGCCAATGATGAAGCCTGTAGGAAAACTAATCAAGTGGGATGACAATAAGAAGGAAAAAGATTTGGTTGTTACCATAAGAGGTGGTGGAGGGAGTAAATTTCGTGTGTATATGAAGAAGCTAGGGCTATTTCTAACCATTTCTTTTGCTCTCTGTACCATATTGGTAAACCATTCCATGACCCCTTGACTTGATTCCTGATCTTATTTTACCATCTAACAGTTGTTGATTTGGGTAAGGCATTAAACTTTGCCTTCTCTAATGTTGGAGTCTAATGTATTCTATATAATACATAAATATATACACATATACCTTTGTATTCTATAATCTATACTTAAACTTATAGCTAGTAATTGAACAATTGTAACTGAATTTAGATTAATGGAAAATTTCTAATCTTTTCTGTCAAGTTTGATCTTATTTATGTCATCTCTATAGTTATTTTTAGTTAATATTCCAAGACAAAAAATAAAATAAAACCCAAATATAGAAGAATGAATCTCTATATTTTCGAACTTTCAAAACATGAGATATAAAAGTATATCTATTCTTTTTCTTAATTTATTGTTTCTATTTTTTCTGTCTTGAAACTGTAAGCAGCAGCTAACAATGTTACAGCTAATTCTTAGCTTAATTATACTTCTGCAATATTCCTCTTTATGTCAAATTTGGCCTGTAATATGAAATTTGGATGCACTCATTTCGCTTTCTTATGCGACTGGAATCTTTAGGACTATCAAACATTAAGGACAAAAGAAATTAAAAGTAAAAAAATGTTAAATCTGCAGAGACTGTTTCTACAGTTGACAGGGGGAAAAAAAAGACTCATCTCATTGTTTAATTTGTTCAAGAAAATGAGAACTTTGTCGCTGGATCAGTACACTGGAAATTCAAGATACATAAATGAATCACTTCTATATTGCCCTTGATGATCACATCGAGCATTCAAAACCAATAAATCAACCTGTCCCGTTTATGCAGCACATGACAAAGTCATCTTGACAAGACACAAGAAGTCAGAGAGAGAGAGAGAGAGGTTAATGCTTGTGAGTGAGTGGGAGCGAACTGTGTATGGAGCCAAATAATATTCTAACAATAGTCACCCTTTTTTAAGAGAGATCATGGTAGCTCCACCTCCCCTGAATTTTGCTTTCTTTTTTTAAAATTATACACATACAAAAAGAAAAGAAATGTAACCTGTGAACATACAGTTGGATTGAGCCATAAAACTGTTAAAAGTATTGATACCACACTAATATCCATAGCCATCGGTTTTTCATATTATTATACTTGGTCCAACACGACAAATCTGTTAATATTTAATAGATTTAGTCGACCAATCTATACCCAAATCTTGAATAGAAAAAATTAAGAAAGCAAGTATTAATGTCACATTACTGTATGCGGGGCTGGAGGCCTTCGACTATAATCTATTTGATCCTTCCCATTTATGGCACCATAGCTAGCTATGGTGACCTTAGCTCATTTCAGCATCAATTATTGAATCTTACATGCCATGAAAGACCCCAACAAGCCTTGAATTCGAGTGTTTAAGTAGATGAACCGTAAATGGTGTTTTTCTTTTCTTTTGGGATCGGAGTTGCAAGTGGTGGTGGACAGCACATGGGAAGGGAACGGATCACGGCAAGATAGAAAGAGCCCACAAGTTACAAAGCAGAAGGCTTGAAAACAAGATGACAAATAGCCAAAGAAGGCAAAATGGGTTCACGGGGTGACCGACTGTTTGTATCTAATTAATAAAGAATAATCTATTCTTTAGTCCCTAGGCTTTAAACATGACTACAAGTCAGTCCTTCATGTTTGTAAATATAAAATTTGGTCCCTTCACTCCTTTTGATTGTCCTCTTGTAAAACCTCATGTTGGTTTTTTAGAGCTTAATCAAAGCTAACCAATTTATTATATCAAAATGATATTATTTAAGCATTTTTTCTTATAAGAAACCTTCAAACTGCATCATTAATTTCAAGTGTTTTTTGAAATAAAAACCCAATTCAACTTGTCATCTAAGTTTTTAACTAGATCTGAGATCAAGATATACCATTTAATTACATGAAAAAAAATGTATCTACCATTTATAAATTTAGATTATTTGAGAAAAAACAAACACAATGAAGTTTATAGAAAAAGCAATTCAACACATGTTTTAAAAAAGATGGCTGTCAACAAGAGTATAGGAACCGGCTTGTAGGTTTTCAAACATGAAGAACTAAGTTATAACTTCATTCAAAAAACAAGGACTAAAGAATAATTCACTGATAGCAAATCCACTCAACCACACATCACATGCCAACAAGTTTCTCATCAAATAATTCACTTCCTATGTTCAACTCTACTGTCCCCCCCACAGCCATTAGCCCCGTGCCATTCCAAAAGCTGCAAAACTTCTCTCTCACACAGACACAGACACCTAGGTTTGGTACATAGCCCACAATGCATTATTTTTCTAAATGCTAATATACTACGAGCTAGAGCTCAACTGTTGTAGATAGGAACTGCGTTTTGTTTCTTCTTCACTGATCAATCACATCATGTCTTCTTCTTCTTCGTCTTCTTCTTCGTCTTCTTCTCTCAGGGTCCAAATTATCTCTGTGTTGTTCCTTTGTGGATTTCTTCAAGGTGCAAACGCTGCAAGCTCCAGAGTCATTGTAAGGAACATATCGAAGACAGAGGATGCTGTGAACTTCCATATATATTATGGACAGACCTTCAAAGTCATCAAGAATGTTGTTGATGGCAAGAGCTACCTTCTCATTCAGGTAAATATATAGTTAATGTCTAATCATATTTTTTCTGTTCCTCCATTAGTAACTACATAAAATTCCAAACTACTTTTGTTGGTAAGATATATTGATGAAGCAGCTCTAGCCACTAGTTCTTCTTAGGATTAAAATATTGGTAAAATGTTTTTTGAGTTTTTCAAATTAGGTAAGGTATGATCATGGTTATTAAACTTGTCCGGGTCAATCCAAGTTTCATAAAAAAAAAAAATGAGAGTTGACTAGTATATAGTCAAAAATCTAAATTGAACTGCAACTCAATCAAAAATTTATTGACTTTTTTTTTCATAAAATAATATGATTTAAAAAAATAAATTAATCTCTTTAACATGTAAATTAAATCTTATCTCGAATGGATAATCGTATTAAATTTAATAATTGTCGTTATGATACTAAAACTCCATGAATAATAAGAGCACAGGTAATCTGTTTTTAAACATTCAAAAGGATGTTTAATTAATGGGGTAATAGCGATCCTATATAATTCTTAGAGCAAGCATTATGAGCTAGTTATCCCATTTCTGGTGAGTGATTCATATGTAGGTTAAGTAAACCCTAATCAAATAGTACTTTCAGATTGGTTATTGGAAAATAAAATATTAGTTAGTATAGTTAATTTCATTAATTAATTTAGCTAGTATAAATACCAAACAGGGACTTTAGTGTGGACCTAATTAATAAGATATAACCATAGATTAGCTAGTTAGGTTCAAATTAAGCCTTTTGGCTGCCGCAACTAACCCTCCAAAAAGACAAGACCACCTAGGCCTAACTGAAATAAAACATGCAAAAAAAATAAAAATATATGTGCCCTAAAAATTTAATCACAGCAAAACTATATTAATTTATGTTCTTATTTTTGGAGTCACATGGCTGCTCCACCCTCTCTCTTTTTTTCCAAGTGAAAAAAAGCACATTTAATCATTTTTAGTAATATATAGATAGCATTTGATTATTGTTTTAATATTGAAAAAATTGAAGATAAATAAAATAAGGTGGACATGCCCAATACCCTTTTTGTTTTAAGACAAAAATATTCATTTTATAGATGTCCTGAAGACTATTTATTTTTATGTTCGGTGTTTGTTCATCCTACTAAACACATTATATATATATATATATATAGTAACGTAAATTGAGAATGATATTTCAATCGGATAACAAGTTTTCAGTCGATGTACTAAGTTTAATAAATAAGTAAATAAATGCAAATAAACAAGGGAAAACCAACAATATCAGATTTCTTAATCAAACACAGAATATACTATTTAAATTTACAGAAATATAAATTTCACAATAACTTATTTGATATATATATATATATAGATAGATAGATAGATAGATAGATAGATAGATAGATAGAATATCAATCACACTCAATTATATTGATAATAAAAGTCTATTTAAAAGTGTAGTAAAGATTAAGATTTAAGATGTTTTTTATTTGAAAATATATTAAAATAATAATTTATTAAATTTATTTTTCATATTAATACACTGAAATAATCTAAGAATACTAAAAAAATTATTTTAAAAAAATATTTTAACTGAATTGTCACAAAACTCTCGAAATTTAACGTGTAGACAATGACATGTCATTTGATTTTATTAAACTTTTAGTCTATTATTGATACAAAAATAAAAACAAAAAGATTTTAGCCTATAATAAGAAAAATATAGTAGATGATGCTATGGTTTCATGCAAATCCCTAATCCCTTACTTTCAATTGCAATTAACAGAATAATTCAAGGATGGCAACAAGAACAAAATATTGCACCTCAAGGATCGAATCATTTGTCATCCCTTTGTCAAATTATTCAGCTGATACCTACTCCTTTCCAGGTACATTCTGTTATATATTTAAAAGCAAAAGCTAGAACAGCAAGAAAAGTGAAGAAATATACTTGGTATATTTTTTTCATTTTTTATGCTATATATTCAGCTCATTTTTCTTCTCATGCCACTTCTTTTTTCCTGGTTTACAGTGTCCTTCTTCGAGGTGAGGATCATTGGCTTCTGTAAGTTGTAATTATCTTATGATCTTGATTAGGAGTTCCATAACAAGAGACGAATATATATATATAGAACAGCAAGTTGTGTTTCGTGGGTGTCCATGATAGAGGAGACATAAACGTGGTTGATTGAAGGGATAGAGATAAAGATATAAAATAAATGTATTTATAAAATATTTTGAAGTAAATTTCTGTTATAAATCTCTTTGTCTTCATTATTTTTGTTGTTTTTTGGTCGAAACAATAGTTAAACACTGCTTTACTGAGTGTCCGACCAAAAATCTGGTGGCAAATTGGCATTAATCTTTTGTTTTTTATTTTGCTATTTTTTTTTTTAATCTGTCAACAGCTGCTAGGCTTACTAGGGAGTATGAAGGGCATTACATCAGATTCCATGGCTTCTGAATGTGCATTAAAGTTGTATGAAACAGGAGAAATAGAGATGATGAACAGGAGTGAGCCTCAACAATTCTCAGAATTTGGTGCTCATTTTATCAGTGTAACAGACCAACCACAAGCATGCAATTTTGCCAACTTTGTTCCTTTAGTAGAGGATTACCCTCTCCAGGTGATAAATGCATAATGCCTCTTCTGAGAAAAGTTTTATTTATACATGTAAATTTCATTCAAGCCATACCAAATTTTGAACCGAAGACTCACACATTATAATTCTCAAATTCAATCACTGCGGAAATTTTTTCTGTATTAAATACTTATCGAAGCAAAGCTTGTATCGAAACTGCTGATTTAATACTTGTGCTATACATGGCAGAGAGCAGAGTGGATAAAGTACTTGGGAGTTTTTGTAAACCTTGAGACAAGAGCCAACAAAGTATATGATGCGGTGAGTATGGCAGACCACCGTTATTTTATTGATGGGAGAAAAGTATTATTGCTTCTTTTATATTTGATTTGATGAGTAAAATTTTTTTTCCTTCTGCAGATAAAAGAGAATTACTTGTGCCTGACTAAGGTTGCAGCAAGCAAAAATGGTTCCTTTAAACCCATTGTAGCTTGGATGCAGTATGATAGTGTTAGTACAGCACCCTACCTGAACATGCATTTCTTTTGGTATTTTTAAGTCAATTGTGGAGGTTGTGTTTGGTAATTGTTTTATAATATAAAAGACAGAATAAAAAGGAACAAAAACGTATTTGATTTGAGAGATGAAAACATGAATCTTTCTTGATCAATTTTAGAGTTATTTTTTGTCATTTCAAAACACAAGGAGGTACAAGAAGACACGCCCTTTATCTCTATTTTTTCAAGACAAGAACCAAATACTATTTCATGGTTTCTTTATGATTGACTTGACCCTAATGAAATTGTTTTCTCTTGCTTTTCAGGGCACATGGTCCTTTACAAAGGAAACATGCAAGTTGAAGGTAACAGAAAACACAAATAATTAACCATTTCATGCTCTTTAATGTTGATGAGATGTATTAAACTTGAAAACAGTATGTGGAGGATGCAGGAGGAGAAAATATTGACAACTCCATCAATAAGATCACTTACAACACCTCAAATCCTGATGACTCTGAAGAACTGCATGCGATTCTATGTGTAAGTCCCTCTCGCTCAAAATTATATTTTCTGCTGGTTTCTAGTAATTATCAAGTCTTTCTAATTTGTCTCTAAAATTCATTTTCTTGTAGACTGTGGATGTAGTGATTGATGAAACGTATACTCCTGACCCTGTTGGCTACAATCAGTCAAGTTTCCTTCAAAACATAGGTGTTGATGACAATTCTTGTTTTGCCTTTATAGCAAATCAAAGCTTGTGGAGATATGATAAAAGAGTCCAAAACTTGACCACTCTTGGTAAGATCTAGTGCTACGTTTTTACTTCTTCCTGTACTGTATATGTGTTTTGACTGCCATATCTGAGCCATCTGTTGCCCACCTTGATGAATTATCAATATGAAGACTGGAATGATGGAGCAGTATCCCAACCTCAATTGGTTTTGGCAGATCTCATTGAGGTTTTGTTCCCTGATGGAAATTATTCAACAACATACTTTAGGAACATTGCAAAGGTAATGTACTTCTTTCACTATGAAACATACAAAAGCTGCACAAGAGTTTTATAATTCTGTAACAAGAATTTTACTCTCAATATGCAGGGAGAAGGGATTGTAAGCATTGATGCCAGCATGTGTGAAAGAGATATCTCCACCCCCTTGGAGCCCACAATGCTTTCTTGCTGATGCCTAATGCCCACAACAGCACACAAGACATTGATTCACTCTTTTATAATATTTGTATCAAGCATTAAATGCTACTGATAATCTTTTTATAGCTCAGCAAATATTTTTCTTTAACTAGATGATTATTATGAAAGCAGACGAAAGGTGTGGGAAGGAGCTTAAATCTACTACATAAAATGGATTTAACAAACCAGTGTCTCATCTCAATGTCAAAAGACCAAGCAAAAGGACAAAATGCAACAACGAAAATCAGCCTAACATATAATAACTTAACAGCGTTATGTAGTTGCATTTATCAGAAAACGAGGCTCTAGATTCCTGCACGGAACTGTTAATTTGAGGCGTGGAAAATGAAACCGGTGCAGGAGAATGGCAAGGAAGTGTTCCAATGAACTTGTGAATGGACAGAACATGGTTTCAGGTTTTAATTCATTTGTCCTGATGGATTCCTGTTCCAAGATAAGTAGGATGGATCACCAAGGGGCCTGCATAAAGCACATAAACCATCTCAAACAATCCCGATGAATATTTCCATCAAAGCTAGAAATATTTACTGTTGTTGGCACAGAAAAAATCGAGCAATTAATAGGATTTTTGAACCATTCTCACCTTGGCTTGAACACATATACAAATACAAAGCATACTGCCAAGAACAAGCAGAAGCCTCCGATAGCGATATAAGCTCTGCCCAGGAAACTATTTTTTCCACCTATCCAACTCGTGGTTGAAAGAACCAGCTTCTTTTTGCCTCCAAAACTGTAAGTATTATAATTATTCTCAATGGTAACCGTAATTGTAGTATTAGCTTGAAGGTCCTTCTCTATCTTTCCATAAAGTTTTCTGAAGTTTGGCAGCGCTGCAGTACGCATCCATACAATAAGATCTACTTGTTCACTCAACTGTTTCAAGAAAAACCAGCAACTAGATAGATTTAGAAAGGGGAGAAGGAAAAGAATTACTTATGGAATGAAAAAGAAAGAGAGAAAACCAAGCAAATTTAATTGACAAACTATATGAAAAGACTCGAACATGCAGGGAAGATGAGGGAGATACTTACAGGTATGCTTGAATTGAGTTTTCCACCTCCAATTAAGCTTCCACTCTGGAAATTTTTAGGATAGACATCGGAACCAAATTTATGCTCCTGGTCACTTTTCCAGGCGATATTCTTTTTGCTGACATCTAAAACCTCTTTTTTTACTGAAAACCTGTATGTATCATTGAACAAACTCCATGCAATAAGGCCACAAGGAACAATTGGTTGCCCATTTGATGTGACAGCTTCCGGTTTGCAGGTTTCTGTGACACCTTCACTGGCCTTGCTTCGTAACTGTTTATCACTTCGACTTTTTACATATCTGTCAGCAAAATTTTCACATTTCAAATTGCAGAAGCATGTCAAAAGAACCCTAGCACAAGAAGATTCCTAAGCAGTACATTAATTACATGTGAAAAGCAAATTCAATTATGAGGAGGTTTCCACAATCAATGCAAAAATATCAGTAACTTGAAAATTTTCTTCAGGAAAAAATTTCATGCCATAGCAAAGTCGGAAAACCCAACATGTTTTAAAATTTCCAAGTGAAACTTTAATTCAAACTCCTACAAATTGCATCTTACCAAAAATGGAAATGCGACTACGGGCATAGATCAACAGAACAATCCAGACTCTCAAATGAAAAGAAGCAACCAATACAATGGTACAACTACTTTTTATCGTAAAATACTCTACTTATGTACAAGTACACCATCACTTGCAATGCAACCCATATAAACATGGTTTAATTGCAACTCCAACTTTTACCTTGACGATCTTTCTACTTTCCTTGCCATTCTAACAAATACAAATTCTGGGTTCTGGGATTTGTCAAAAAGAAATTTTTCTGTGGTGATTTGCCATATAGCAAATTTCTAGCACTAAATTGAGGACGAAGATCTACCTTTTATAATTGAGGGCTAAGATCTACCTTTTATAGAGAATAGCGAATGAAGGATCAAGCAGAAAAAAAAATATAATCAAAGAGTGGTCTGTATTACTGGCAGACCATATCAACTACAGAGCTAAATTCAAATTTCAAAATCCATAAACAGCACAAGTGTGATTAGCAGGGGAATTCTCTGTGCATTCCATGTGCCAGCCTAAACACAGATGAAGCAAGGAAAAAGTGTTTGGTTAACAACCTTAGTTATGCTTTTGTACTTCTATTATCTTGTCTAAGTTGAGCAATCAATGGAACACTTTTGCTCTTACAAATTCCCAGTTTCATCATCCGACTTGACAATCCACAAATGGTTTTGTGTTTTTTGTTCTTTTCATTACTCAAACCTAGATAGCAGCACCAAATGTTAATAGAACATGCCAAATGGAGAAAATTAGAGACCACAACAGGTAGCTGCTCTTCAATGAAAAGCCTTGGTGATATCACGAATGACAATAGTCTTTATAGATACATATTTATGATCACAATGAAGTCGATTTTCTAAAGGTGTTAAATGCATGTACCGCATTTGAAGGTCTTAAAGGTCCAAATCAGACAAAAAATTGATTCAACATACATACAATTAGCAGTTGCAACATCATATTTTCTGAGAGTGACAATTTGCTAAGAAAAAAGAGGAAAATAACATTTAAAAATACAGTCCCTTATATGAATAAGAAAATTTATAGCCAAACATATACCTCACACCTTATAAGGATACACAAAAAACACACAGCTGTAATATTTCTTCTACTCACCGACGGTGGTTCTGGTAAAAGTTATCAAGCTCGTAATAGATGAAAACAGGACTTTTCATGTGCTTTGGAACCTGAAATAATCTTCAGTCAATGCATCTTTGAAAAACAATGCAGCTTAGATTAAAAGAAGACAGAAACAAATAAAAGAAGGAAGCCAAATTTCTTTAAGCACATGAAGTAAGGAAATTGGACAAACATTAATGGTCATTGTACAAGTCTTGTTAGTTTTGCTGGTTTGGATATAATGTAGACTGTTATTTCTATAATCAGGGGGAATACAATCTTTGTCATATCGCTCCACAATTTCCACCACCTACATGACGCCAGATGGGGAAAAAAAAAGAGCTTTAAGTTAGAGCCATCTACAAAACAAGGCAGTTAGCAATATAGTCAAACAAGATTAAAATAGACTTACATGTTCTGATGCATACAAGGAAGCAAGGCCTATAGGGATAAACACAACTCCAACAACAATGAATGATGTAATGACCTGAAAACATTAAAAATAACAGTCCAAGTAATTAAAAAAACAAAGAACAGTACTACACTGAAGCAGAAGTCAAGCAGAAATCAGTCGTGAAATATTCGAAACCATACCCATCCCGGCGTTAAAATAGGTTTACAAGCAGGGAGCTCTTGCTGTGTGAATCTAGAATCTGCATCCACCAAGGCCAAACAAACATATGCTCAGAAAAGTCTCCACTCGTAAAACTCATTGAATAAAACAACACAATTCAGCCCATAATTTGATTTTCAAAATCCAGCACCCCAGATTAAAATTAAAACACCAGCATTTCAACAGGTGATCAACAGGTGAAAACATCAAATTTACCAGATTAAAAAGGCAATGCAGGTAATTATATATATAAAGGACGAAAATTTTAACAAAAACCATTTGTTATTTACCAAAAAAAAAAAAACCACATCCCAGATTTGCCACCAAAAACCTCCCTAAAGCAATCAACTTTACATTAACAAACAAAAACCGATTTCAAGAAAGTAAAAAAGATTCAGACTTTCCCAAATGCCAACAAGATTTACATAAAGGGTAGTGATAATTCAAACCAAGTCAATACAGAAACCACCCAAATCATAAATTGGAACACATCGAATTATAAAAAAGAAAAGAAAGATGGGTTTTCATACAATTGGGTTTCTTGTTCTTTTTGGCAGAAACAGCAGCAGGAGAATCATCCTTGCCTCCACCGCCAGAGCTTGTGGCTTCTCCTATCATGGCTTTGTGTTTTTTTAATCTCACCAAACAAAGCCTCAACGTAAAAATAAAATATCAGTTAATATATTGATTGATATTTTTGACAAAGTGAAAGCAAAAGGACATCTTGATTTTTTCTTTTTTCTTTTTCTTTTTCTTTCTATTTCTCCCCTAATATTTTATGATTAATTATTTTAAATTTTAGCTATTTTTTAAGGTTATTTTAGTTGTCTCTTTGCTTTTTATTGGTTAAAAAAAAAACAAAATAGAAAAAAAAATCCATTCTCAACAAGAAGAAAAGAAAGGAAAAGGAATAATCCTCTTTTTTCACGAAAAAGAAAAGAGTTAGGTGACATGAGTGGGAACCACGGTCGGATGACTTCTGGATTTTTGTTGTTGTGGGCTAATTGACAAAATATTCGGGCTTGGATCCAATCATGAGCCCAAGCCCAAGACCAAGCCCATCTGATGGATTGCAGTTCATGGAATTCCGCTGAAAATATTGATGCACAGCTCTACCAAATACTGGTTTGAATCTAATTTTGAATTCACATGCGTTAATGTTGAATATGTTCTGGTTTTTTTTATCTGAACCTATTCAATATTTCAGCTAAATGTTGACTCCAGTAAAAAGTCTTTTACTTTTTTACTGTTCTAGCCTTTTTTTTGCGTTTGAAATAAAATTTGATTATGTTTTGAAAATATTTTTATCTTGAAAAAATATTAAATTGTTTTAATACGTTAATTTATAAAATAAAAAATCTAAAAAAAATATTTTAATATATTTTTAAACAAAAAATACTTTTAAAAATCAACTCTGGCGACACAGTTCAGTTATATTTATTACTTGCAGCACGTGGAAAGACCTCTGCTATCATTTGGTCCCAAAGCTTCCATGAAGCTGAGAGCAGTTCCAATCAATGCTTGCAAGGTATTTGGTGATTGTAATTACAGTTGTCCTGAATCTGATAACATTCAGAATTAGTCTTCTTTTTTTTTAATGCAAACCCTTTTCTGTTTCCTGTTTCCTTGTTGCAGGAATTAAGATTATGTTCTCATTTGATTAGTGAATTTGGCTCTGAAAGCTCCACAATGACAACTGATGGTGCTTTTAGCTCATCATGGCTAAACAGTCTGTCAAAATTAATGGATTCACCATTGTTGTCCCATGAGAATGGTCCCGAAACAGTAAGTGTTGATAGATTTAGCTAGCCTGGAAGTAAGCTATCTTGTTTTTTCAAGATGGTGGAAAACTTCTGTAATATGTTATTGTTAAACTTGGTTCTCTACACCTCTCCTAAATGAAGAGGGAAAGGGGGGCAACACAGCCTGTAAGCTTGTTGCACAAGCATGCTCAAGGATGAAATGGAAATATTAGACAGGGGGCTTGCACATGGTGGACAATGATTATCCTTTATGAAGGGCCATTGAATTTCTTGTTACTTCCACGAGTAGGTAAACTTCTTGTTACTGTTAAAGCACTATTATTAATCATTTGAAAACCATCTCAGACTGAATTTATTAGTTGTACACATTCCCATTTATTTATTTTCTTTTCAGTGATAGACTGAAATTGAATTGTGAAAGTAGAGGATCAAACACTACGGAAAAACATAACACTTAACAACAATATCAGGTGGCATAGGATGCCTGCTATGCTGATTCAAGCTTCCTTCTTACAGCTTAAGCTCCGAAAAACCTGAAAGTAGGACAAAGATAATATGAGTTCCTTTATTGCAGTATCCAAAGAAATTAGCTATTCGGGTTTGTAGTTCTTACTTCTGCCATCGCGACTGAGATCGTTTCACGCTGCATGAGTCAAAATATGCAAGTTAGCTTGCATAAAATGTTAGAAAAGTGAAAAACTTATTTTGTATAATAAAAAAAACTATTCAGAAAATAATTGTACTTGTAGAGAATCAACTTCCCTACCTTGCACTGGGCTGCGTTCTGGCTGGTGGCTCTGAGACTGGTGTTTGAGCTTCTTCAGTTGGGATAGGCACGCTCTTTACCTGCAAGTTTCACGTGAGGAACCAGTGAAGATTTTCAATAGTTATTGTTATTGATTGTAAAGCTGTAAGCAGAGAGTAGAGAGTGCACGCCATGGTGGCATGTAAGTAGAGAGCGCATACCAATTCCCTGAATTTAAGATTAAAGAACAACTGCATGTATCTCTGCTTGGCTAGTTTCTGCTCCTTGTTGAGCTGCCTCCAGAAACTATACATGTTACCCATGTTCAACAATTTGTTTGCATAGATCTTCCATGTATAGCTACAAAACAAAGTGAATAAGGTTTCGGTTAGTAAACATAAGCGCGCAAGAACACAAGGATGTTGTCTGCGACAAGGGTAGTTACCATTCATTTATCCGTTTCAACCCCTCCACTGAATACTTATTCCAGTGTCCGGGATCAACCTTGCACTTCTCAAAGAAATCAGCGATAATGTTGCTCGACTCATCTCCATTTTTTGGATCAATATGAAATCCTGAGATCCCATCGACGATGATTTCAGACGGGCCTCCTTGATTGGTTGCGAAGGTGGGCAATCCGCAGTTCATAGCCTCGATGACTGTGAGTCCAAATGCTTCATAGAGAGCAGGCTGCACGAAAGCTCCCTTTGTATCAGCGATACAACGGTACAGTTCTCCATTGCGCTTCCTATCGGTCTGAGCTGCTATCCATCTGATCTGACCCTTGAGTTGGTACTTCTCCATCAATTCATGCATCTTCTTTATTTCAGCCATTTCTTCTCTGTCTTTAGATTTGTTTGGATCAAAGAATCCACCAACTATAACAAGATTAACTAAACCTCTGAGTCTCTTGTTCTTCCCATACCACTCGGTTAGTCCAGTAAGGTTCTTCACTGTATCGAGCCTTGCCATTGAGAAGATAATAGGCTTCTTCTTGTCCTCTAGATATCCGCTGTTATTTAAATAAGTTCATATAAGATTCTGGGTAGTTCTAATTGCTCTCAATGACAATTTAAAGTAAATGATTTCTGAGTACTTACATGTGTTCGTCATTGACCACTTTGCTAAACAACAATTCTTCAATGTCAGGATTAAACTGCGTGAATCGACTCTGTTTCTGTGTGTGTGGGAAATAGACAGATTGGTCAGCTCCGGGTGCAGCAATGTTAAACTTTGGATCAAAGACATTGACACCGGAAACAACTCTACAGAGCCCTGGCAATGTGAATGCAGCATGGCTCTCATACTGTCCAGGTCTATCTTTGCTGCAATAATATAACATAGGGTTTCAATACATTTTTATAGGATAGTTTTGCTCTGATATTCAGCGGAAGAAATTTGGAATCACTTGACAAACTATGATTTAAAACAGAATCATTCAGAGAAGTGTAGACAATATCTAACCTTCCTGCAATCTCTTGATATGTACTTGCTATGACGAAATCTGTCGCATTCATTGCAACTATATCAGCCATAAACTGGCATGGGAAGTGATACTTAGAGTCGAATTCCTTCCACTTGAGATCAGAATTTTCGTACTTAGTCTTCTCCAAAGCATGTGCAATAGTTGCCTGAGTTATCCCAAGTTTACCAGCCATGAGAGTTGCTGCTAAATTCCCATCAGTGTAGTTTCCAATGATGAGATCTGGCTTTCCTTCCATGAGGTCTAAGATCTTGGTCGTAACCTCCTGGTATAAAAACAGATGAGTACATTCAGTGATAACAGGAAACCCCCAGAACACGGATGAAGAAAGATTTAAAATGAATCATGTGACGGTTTAAAATATGCCTGGGTAAACTTCTCGATATAGGGAAAGACATCGAAACGTGAAACCCACTGGCGGAGGACCCTATTTTCTACCCTAAATGGCACCCTGAGGATGCTTGAATACTCGGTGCCATTAATCGCTTCGAATTCCAGGTTGCACGTTGTTCCCCGAGCATCAGGAATGAGTCGCGTGACCTGTTTAAGCAAGAACATGATTAGACAGACTCCTGCAACCCTGGTTGGATTAGTCACTCCTTGAGGACTGGTGAACTTACCACAACAATTTGAGGTTTCACATTTAGGCCTTGTTGCTTAATCCTAAGAAGCAATTCCTCTTCCAAGGCTTTCACTTGATCTAGAATGTAGACCACCTGTTTAGAGTAGTTGCACAGGTTTGTGATCAAGAATATCAAGTACCAGTAAACTTGTTTTACTACAGTAGGGAATTGAAATTCATACCTGTCCGCCTGTATCTGGCAAACCGAGGACATCTGCTTGACCGAAGTAGCCATGAGGAGAGAAAATGACAACATTAAATACTGTTGGTAGCCTGCTAAGAAATTTCTCCATGTTCATTGGATCCGGTGCTTGGAGTACTTCTGAGAGACATCTCATTGTCTCCTTCACTCTTTCTGCAGTATCACCCCACCCCTTCTCGAAGCCCCATTCTTTGAAGCTGTGAAACGAAGAACATCAATTTCCAGGGTCTACATTGTGAAATTTCAGCGTCTGATGGCAAAAATATTCACCTTATCTCAAAATTGTGATATGGGGTGTCCTTGGCAAGTCCTGAGAGGTAGACTTCAGCAACTATCAATGCCATCTGCAGCTTTCCGACGGTGCCTAGGGTCTCATTTATCATAAGTTTCTGCAAATTCAGAGGCATTAGAAAATCAAATACTCATGCATTGCAATCCTGAATAGAAAATGAAATTGTTTCTCTCGTACTTCTCCTTGACGATTCAGAGATAGCAAGTAATCCACCAGAGGCTGAGCATTCTCCAGGCGGCCGCTTAGCTTTGAAGTTACAAACTTTGAAACAAAACCAAGCCCATTCCCAATGGAAGAACTTAAGGTCAAGTGAGGCAAAGAGAAATCAAATGCACCGAAATCAACTTCCAAAGCATTAGCATCCTTTGCCCTGCAATGACAACATTTTTTTTTGTAGAAATCTTCAGGGAAAACCTGGTGTGATACTGACCAGACAGAAGAGTGCATAGCATACCAGTTCTCATCGTATATCATTTCTTTGAATTTCAAGTAGTCTGTAACAGTGATGCCCTCTACTGAAAGATTAGCAGAGTTCACCTTCACATGTTCCCAAAATCCGGGGCTTGGTCTTATGGAAAAAGCTACATATGGTGGATTAACAACTGCTTCCTGCAAATTACATGTGATTTCTCTTAGAAAATAAAATTTATGACGCTGCTGTATAGAGATGAGACTCAAACTCGAGCCCTCACTTTTATTTTACAAGAGTACCAATGAGCTACAAGCTGTCCATAAGTTGAGACAATATAGGAGGATAGATACAGAAACATAAAATAAATTTATCTTTGAAACAGTTTTAGAGTAAATTTTTGTCGTTTCAAAACAAGAAGAACATAGAAACATGTCTTCGTTGTCTCGATTTTTATTTTATTTTTTTGTTTCTAAACAATAAGCAAACTCTACATAAGAATAACATTATACTAATTTCTTAATTTCAAGGGTAAAAATGAAACCCATGAAAGTTAAAGGATGAAGTTGTCTCTTACCAAGAAGAAAGGACCAGAGAATACAAACCTGAATGGAAAACCAAATGTCCCCTAGTAAACCTTCGAAGACCCTAGTTCTTTCAACCTGATCATCAATAACATTCTCCATCTCATCAAGTAATTGTTGAAGCTTCATTGTTCTCCTTCCCTTCTCTACGTACTTGGCAAAACATTTCTTCATGTGATACCTGCTTTGTTTCAAGGCTTCTGGCATGTTGTCAGCTATGGAGTCTGACCTCTTCAAGGCTGCCATTCTGTAACAGCACTTATTTTTTGTAGCAACACGAAGTTTAGAAGGAAAGAAAATGATCACGAAATGCTTTTTGATCAACTCCTCTTTAAGACAACCAATTTATAGAGCAATGGCAGGTGTTTGATTGATGCATGAAAATGGGTTTGCTTCGGGTGTAATCAAATGATTGGCTTTGAGACTTAACTTTCTTTTTTTTCAGGAAACAGGTCGATGGAGGATAGGTGATAGAAGAGGAAAAGGAACATTCTTAGTAAAGAAAAAGGAAAGGAAAAGAAAGGAATTTTAAGAGGTACGCAGAGATTCTTGGTTATAAAAGAGATTAATCAAAGCAGTCCTCAATATTCCTTTCTTTTCAAGTTCCTAAGATAGCAACTGGGAATTCACAGGAAAAGAAAGAAGCGAAGGAAGGAAGGAAAGGTAGCTAAGGTCTTTCTTTGTTTTTGTTTTTAATTTTAATATTTGATAAGAAAAGTATATTAATTCTTAAAAGAGAGAGCGAGAGAGAACACTCCTCGTATACACATTCGAATTTTAATTGTGGATTATGGATGAAGCCTTGTCGCCAGTGAAAGAGCTAGATCAACACGATTAGGCTGTGAGAAATATGAAACGGTAAAATAAAAATGAAGTGAAAGAGATATGTTCAAAGTGTAATAAGTAAAACTCTTTACACGAGCCTTCTTGATTCACGTTTAAATGCTTGTTTGAGAGCTTGATAAATTATTTAGTATAATATTTATTAAAATAATAAATTTTTTAAAATTAAAAAATTTATATTTATATTAATGTATATCCAAAAAATATAAAAAAATAATTTAAAACTAAAAACACTAATATTTTTTAAAAATTCAGTCCATCCACAATCTTAAATACCTCTAAATGTCGGGATGGAATTTTACTCAGGAACTTAAGCCTGGCTGGCTGAGCGGCTGGATTTAAGGGTGTTTCTGCCGCGTAGAATGCCTCTTGTTTCTGGACCTATCTTCTCTTCTTCCTTGGAGTATTATTGTTCCTCTTTCTTCCAGTCCAATTCCTCCTGGAAAACTCCCTCTGGTTGCCGACTTATGGGTGCTGGAATAACCAATCCATATAGATTATTATTTTTGGAAAACTTGGAAATATATTTTTGGAAGATACATCCACCAATTATTGTTGGGGAATTCCGACCGGTGATGTACTGATATTTGCTCATAGGAGGGCCAAGCACACTGACACAATATTTAACGTGGTTCGGCAAAACCGCCTACATCCACGGGAGAAGTCAATATATTTAGAGATAGAAAAAGAATACAAAACAAAAACATGGAGGAGAATGATAACTTCATTCTACTGTACTCTCAACCCTGTCTTTGCTGCCATTGCAGCTCTCTCTTCCTCTCTACTCTCTTCACATTCTCACAATTCTCTTCTCTCATTTTGCTCTCTAAAATCATGCCTCTTTTATAGTCATCCATGAAGGCTCCTTTTACTTTGTTGTCAATATTGGTGGCTACCAACTCTAGCTCATTCAACAATGGTGGCCACCAACTCTAGCTCATTCAACAATGGTGGCTACTAATAGTCAATGGTTGGTGCCATCCATTTGCAACACATGAAATGGTAACCAACCTAACAATCTGCAACAGCTGATCCTTCCATCCTTGCATGCATTGGAAAGGTCCTCGCTTGTTGTCTTTATCAAGAGCACAAGAGACCTTTTGTTGTACAACTTCTCATAGTCTTTGCTATGAGCTTCATCTGGGAACTCTTCTATTTCTTGCACCTACTGTCTCATTACAGTACCTCGTTGGATCCTCCGGGTACTCCTACACAATCTCTGTGTGTACTTGTGCTTTTTTCTGTTCTCCAAATTTCTCCCTATTCCTTGCTTATATTTGACAGCAGCTCATCCTGTCACAACATTTAACCAAGTCAAAATAGGGTGCCAATCTTCATTTCCTTGATGTATTTCTCTACCATTATAAGGGTCTTCATCAATTCTCCCCTCGAGAAATTACAGTCACCGAATCTAACTTCCTTGGAGAAATCACCACTCCATCAAATCCTTGATCATACGGAACCCAACTGTTCCTTTGTGCCGTCATCCTGCTAGTCTTCAACAGTTTCACAACAAACTGTCACATATACAAAAATAGTACCGTATGGATAATCTTTCCACTAAGCAAGTTCCCAGGAAAGATTGGAGGGGTCACAACGGTCCCGCTTAAAACCCAATCTCCTAGCCAGAATTTCTTAGGTCATATTTATCCATCGTACTGTCTTTTCGTATATACAACCATTTGTTAGCTTTGTCGCGGCTTTCCTTTACAAGTGATCTGGGGTATCCTTGTTTTATACCTGATTTCTCAACATCTGGCGAGACTACCAGTGCTTAGATTCGTCAAGATTGGTCTTCTTCAAATTTCACTCTCCACCTCAAATTGTCCACATGATCGGGTGTTTAGAGTATCCTAATTTTACCTTCCCTTAAGGCAATTAAAATTCCCCACGTAATAGTTCACCGCATGTAATTGGGCAAACATGTGTGATTTCTTCTTCTTCAGCTCCATCGACCACCATGATGACCATCATGTGCCTCCTGATCGGGCAATCTCTCTTTAATAATTCATCACTGCCATTTCTGATCTCAATCTCAATGATCGGACCGTACCATTGCATCCGGAATGATCAAATTAGCTGGAAACAAGTCTGAAATCGTCCAAATCGCACTTCAGACGGCTAATATTTGATCAAAGCAATTTTGGCCTATTTAACGGCCCAGATTCAATCTCAGAACCGGTTGCACGTAGACTCCACCACACAGGATCAAAATTCAGGGAGCTGACGTGGCTGTAATGACGTGTCATCCACGTAGGATATATAGGCCAGCAAATCTGACGTGGCAGTTTGACTGGTCAGAGTGCTGATGTGTCAGGTGACGTGTCTGATGACTGTGCAGAACTGCTGACATGCTTAATGACGTGGCAGTTTGACTAGTCAGAGTACTGATATGTCAGGTGACGTGTCTGGTGACTGTGCAGAACTGCTGACGTGACTGATGACGTGGACAGCCAACCCCGCCGGCGCGTGCGATGATTTTCGACGTCCGATTTCGACGCGGTTTTCATCAGTGGCTTCATCTCTTCCTCCTCTACACAATGGTATGGTCAAAACACAATTTTGACAACTTTTATTTTTGAGCAAAATCAAACATCACGTTAAAACCATGTGCTCTGATACCAATTGTTGGGGAATCCCGACCGGTGATGTACTGATATTTGCTCATAGGAGGGCCAAGCACACTGACACAATATTTAACGTGGTTCGGCAAAACCGCCTACATCCACGGGAGAAGTCAATATATTTAGAGATAGAAAAAGAATACAAAACAAAAACATGGAGGAGAATGATAACTTCATTCTACTCTACTCCCAACCCTGTCTTTGCTGCCATTGCAGCTCTCTCTTCCTCTCTACTCTCTTCACATTCTCACAATTCTCTTCTCTCATTTTGCTCTCTAAAATCATGTCTCTTTTATAGTCATCCATGAAGGCTCCTTTTACTTTGTTGTCAATATTGGTGGCTACCAACTCTAGCTCATTCAACAATGGTGGCTACTAATAGTCAATGGTTGGTGTCATCCATTTGCAACACATGAAATGACAACCAACCTAACAATTATGACCCAATGCAGCAATAAAGAGAATCAGAGGTAGATTGCAAACATCAAATGGATAGTCCCTATAGATTATAGAAATCTGGACTACAACTTATCATCGTTGATTCTGCAAATTATAACTAGTGTATCATCTCATCTGTATAGATCTGGAAAAGTAGAACAAGGCAAACATATTGCAGCATTTTTCCCATGTAGAATCGCATAAAGGCTCACATCATGAACTTTCAATGTAACTACTGTGGAGTGAACCTCGTCATTTTCCGAAATCCAAGAAGCCAACCACTCTAATCTTCATGTCTGCAGAGATCATTGGATTACTGTCTGGTTGATATCAGTGGAAGGATGTGAGCTGTCTTTGGCCAGTCCTCTCCTCTCTCTTCCTTATTCCTCCTCTTCAGATATGGACATCCCCTTATTCTCAGCTCTGAGCATACTGGGATTCTGTACTTGTTCTAGCAGAGACATCGATTTAGGACAGTCCCAAATCAACAACGGTGAAAGGAAGGTGAGATGTCCAATCTCATTTGGTAGAGAACGTAAGGCCCTGCAATCCAGAATAATAAGATATTGGAGAGAAGTGAGATAATGGATGCTCTTCGGCAACGAAATCAGCTCTGGACATGCTTTCAGATACAATTTCTCAAGTGCTGTCAGGTATTGCACTCCTCAGGTAGAGATGCAGATATTAGAATACTGAAAGGTGCAAGTTCAAAAGAGAAGGTAGGTTGTCTAACATCTGATATGACTAGGACTGCAGATTTTCAAAACCATGTGAGTGCTCAAGGAGTGCAAGGTTTTGCAACAGTCATCAGTAAGAAGCGTCGAATCCGAAATCATTTTAATTTCAAGCAAGGTAAGAGAAGCGTAATTCCTAGCTGACCTCAATGATGTAGCACTGCCTTCCACGATTCTCAATGTGCTGATGGAGATCATAATTGGCGGCATTTCGACTATATAGAGCAATTAGACTTCGCCGCCAAGGCGAGGAAAACCGTCTTCAGTAACTGGTGTCCATTGCTGTAAGCTCTTCAGGGAATCAAGATGCAGACTTTCCGAGAACGATGCTTAAGGAACTCTAGTTTCCCAAATGGTGGAAGTTGTTCAGAATTGCCACACCATTCCATTCCAGCAAGATCTCCATTAGATTTCGTTATATCAAGTGCATGTTCATCATCCAATTGGAAATTTTGAACCTCCATATCCAACTATCCTCAACTTCTTCTGGTTTGAATGGGGTTGAAGCCCATCATGATCTTCTCAATATTGCTTTTGGCACTCTTCGCATCGGCAACAATATTGCCAATACTTGCTATGCTTAATTCGTCGCCATGATCATTAATTCAACTTCTCCAGCTCCCGCGGATGATGGACAGAAATACGTTACTTGAAGAATGAAGTTTTTTTTTTTCCCTCATCGTTAAATTATACTCAAATTTAATTTAAATATCTAAATTATTGTGTTAAATACAAGGATTAAGATACATTACTGGAGATAATCAATTATTTTTATTAATCAGAATGAATATTTTTGCTGGGTAATAAATTAATTTAAATTAAATTGTTTTCACAGGATAATCTCTAGATTTTATGTTAATAATAATAAAATACTCATATCCAATATTTATCTATGTACTACTTATTTATGCATTTAACTATCTGGATTTAAAAATTAAAAATTTACTTTAAAATTAAACAAAATTCTAATAAACAAATTCTCCTCCCCCAAAAATTCATTGTATCCACGGTTATAAAATCTAAAGCGACCACAAAGATTAAAAAAAAAAAACCTAACTCATTTAATTTGATAAGTGAGTTTGTAATCGATTTAAATTTAATTTAGTAATTTAAAAAATAAAATAAAATAATATTATTTTAATTTAAAAAAATTAAAATGAATCAATTAATTTGATAAGTGAGTTTGTAATCTAGTGAACCTTATCAGAATTCAATTTAATATCTTTTTAAAAAATTAAAATAATATTATTTTATTTTAAAAAAAAAAACAACTTGAATTTATTTATCAACACATCCAAGATAAGATTTGAACAAGTCGAATAACTTCTCCTTAGGTCATTCTTTCTTTTTTTTTTATTTTTTTTATTTATGTTGGGTGTCCGGACCAGCTTGCGCTTACCATGATTAATTCTCACGGCCCACTAAATATCCCGCAAATTCAGTAGGCATGTAAAGCACCGCGAGGATAACAGGCATGCACCCTAAAGCTCGAATCCTGGTGCAGTCACAAATTACTTTCACTGCTAGGCCAAGACGCTTAGTGCTTATTGGGTCATTCTTCTTCGGTGTGATAGGAGACCACACGGCCCACATTCTACTCGGTCAGTACACATGGCAAAAGCCCACTTGATCTAGGGTTTTAGCAACAGCAGCGAACCCTCCCTTCCTTTGTCTTTATAAACCACTCTTTCCTGACCTCACTTATCATTGCGCTCTCGTCTACCCCATGCCACTCTCTGCAGCACCCATAATTTCTTCAACTTCTCTAGGCCTTGTGGGTTTTTGAATTTGTTGACCTTTCATGAACTACAAGAAATCTAATTTTTTCTTGCGTCATATACTGATTACCAGCGTTTTTTACAGAGTAAACGTTGTGTATGAGCTGACGCTATATCTAATTTTCCGTTTCTGCAAAATCCCAATTAGGAGTTGATTAGATCCTTACACCACTCTCTGTTTGTTGCAGATTTGGAGATATTTTGGTGTCTTTGTTGGATCTCTATTTTGTTCTTTTTTGAAATTTTTTTTTTAAATGAAGGCGAAGATGGAGGTGATGATTATTTCCCCAGATGATCGAAGCTGAACAAACTGAGCGATTTTTCTCTTTAGAGAGATCCAAGCCAGATTTCTGATCCATCTTCAACTTGATTTTTTAAAATATTTTTTGAAAATTTTATTTTTTATGTTAAATTATTGCGATATGTAGGAATAATTAATAATAAATAATGGGATTGAACAGATGGAGATGATGATTATTTCCCCAAATGATCGAAGCTGAATAAACTGAGCGATTTTTCTCTTTTGAGAACCAAGCCAGGATTCTGATCCATCTTAAATTTCCTGGTTTATATTTTTCCAAGTTTCTGGATTTTGAAAGGTTCTACTTTTCTTGTTTTTCTTTTGGATAAGAAAACTCAATTCCGCAGAAGTTACTTTACTGTTGTTGAAATAGCCATGGATTGTTAGATTGAAATAAAATCAATAATGCTTTGAAAGTTTAAATTGAATGTACGCTAGGTAAAAATAATTCAGACAAGAATAATAAAAGCTGTGATGGAGATAAGAAATTGATCGCCTTTGTAAATAAGTTAGTAGGTCTCTCATCAAAACTTAAATGTCTCGTCTGTCTTCTGGAAAGACAAAATGGTTCCTGTACAGAGGGGAACCAGATGCCTATCTTCCCTTTGATGGGAGTGGAATTTATTTCTATGGAAGCTGATAAGCTCATATGGATTCTATCATAAGCCAGTTCTTGCACTTAATTAGCAGAAATCTGAATTATCTCTAGTGCACAGCATCTGTCAGCTTGAAAATACATCGCTCTTCCAAAGACATCGATTGAAGTTTTCTTCGTCACTGAAAACAGCACAAGAAAAGTCAATCTGGATCCAATGATGGAACAAACCTACGGGTAGGTGAAATTAATATAATTAATGAAATCGTTTCCCGTGTTGAATTTTGCCTCTGAAATCTGCTTGTGATAGCTGCATAGAAGATGAATGATTTCTTTATGCTTTCTCTGGCATCCAAATTCATTGATCCAAAACCAAATTACATGTTATTTATTTGGTATTTGACTTCAGAGATTTGATAATCTGGCATGTTTTAAGTGTTCAAGAAACAAGATATGGTGATGGTATTTTTGTGCTAAGCAAGCTACAGCAAAAGAAGTATAAACCTTTCGACATAATAGGAATATCAAGGAATAAATTTGCTAAGATATTTAATATTTCTGATATCAATCCTTCCAATGATTATGAACCTAGAGCTCGAGTTTTTATAAAATTTTTGTAATCGCCCCCTATTTTTCAAAGCCAGTGAGTCAATTTCCATAGGATAAGTAATTCGACGAGGAGTCCGTAAAGGTTCATTACGCGTACGCAATATGCAAAAGGACCTGATAAGAAACAAAATCTTTTGTTCTTTGTAACCAGTGGCTATTTCTCTGATTATTTTTCTTGTAATAGCGGCTGAATTCTTGCTTTTGTAGCAGGATAAGCTCCTACTTGTTTCCTTTGGATCAATGGAACTTCTTCATTCATTTATAAAAAGAAAAGGTCCGCCGCGTGTTGCTTGTGAATTTACTTTATATAAAAATATTAAAAAAATTAAGATTTAAAAGGATTAATTTTTCTGGAAAGCTACATTCAATAATTTTAATTTTAAATTTGATTGTAATATCTGATGTAAAAGTAATATTTATAGCATTAATAATAACACTAAACTTATATTATTATAATACTTGATTTAAAAGTAATATTTATAACATTAATAATAATATTAAATTTGTATTATTCAAGTTTAAGTGGTACATAATAATATTGATGTAGGTCTGATTATAAGATCATGTTATAAAAGTGTGTGATAATTAAATAAATTAATTAAAAAAACTAACAAAAATAAAAAAAAGTTAATGAGAAGAAATATTAAAAAATCAGAATTAATTGAGTTAATTTATTAAATCAAGTTAATTGTCAAACTTGAGTGTTATGAAAATATAATAATTAAATAAAAAAAATTAATATTGATGAGCTAAATTTTAAAAAAAATTAATTAAAAAAACAAAAAGAAAAATACCTACATGAAGGAAAAAACTAAGAAAAAAATCTGAAGTATTAAACCATCAAACTCATGATTTGTATCATGAAAGCTTGAAAACTAAATAGAAAAATTTTAATATTAAAAAACTATAAAAGTCTTGAGTCTATCTGCAACATTTGACTGAAGAATAATATTAATAATAATATTAAACTTATATGATTTAAGTTTAGGTAAGTCTAATTGTAATTTGACTATAATTTCATGTTATAAAAGTATGATAATTAAATAAAGTAATTTAAAAAAAAATAAAAAAAATAATAATTTGAATTAACTGAATTAACCTGTCAAATCTAGGATTTGTATTATGAAAGTTTGATAATTAAATATAATAAAATAATTAATGAATTTATCCAAAATTAATTATATTGACCCATCAAACCAAGTTAATTCATTAAACCCGAGATACATGTTGTGAAAATCTGATAATTAAATAAAAAAATTAATTAAAAAAATTCAGATTAACTTGTCAAATTAAACTAACCTGGATTAAATAAAAAAATTATTAAAAAAACAACAAAAAAATAAAAAACAAACAATTTAGCATTTATAATATAATACTTATAATAATATAATATATTAAAGATGGGAAAGTGATTATAATATAATATAATGTAATATAATATAATAATTATAATAATGTAATATATTAAAAATGAAAAAGTGAAAGGCGTGGGAAAGCTACAGTAGTTTTCCCACGCCTTATTGTTAATGATATCTGCCTTTTAAGTTTTTGCCTTTCGACGCCAGTTAATTTGTTTTTGTTCGGCAACAAGACACGCCATTTAATCTACAGGTATCTTGGATGATCACGGCCGCCTTGCCCGCCAGATTAGAACATCTTCTACAATAGTTGTATGAACTTATTCAGTGACTCAGGCATGCCTATTGCCTCCAAGACCATCCAATGCTTGCAACGAAGCCCTGTGCCTTTTCCCTTTAAGGTGACTTTGCTTGCCATGTACACTGCTTACATTGCAGATTTTACACCACCAATGAGAACCTATCATCTCAATACATCGGCTGTTCATCAGGTTCCTTCCCACTGAAGCAGGGGAAACATTGCTGTATGATGCCAGGTTCTTGAATTTCAGAGGCTCACAAGTTTTCTTGTGTTTTTTTCCTTGAAGATGTGAATTAACATCTGTCTGATTCGTGACATTTAGCTGTTCACAAGTGGCCTTGTGTCTTTTCCCATGTAGATGTGTAATTAGAGCTGTCTCATTTTTGGCTGTTACTTGACATATAACACATGTCCATAACTTTTGGACTTTCTCGGGAGGTAGAATCCCACAAAGATCTCCGCCTCCTGCTGTTGTTGTTGCAGTGTTTATGCTCTCCAGAGGTGGAAATGTTCTGTTTTCTGTGTGGTTGATGTTGGATTCTGCCTGTCTAGCCTGCAAAAGCAGGAAACATAGATGCTTGGAGGATGTATAAAGAATACACATGGTAAACATAGAATGGTCAAGAGAACATTGACTAACAAGAAACCAATAAAGAAATCACAGGGGGGAGGAAGGGAAGGGAATTTGTGGTACTCATGGAGGGAATTTTTGAAAATCTTATCAAAAAGTTTTTGAGAGAAGTTTAAGATTGTTCGGGTTGAAGCACATGCAGCCATTTTCTTGAAAAGTTATGAAAATTTCATCTGCTGAATAAAATAACCTGCGTGGTCGATGCAACTTCTTGCTTCTCTGTTACTTCCACAGCATCACCATCTTTGAATCGAATCGAAAGCTCAGGCTGTTCCAGCTTCAGCAGCGTGAATCAAAAGATATTTAAATTTCTCATCAGGCAGTAACATTTCGCAATTCATAATATTATTTCCAAAAGCACAGGTAGACTTTTCCTTAAGGGTGTCCAAATTTCCAACCGTTGAATAAAATTACCTGCTTGGTTGATGCAACTTCTATCTTCTCTGTTATCTCCACATCATTACTGTCTTTGAATCGAACCAGAAGTTGTTCGAAGTTCTGCTGCATGAATCAAAAGCTTGATCAGCTGAAATAAAACCCTGTACAGCATCACACTTAACAACCACTATTCTACAAGAACACTGAATTACTTCATAAGTAGGACTTATTTTCAAGAAAAGAAAAAAATTCAATCAATAATAAGGAAACATGAGTCATGTGGTTGCTGCAATGATCGAGCTCTCGTTATAAAGACCGCTCCTACTACCTTTGGTCGGTGGGTGTTTCTGGCTTCTGCATTCATGATCTGGCTTTGAACAGGTCACATAAATAGTCATAAACAATATGCAACTGAAATTAGCGACCTTACCATATCCTCTGCTTCAACCGCCCTGATCTCCTTCACATCGACATTAGGCTTTGCACTCTTTTTCTGGAAGAAGAAGACAGGTGTTTGGGAGGGAAGCAATGATGAGAAAGCATACTTCATTCACATGATAAGAACGTCAAAATTAGAATAATTCAATTGATTTCAGGCAAATATCAAAAGATTTCCATGGGACTTGTTGCCACGAAGAATCATACATACCGTGGAAGCAATGAGATCCTCCAAAGCATCAGAGCCATTTTCCTTCATATACCTCCTCATCTCAACAAGAAAATCATCTTTCTTGAAACACAACTCCTCCTGCTTGTTGAACTGGCAGGTGATGGTTGCAGGGCTCGTGGATAGACACGGATTAATAAGGTGTTTATAGACATACAGAGAACCATCGAAGTAAGGCAGAACCAAGCAGCCGACGATCATTAGCTTAATGTATGGCCAGAAGGCAAGCCTGCATGTAGAGGGATACGATAATAGAGATTGACTTGAGAGATTCAACAGTCCTCTTGTCCTCATCAAGTAGCACATGACATATTTCCCAATACCAACAATTTGAACAGATGTCCAAATTCATCTTGAAGACATCAACTTTCATTGAGTGATCATTCTCAAGGGTAATTACAGAATAAAAGGAAAAATTGTTTCGACTCCCAAAAGATCATGTTTCTATTCGTTTCGATTAGCTACAAAATCAGAGCTGCATAATCGCAATTTGTTCTTTTTTTAATCATTTTTTCAAAAGATTTCTTCAATGCAGAAACAAAATATGCAGGCATTGTGAACGCAATATGTACTATCATGAATAATTTTAATATCGAACTGGTATGATTGATAGAATAAATCGATAATTATATGTCAATAAATATTAAAAAAGTTGTTAATACTAGCTAGAGATTCAATAGAAAGCTAATACATATTAAGATATTTAATTTTATGTTGTGAAAAACTGTTCAAGTATTTTTTTATTAGATGGTAATTAAATTTTTATAAGACGGGTAATAATTTAAATTCAATTAATACATAGTATTTTTCTAGTAGAATTTCTCCTTTTTCTTATTAATTATTTTTAAAAATTAGCTTTCCCAGCCATGTTGTTTATTTAATAAAAATCGAAAGAAATCAGAATAAACAAAAAAAAATGATCAATTTAAAATAAGAATAAAAAAGTATTTCTTTTATTAAAACTCCTTCACCTTGTTAATGCTTTTTCTTTCTTTCTTTTTTTTACATTTCTTTATCAAAATAGTTTTTTTTTTGTAAGTAATAGTTTATTTGAAGCATAAAAAAAGTTTTAATTAAAAAAATAATAATGTTTTGATAATTTTATTGCAAATAAATTAAAAATATATATAATGCTCACAAATTGTGATGGAAAATTGGAATGGGAGTTCAGTAAAATATCCCAAATATACATCTAATTTATTTGTTCTAATAAACTTGAAGGAGAAAAATGTAGTCATTTGACTAAAAAAAATATTAAAATAATAATATTTTAAAATTAGATCAATCCATTTAAATCTAGATTAAACTAAGAAACTTACATCTAGTTCGTAAACTTAGTTGGATTAAATTTGTTATAAAAAAACAATTATAATCTTATTCCAAACAAAGTCAAAACCAAATAGTATTTAATCAATCAATACCCCAAATATATTTCTAATTAATCTATTTTAATGAATTTAAATTTGAATTGAAAAGAAAAAAATAAAGATTAAAAAAAAATATTTGAGTTTAGATGAGGTAGCGTGTGGTTTTTTTATTATTATTATTACTGGGTCAAGTATTATATAATCTACTTGCCCAACTTTTTACCATCAAAATAGTGGTTAGGATATTATGTTTATGTTTTTTTATCTAAAAAATTATTTTTCATCATATTTTCATTTAAAAACACTTTTAAAATCTCAATAAATCAATCTCTCAACTAAAAACATCTCATAATTGATCTAAAAATATAAAATTAAATAAAAAATTCTTTCTCAAGCTCGATTTGCTTTTTCTAGCACAATAAAAAATAAAAAAAACATCTTAATAAATCTTTTATTATCAAATAAAATTTACAAAAACCAAGAATAATTTTTTTATATTTTTTTTTTTGATAGAAAGTGGCCAAGCTAAACTTTCTCTTTTGAGATATTTTTCAACAAATTTATCTTTTTCCTCTCAAATTAAAAAAATAAAATTTTAGATAAAAACTAAAATATAAAAACACTTAAAGCGATCTAAAACAAAGTTACGTGAATTCGAGACTGGCCATCCCGTTTTGTTTTGGTCATCAGTTTAGAACGTGTTTCTCGTTCTTTCAGTTTTGTATCAATGCTACAAGTTAAAACTATATCTTACTAAATTGATCCACAGTCAAGCTCAAAAACCTTATCAAAACCTTCATTTCTCAAGCTGGAAAACGCTATTGAAATTCACTACTCTAATCCACAGTGAGCAGTGCACAGTGAAAAATGCAGCAGTAAAACGCCACGCAGTTTAGTTTCTCTTAAATTTCATTTCATTACCATTCAAGCTGAAACGAATGTTCAAGGAGCAAGACCACGGAAATGGAGACCCAGTACGAGATCAGCTTCTGGGTGTCTGAGTTCGAATTAGTCTCGATCGCTTGAATGGAAGCACATCTGTTAGACACTCAGAAACAAGCACGAGTAATTAGTAATGATTCATCACTTCTTGGCTAGACAAACACCGACTTGACATTCCGAATAACATAATCTAAACACCAGGAGAGACTGTCGAGTCGTTAACATGAACAAACACACTCAAAGTAAAACAAAGAGAGGAGACCTACAGAGGATAACCCAAACCAAAAACAGGCCTGCAACCATGGAGCAGAAACAACTGATCATCACAGTCATGAAAACAAAAGGCAAAGGAAAACGCGAGGTACTAAAGTTACACACAGACGTTATGCATACCATGCAAGAACACCGAGGCATTTCACTGCAAATTTTAAAAGAAACACAAAAGCCATCATGGACTCAGACCTCTTTGAAATTAATCGCCACTATGCTTACTTCTGCTCAGATTTTAGCTAAAATAAAGAACTATTGTGAAAGCAAGGAGTGGAAGCTGGAAGGAAGTTTCTAAAAGTTTTTTATGCAGATAAAGGAATTCTTAATGCTTAAGCTAATAAAATGAGAAAAAGAGAGTGTGGAAGCTGGAAGGACGTTTCAAAAAGAGTCTCTATTGTTTGGGCTTTTGGCCCAACAAGTTGCAAGTTGCAAGGTTGCCAAATTAGACTAGGCCCACATTTGTGAATAGACAATAGTTCTCCGATCTTTGTTGTTTAGGTTGTGGCCCAACAACGATGATTGGAAAACAACTGTCCAATCTTGGCTCTGGCTTAATAGTTGCGAATGGACAACAATTGTCCGCCGGTTCTTATAGTTGTTTGGGTTGCGGCCCGACTGTAAATAAAAAATTATTTACTGGATAAATTTGAGCAAGAAGATTTATGGAGTTTGAGAGCATTACGGCCATTTTCTTTTAAGTAATTGTTTTTAAAGTATTTTTTATTTTAATATATATTAAAATAATATTTTTTATTTTTAAAATTAACTTATCAAAATAATCTCAAATATGCTAAAAAAATTATTTTTAATTAAAATAAAAAATAATTATTTTTTATTTTTTTTAAGTAATTGTTTTTTAAGTATTTTTTATTATAATATATATTAAAATAATATTTTTTATTTTTAAAATTAACTTATCAAAATAATCTAAAGTATACTAAAAAATTTATTTTTTAATTAAAATAAAAAATAATATTTTTAAAAAAACAGGTTAACATTTCCAAACACACTCCACCTCTGCCTTGCACTCGAACAAGCCAAGAAATTTTACGAGCCTTCAACTTTACCTCTGCAAAGGCAAAAATCCCTCCATCCTTGCCTTTAATAGAGTAAATGAAAACACATAATTAATCATGAATCTAATTCCAATATTGTGCTATTTTATAGAATAATTAAAAAAAACTATTAGATAAGATTAAGTGACAAGGNTATTTTTTTAAAATTTTCTCTTTCTTTCTTTTTTCCAACTTTTTTATTTTTTTATTTTTTAAAATTATCTTCATCAATTTTACTTTTTTAATATTGACCTAATTAAAAATTTTAATTTGTAATTTTTTACCTTTAAAATACTATGGATTACTACAGTATTTTTTCATATAGTTTTTTATTTTTTTTATTTTTAAAATTATTATTTTTTTATTTTTTAATATTAAACTGATTGAGAATTTAATTTTATATTTTTTAAAGAAATATTTTTAATTACTATAGTGTCTTTTGCGTATGGTTTTTTCTTGTTTTTATTTTTTGATGATTTTCTTCAAAATTATTTTGTTTGATTTTATTTTTTAATAATAAGCTGGATAAAAATTATAATTATAATATATATATATATAAAAACAACTTTCATTGCAAATTAATATGAATTACAATATTATTTTTTTCCACGTCATTTTTTCTGTGTTTTTTTATAATATTTTTTAACTTATCTTTGTTAATTTTATTTTTTGATATTAAATTGGTTAGAATTTAACTTTATGATAAATTTTAATAGTATAGAAAAAATATTGTAGCTTTCCCTACAAGACACTATAGTGAGAATATTGAACTATTGTAGATTACTAAAGTATCTTTCAACATAGTTTTTTTATCATTTTTTATTAATTTTATTTTTTTAATATTGAACTAGTTGAGAATTATAATTATAAGTTATTACAAATAAGTTTAAATTATATGAGAAAACATTATAACTTTCATCACAAGACACTATGAATTAATATAGTATTTCTAGTGTGGTTTTTTTTTTAAGAATTGTTTTTTATATAATTGTCTCTTTTGATTTTTTTTTAATCTTGAACTTATTAAGAATTTAGTTTTGTAATTTTTTTTCAAAATAATATGAATTGCTACAATATTTTTTAATATGATTTTTTTCTAAAATTATATTTGTCGATTTTGTTTTTAAATATTGAGTTGGTTAAAAATTATAATTATCATAAAGTTAAATCATATAAGAAAAACGTTGTAACTTTTCTCATAAAATACTGTGAATTACCACGGTATTTGTCTAAATGTTTTTTTATAATTTTTTTTAAAATTATTTTTATCAATTTTATTAGAGAAAGTATTGTTTTTTCTCATAATAAAATATTGTCAGTTGCTACAATGTTTTTTCTCGTGGGTTTTTTCCTCCAAAATTATCTTTGTTGGTTTTTTTTAATATCAAGCTAGTAAAATATTTAATTTTGTAATTTAGTTTTATTTTTAACAGAAAATCTAAATCATGATGCAAAAACATTGTATTTTTCCTCACAAAACACTGTAAATTGCTATAAATCATTTTATTTAGTTTTTAAATTTTTTATCACCAATATAATTTTTTTCTATCATAAAATATCGATATCATTATACATTTATTTTTTTATTACAGTATGAGAAAGATGTGCTAGATTCACCAACTCTTTGTTTTTGTTATATCCTTAAAATACTACTATAAAATTTTATTTTAGTTTTAATAATTTATTTTTTAATTATTACATATTTGATCTAAAAGTAATAATATCAATAATAAATTATTTGATTAAAATTTATTTTACATTTAAAATTTATAAATTAATTTTGAGTATAATTTGATTACATTTGTGATTTTTATAGCTTTTAATTATGTAAAATATAGACATATTATTTTGAGATTGTTTAATATCTTGCTTGAAAAATTATAAAGAATTAAAAAAACAGAAATAATAATTCTAATTAAAAATATAGTGCTAGCTAAAATAAAAATATATATTACGTGAAAAAATTATTTTAATAGAATAATTAAAACGACTGCATTTTGAAATTTAATTATAACACGAAAGGTGGTGGGCTACGTGTCTAAGAGAATACCTCTAACCCCATGAACAATAACGGGGGACACGTCCTCAAATTCCAACAATTGTGGTCTACATGTCCCACGAACAGTTTTCTTTTCCTTCACAACAAGACAAAAACCTATTTAGGTTGTCTCTTCTGATTTTTTGTTTTTAATTTGAAATGTTTTTTTGAAATACTTTTAACTTCAAGAAATATTAAATTAATATTTAAAAGAAAATGAAGAAATAATTTCAACCAACCTCGTGTTTTTTTTTCTAATCAATATAAATATCCAAACCAATTTAAATACAAATTAATTAATTCTACAAACTCTAAAATTAATAAATTTTAATAATTCTAAAAACCCATAAACTTAAACTTGTTATTATTAAATAGCAAACTATTTAATAAAGAGTAGTGGTAGGTATCCATAATAATATCCTCAAAGGATCTTAGGGCTACTTTAATTGTTCATTCACCGCTCGCCACGTGTACAGCTGCCCCCCACCCCCCTGGGTTTTCTGCCACCCTTTAGATAACGTTATCTTCCATTGATTGGTGGATGTGTCTACGTGTCAATCTCATTTAGATTTCATTGCTCTTTTTATAGTACTTTTTTGACCCACCAAAAAAAAAAATGTCCACATTCAAAGTTGGGTTATTAATTGATTGGGTCAATCGGGTCAATGGTCCTCCACCCACAGCAGTGAACATCACTAAAAGCTCCATATCAAGTCAAACAGGCGTATACACTAGCTTAGCATATACAATAGTATTTGGATTATCTTGTAAATATCTTTCGATAATATTACTGTGGTATTGCAATTAAACCTTTTATTATTTTTTTTAATATTGTGATGTGACGAGATATGAATGCCTTCTTTTTAAATCAAACTTAATTATAATTAAATAAATAAAATTTTGTTTATTTGAGACTATGCAAAGTTAATTTATTAACTTGTGATATTTATTTGAGACTATAATAACTTAATAAAGATAAATTAAAATAAATTGTAAATATTAATTTAAAATTAATTAAATATTTAATTTTTTTCAATAAAAACTTAACATTGAAGATAAAAATTGAAAATTAAAAGGGGAGCAAGTTAATTTTTAAATAGGAACAATTGTTGTTTTTTTATTCATAATTTATTTCCATGAACTCACATAAATAATACGAGTAAGACATCACCTGTATAACAAAAAAAGAATAAACATGTATTCTAGGACTTGGCATAGCGGTGGAAGAGGCTTGTCTCCTTCCACTGCACCTGTGTTCGAGCCCTGGCGTGCACGCCTGTCACCCCTGCGGTGCCTTACATGCCTACTGGGTTTGCAGGGTATTCAGTGGGCCGTGGGGATTAGTCGTGGTGCGCGTAAGCTGGCCCAGACACCCCACGTAAATTAAAAAAAAAAAAGAATAAACATATCATAAACCAAGCTGGTCTTTCGCTATTTAATTCAAAACCTTTGTTGTCACTCAATATTGATAGATTAGGTACCTCTTTTATATTGCAGAGGATCCGACAAACATTAGGGTTCGAACGTGAGGGGAAAGCTCAGGAAATTTTAAATCCAATATTTTATCCACTCAAAAACATCGCAATTGGCTTGGCAAACTTTTATTTTAAACATATTTATTTATTTATGTAGAGAAAAATTATCCGACGCAACGGACAGAAAGGATACATCGTTTATTTTTTTTAAAATCTAGTTATTATTAGTAATTGATAAATTAAAAAAATATTTTTTAAATCTTAAAATTTATTTTTAACCGTTTTCTCTCAAGAACAGCTAAACAATGCTGTCAAACTCTTTCTACACCACCTAATTACTCTTAAAACCCCAAAAATGGATTAAAAAACAGAAATTCAACCCTAATTAAAAAAAAACTTTTCAAGTCTATATCCACCCTCTCATGCAAGTTTACAGATTAAAACAATCATTATCAAATTTATTTCATTCTAATTAACACTAATAACAATAATTTTCATCACCGTAACATGACCACACCGTCAAATCTTTCTTTTCTCATTATTTCAGGCGACCTTTTCTTTTATTTCTCTAACTCGTTGAACAAAATGCAATAAAAATAATGAACTTTCATTGTAAATTAAAATTTTGAGGATTAAAAAGAACTTTTCAATAGACAAAAAAAGGTTTGAGAACTAGAAAAAAAGAAAATTGATTGACGAAACTACATTGAAATTAATACCTAGGTGTTTTTTTAGTATGATGAGTGATACAATTACAGTAAGTTTATTGTATTTATAAAGAAGTCATGTATTAAGAATCCATGTCTAGAATATTTGAGCTTCAAAGATACTCATATATATATATATATCATAACAAATTATTATTTCCATGGTGGTGTAGAATATTTGAAGGTGTCGTGCATGATAATATAACTCTCACAATCCGTTTAAGATTAACTAAGACTTACTGTTTATTGTCTGACGAGAAAGACAACAATGAGGTCTATATATATATATAGCAGTAGCAAAGTTGAAGAAGAAATACTTCCTCGATCAAACCCTAATACAACCAGCAAGTTACCTTGTCATTGGCCATGTATATTATACGGGAAAACAGAGGCATTCAAGCAAACGAAGAGGATGAAAATAGTAATTTAAAAAAGGTGGTGGGCTACGTGTCTGGGAGAATACCTCTAACCCCCATGAAGAACAAGTGTGGACACGTCCACAAATTCCATCAATCGTGGTCTACACGTCACTCAATCAGTTTACTTTTCCTTCACAACACAACAAAAACCTAATTAGGGGTGCTCGATGCAGATTCTGTTTTTATTTTTGGATGTTTCTTGAAATAATTTCAAAATAACATTAAATTGATTTTTATTTTAATGTTTTTTTATGCGTTGATGTAAAGAATAAAAATAAAAATTTTAAAAAATTAATACTATACACCACAATTTTTAAAAAATAATATAAATTATATTTTAATAATTTATATAACACTACATAATATATTAAGTTTGTAAGTTACATTAATTCTTTGATATGGTGTTACTGTAGGAGTCTATACAAGTTTAAATTTAAAAAAATTTATATGAAAAATTATGTTAAAAAATAATATGAAATATATTTTAAAATTTTATTTAATAATTTAAATTATTTAATAATTTTATTTTTTTATTTTTTTTCCTTGACACGAAAACTTATGGAAAGAAGAGAAAAGAAAACAACAAGAGAATGAAAGAAAAAGAAGGAAGAATGACGACCCACCCCATTTCCATTGCTGGAGAAGTAGGACCCCCGCCAGTCTATCTTCTTTCTTTCTTTGGAGGAGCACTGGTATCTTTAATAATATCCTCACAGGATCTTGCTAGGGTTACTTTCACTGTTCATTCATNCTGTCTCTTATACACATCTAGATGTGTATAAGAGACAGCCCCCCCACAATGGCCCAGGCCTTTTTCTGCCACCCTTTCGATAACGTTATCTTTTATTGATTGGTGGATACGTCGACGTGTCCATCTCATTTAGATTTCGTTGCTCTTTTCGTAATACCCTTTCTGACCCACCAAAAAAATGTCCAAGTTCAAAGTTGGGTCAATGCTCCACCCGCAGCAGTAAACACCACTCAATTCTTTATATGCTTTAGTTATGTAGAATTTGATTACTATTAAAAGAAGAAAGCGAGATAATTGAAATATAAAGAATGTGTTTATATATATTTGTTGTTTTAAAAATATAATAATTTACTAAATACACACTTAATTACTTACGAAATTGAGAAAAATTAGACTTGTGTAAGGTTATTTTTTTTCATTTAATGGAATTTTTGACAGGTCCATCCTTAATTGAACATATGTTTTTTTATAAGAAATTATTCATTAAATTCAAATCTGAGATAATATTACAAGCGACAAATGCACTGCGCTTTCAAACTCAAAAGGTATGGGTCACCAGCTTGAAACCAAATCCGGATACAAGCGGGTTTATAGCCGGACAAGAACAAGAGCAAAACAAAAACGTTGTCATTTTTTGTAGGAGCCTCTGGAAGGGTGGAGAGTTTGTTTAGTGGGCCGTCGTTAGTTTTCCAATTCATGTGAGGTCGGTACTTGTAAAAGAGTAGTTGTCTTAGTTTATTGGAGAATGTTCTTTATTGTCAAGGGAGGGGTGCCAAAAAAAAAAAAACAGCAAAAGAGGTTAGCCTTTTATCATCAGTTTATCATCACATTGCATAATCTTTATCATCCTCGTTTTATACAGTTTATGGCTATAATTTCTTTTTTAATGTTTCAATTACAGATAAGCTTTAAACAAAGCTTCACTTGCTGCCGGTCTATAATGGGTTCATTTTGAAAAAGTTGGTTTGCTTTTCTTGTGTGAGGGAAGTCAGCTAGTTACTTTTTATGAACCTCGCTTGTAAAGTTGAAGGGGGTTTATCTTGAAAAGAAGAAAACTTGTGTGTTTTGAGTGAATTGGGATTGTTGAAGGAGGTTCCCAGGAGAGTTCGGTAACAAAAAGACTAGTTTTTGAAATGACGGTAGCATTGTTTTGGGTTGGTAGTGCCAATCCAAGCACAGAGGTTTCCAATTGTCTTCGATTCCTGGATTCTGTCAGGGTTCTGGATACAACGAAGTTTGGTAATTCTAGAGATCGGAGTTTGTTTTTTAAGCTTGGAGAAAGAAAGGGTAGGAAACAGAAATGGAAGTCATGCTCTGTCAATCCAGATTTGGGGTATTTAGGTGGTAGAAGTAATGGAAGCAAATTGCCAGTGATATCAAGCATTGTAGCAAGCCATGCTGGAGAAATGGCTGTTTTGTCATCAGAGGAGATGGTTTATAATGTGGTGCTGAAGCAGGCAGCTCTGGTTAAGAAAGAACTGAAGTCCAGAGGTGATCTGGATGTGAAACCAGATGTTGTTCTTCCAGGGACTTTGAGCTTGTTGAGTGAAGCTTATGATCGGTGTGGAGAAGTTTGTGCTGAGTATGCCAAGACTTTTTACCTGGGTTAGCTTCCTGTTGTTCAGTTAATGGAATTTTGATTTTTGGCTCTTGCTGGCTTTTCAATCTATTATACGTTGTTCTAGTGATTGGTTTTCTCATTTGCCTTTTGCTTTCTCAGGAACTCTGCTCATGACCCCTGAACGGAGAAGGGCTATTTGGGCCATATATGGTGAGTGATTTTCTCTTTTCACCTTGGAATATTCAGAGAATTTAGAAGTTGGAGGAGAGTGATTTCAATCCTATACAGCATTCATGTGTTCTGATGGGATTTGATAATCAAATGATGAGCAAAGTATTCTGAAATAAAAAGAGATGTTATTTTTGGGAGCTTATGAAATCATGGTGCTAATTGTGCAGCTAATTGTACATTAATGTGAACCATAAGAACTTATCTTTTCCTGTCTAGGATATATGCGAAGCCTTAAGTGCTCTTTTCATGGAATTTATTTGAAAATGTGATAAACATGTACCTGGAATTTCGAAGACAATATCTCTCGAAGAGAAATCAAGTATGCTGTGAACTGGTTACACCATCTAACTCCTGATGCTTACCCTTAATATTATTCCTCCGATTCATGATTGACATCAGGTTTGATCAGTTCTATATGGTATATGATATTCGAAGGTTATTGTCTATGAATGTAAGAGACGATGGCTCTCAAGACAGAGGGTGAACCTTTTCCTTTCTTTCTTACAATGTATTCTGCTCATGTAGTGTGGTGTAGGAGGACCGACGAGCTTGTTGATGGGCCTAATGCTTCACACATTACACCAACAGCTTTAGATAGGTGGGAGGCAAGGTTGGAAGATCTTTTCCAAGGGCGTCCATTTGATATGATGGATGCTGCTTTAGCAGACACAGTTGGAAAATTTCCTGTTGATATTCAGGTTAGGCAGTACTTTCAAAATCAAAGTACTTCTCAATTGAAAAAATAATTACTCTGTTACCAATCAAAAATATTTTTGGCATTGCAACACATCGAGCTTGTTGGCGACTTTAGTTTATTTCTATATTCAATGTGCAAGTGGTTGTTCTGGATACTCTCAGCAGTCATACTTTTCCGACTTGTTCTAGTAGCTATTGGAAACAGTTTTTTTTTTTTTGAAATCTGCAGTCAGGCCCTAAAACTAGGATCTTAATTTTTTTTCACATCACATGAAGTCCATTACTGTTTGATGCTAGTCACTTTAATGCAATGATATTGTAAAAGCATTTCCAGTGATGTTGTGCCTAAACGAGATTCATGTCTGATTTTTTCGTATGATACCTTGTTTCAGCCATTCAAAGATATGATTCAAGGAATGAGGATGGACTTGAGGAAATCAAGATACCAAAACTTTGATGAGCTCTATCTTTACTGTTATTATGTTGCTGGGACTGTTGGACTAATGAGTGTTCCAGTCATGGGCATTGCACCTGAATCACAGGCTTCGACCGAGAGTGTTTACAATGCTGCCTTGGCATTGGGGATAGCTAATCAACTCACTAACATACTCAGGGATGTTGGAGAAGAGTAAGTGCAGAGTGGCGTATGCTGCAAACTTGAAGCCACAATAAAAAAAAATACTTTGCACAAGCTGTCTAGAGCTTTCACTTTCTTTTTAGGGAGTCAATTGAGCAGTAATCTAGAATTATATGCTGCACCAAATAGTATCTTATGAACAAATTCTCGTCATATAATTTTTTTCCGCCTATTTTTCTTTTGTATGGTGAGTTGTCGTTTTGTATATGCAGTTTTTATCCTTAGCTTTTCCTTTTCTGTTGACTTTGTTTGCAGTGCAAGAAGAGGAAGGGTTTATCTACCACAAGATGAGCTGGCACAGGCAGGGCTTTCAGATGATGACATATTTGCTGGAAAGGTGACAGATAAGTGGAGAAACTTTATGAAGAATCAAATTAAGAGAGCACGGATGTTCTTTGATGAGGCTGAGAAAGGAGTGACAGAATTGAGTGCTGCAAGTCGATGGCCGGTAAACAATCAAGAACTTCTATTGATATCTCAATAGCAAAATAATGAACCTTAACCTTTAGTGAACAATGGAAAAATGAATTAAAAATTAAAAAAGAAAAAAGAAATGGAAATCATGAAACCAATTGAAGATCTATAATCGTCATATGATTGGCTTTGAACACATGCACCCTAATTGACAGAAACCCAGCTGTTTTCTGGTCTTACGTTGGCAATCACACACGCGAGAAGCCTGGCCAGGGAAGGTCATGGTTATTGTCCTCAGTTATGGTTTTTTGCCCTTTTGTTTTCTTTTTGATATTTCTGTTGCGGTAAATAGGACCATGCTAAGCTTTATCCTACGAAGTTCTCATGATTACCAAGATCAGAAATTCATCTTTTCAGCAATCCAACGATTTAGCAGTGTCATCACACCAAACTAACAAAAGGATTAGCATTTCCGACTGAGAAATTTAGAGTCATAGCTAGGATTTTCTTTTGATAGTCGATAGTATCTTTTCTGCCTACTTTTGCTTATGATTGCGCAATGTTTTCGGATGTTGCAGGTTTGGGCATCCTTGCTGCTATATCGCCAAATACTAGACGAGATAGAGGCTAACGATTACAACAGCTTCACAAAGAGGGCATATGTGAGAAAAGCCAAGAAGATAGTTGCTTTGCCAGTTGCATACGCAAAATCCCTCATTAGTCCATCATCGCATGTGCCATCTCCTTTGGCAAAAACATAAACTGCAACATGAACTTGAAACTCAAATATTTTATACCTAGTGGATAAAATGGTTTAAATATTGTAATGTATATCAGCATGCAAGCATACATCCATACGGCAAGTATTCATTGAAAGATAGAATGAAATTCAATTACATTTGAAGGCTTGAACTCTACAGTGAATTGCAAAGAGCGAAACAAGATCACGTGGTTAGGCATTTTGCATTTCTAGCAACAGATTGGATGGCCTTCCTTTTGTGTGCCCAGAGTGATGCGGCCTTTGCTTTTAGGTCCATGTAGAGCTAACAAGATTTGAAGATCAACACAGGACAAGTCACCAAGTGAAAGAACAAGAGAAGATGAGTGTAAAATATATCATTACCAAATTCTAAATGGTTGATCCACGCAGTGCTTTTACCCCTCGTAGCTTCCACTTTTGAAACAAACGCCAAGAAATGGATTCGGGAATGTTCATCAGAAATTAATTGAATGTAATGAAGGGAAGATAATTATTCAAGATGAAAGAATTGTAACGTATGTTGTGTCCACATCGGGGAAAAAGACTTTAGGTGACCTTGACCTTGGGTGTCTTTTGGAGCGCTTCGCTATGTTTTTCTTTTTTTAAATAATTTTATTGTGCTAGTATTAAAAATAAAAAAAATAAAAAATTAATCTTGATATATTTAAAAATAAAAATTATTTTAAAAAGTATATTTTACCATAATCTTCAACATATAATTTGTAATTTGTAAGATATAAATGAAATCAAAATTAAAATTATTATAAATTTTATTCCGCTTACAACTTTAATTTTAAGTGGGATTATAAATTAAATATGTTAATTTAAGTTAATTTATTTAAAAAAATTTTAATAGTAAAAGGTTTTGATAGAATAAATTGGATTATGAGTTGTTTTATCGAGTTTATTTTATTTGATCTAGTTAAATTTTTCATGATTTAATTTAAAATATGATTTAGACTAAATATTATGATATTATTTGATAAAAAATAATTTTCAAAGTATATTTGGATGTAAAAAAGCTATCGATTCATTCTCTTTCTTGTGTGTTTTTGATACAATAATGGTAAAAAAAAACACCCTTAATATTTTTATTTAAAAAAAACCTTTCAACTATGTACTATACATTAATGATTATATGTAATATTACCCAAATTAATAATTTAAAGTTCCCAAAGTTTGGCCTCCACCAACCGGTTGTTCTTGCATGTGACAACCCCCGTGACCATAAAATGGGAAGAATTCATTCGATGTTGCTTTGACTTGCATGGCAAGCCTCGAGTTCTTGTTGCAGAGCTCACGTGACAACCCCCGGCTTATAACCAACGATATTCTGCTATAAATATAACCATGGGATCTGTAGTGTAAATTATGCAGGTTGGATCCTTCTTTGGCAGAGCTCAAGATTCTCTTTGTTTTATTTAGTAAGTACTGGTAAGTTTCAGAGAATTCATCGATCATGGTTGTTAAAGTGTATGGTCCAGCCATGGCTGTTTGCCCACAGAGGGTCATGGCTTGCCTCTTAGAGAAAGGAGTGGAATTTGATCTTGTACATGTTGATCTTGATTCCGGTGAGCAGAAGCTACCTGAATTCCTCCTCAAACAGGTAGAGAGAACGTTATTGCAAGCTACTTTGGCTTGCCTCTCTCTCTCTCTCTCGTGATTATTTTTTCTCTATGAAACGATATCTTTTTATAAAAATATTTATTTATAAAAAATGGTTGAAGATATCTTCGAACCAATTCATATGAAACGAAGTTGTGTTTCCTGATGGCATCATATATATATATATAAAAGGTTATTAGGTGTATTTTTAAAATTGCGAGAAAGGGAGGAGAACATTGAAAAAGAATGATTCTGATTCCTGGTTTATGGGAAATTCGCAATGATTATTAGTTTTTTTTTATACTGAAATAATTAAATCATGAAAATTGTATAACTCAGTTTTTTAGAGCACATATAACTCTTTATTCGATGAATTATTGATTTAATTATTTGCATATTTTCTTTTCCAGCCTTTTGGGCAAGTTCCTGTTGTTGAAGATGGTGACTTCAAGCTTTTTGGTAAGAGTGACGGTATCATCTTGTTGTTTTTATTCTCATAAAATAATCTGTCTCTCTTTCTTTTTTTAATTTTCATCTCTAGGTTTTTTTATTTATTCTAAAAATACTTTTTATGGGAATTAAGTTTATTAAATATAATTTTTTTAAAAAAGGCCATTAATTTTTTACTTAAATTTAAAATTATATAGAAGGAATATTACTATCATGTGAATAAAAAAAAATCCTTATTTTTAAATGAAGAGTTTGAAAAGAAAAGGGAAAACTAACTTGGTATTCTTTTAGTTTTCTAGAAAAACACGCGTTTTCAATAAAACAATTTTCATTTTCAATTAATAAATATTTCTTAATGTTTTGTTTCTTAGAAGAACTTTCTGAAAAACTGAATGATTTTCCAATTTCTTTTCTCATAATTGGCAAACAACATTTAATGAATCTATAATCTTTTTTTCTTTTTTTTCTGTGGGTGTTTTCTCAAATTTTGCTTCAGAGTCCAGAGCAATCATAAGATACTATGCAGCGAAGTATGAAGACCGGGGACCGAATCTACTTGGAAATACACTAGAAGAGAAAGCTCTGGTAGATCAATGGCTAGAAATTGAAGCCCACAACTTCAATGATTTGGTGTTCAATATAGTCTTCCAAGTTGTAATCCTGCCAAGAATTGGGCAGCAAGGTGACTCCGAGCTGCTCAAGACTTGCGAGGAAAAGCTGGAGAAGGTGTTGGATGTGTACGAGCAAAGGTTGTCAAAGAGCAAATATTTAGCTGGAGATAGCTTCACTCTTGCTGATTTAAGCCATCTGCCTGCCACTAGATACCTAGTCAACGAAGCTGGATTAGGGCACATGGTGAAGGACAGAAAGAAATTGAATGCTTGGTGGGAGGACATTTCAAGCAGGCCTGCTTGGAAGAGACTGATGAATCTTGCTGGCTTCTAGCGACCAACTTGACGCTTGTCGAGCAATTTGCTTATAGAATGTGTTCTTCGTTTTCTTTTTCTTTCTATGTCCTGCTTTGGTGTGAATAAAGTCGGCATGGCAGACGATGCAAGTATCGACAAAAGTAACCTTCTTTAGTGACGTCCAAGAATTATACAAGGCATCAACCGACGTCTTTGAAAGGATGTTTGGGCCCTAATATATCACATAAAACATAAGAAATATTGGCAAAATGAAGCTCACCTCTTCCTTCCAGGGATGTGTCAATTTTTTTTTATTTGTTTTTTGAAGTGTGCGTGCAGTTGCCTGTTATCGATATCATCTAGTGCAAGTACACGCAGCGCCAAATCTGAAACCTGCCATGTTTTTCTACCCTGTATCCTGGCTATAAATAGTCTTACAAGCTATCACCATGGCTGACCCCTGCGTAGGTGAAGAGAGTATTCTCTTAAAAAACCAATGACGTCCACACCATTAATTGCACACAACAGTCGCCATTTTTTATTGTTCAAGATGACAGGCAAGTGACAGTGCCATGTCTGCCTGCTAGAAGAGCCCACCGGTCAGTTGAGCTAGTCCTTTCTCATTATACGCTACTTGTCAGGCAAGTCACGTGATATGCTGTACACGAAGTAAACGAATATACCTATCACCCGTACCAAGATTTACATATCACTACATCATCTCCATTACCATTTTATTAGACTCGCTCTGCGCTTCTTTTGGTTGATCCTTCTCTTCATAACGCTAACTTAACTACTGAAATGTCCTCTAAAAACATACAAGGGCTTGCTTTGCAGGTCACCCTCAGCTAATTAATCGATTATCAGTCGGGAAAATGCCCATATCCTCTTGAACTTTCCTGCAGCTTCATTAACAATAAAGCATAACAGCAATGCAGTGGTCAGTTGAATTGAAATATGCCTAAAAAGAGGTCACTGGTTGAGGGTGGTGTTGGGTGAATCCGACCGGTGATGTACTGATATTTGCTCATAGGAGGCCAAGCACACTGACACAATATTTAACGTGGTTCGGCAAATCCGCCTACATCCACGGGAGAAGCCATTATATTATGTAGGGAGAGAACAAGATTTACAATAATAGAGGAGGAGGAATCATCCCCTTTTGTAGTAACTCTCAACCTCACTCTATTTATCTCTTTGCAGTACTGCAATGGCAGCTACTGCTTGCTGCTCTTGGCAGCACACTCTCTCCTACATCTCTCACATCTTTGGCTCTACTACATCTCTCATTTTGCTCTCTAACATATGCCTCTATTTATAGGCATTTATGGAAGCTTTTCTTCAACAAAGATGGCTGCCAACTCCAACTCTTCTTCAACAATGGTGGCTGCCAACCTTTGACATCTTGTATGAATGCACATGTTTGGTGCAATACCAAATGGTTGTTGCACATTAATGGCAACCAACCTAACAGGTGGGGTCAAGAACATGTGCTCATGCAAATCGAAGGACATGAGTGGTGCCCCTAGAAGAGCCCACTGGTAGACGGTGGCCGGCCCTAGTTCTTGTGGTAGAAGTGTCCTTTTTAAGACTAATATATATCTATATATATAACCAAAGATATTTTACTATAAATTAGATAGGCTAGGCTTGCGTTCTAAAGAAAGGAGTGGAATTTGATCATGAACATCTTGATCTTGATTCTGATGAGCAGAAGCTTACCTGAATTCCTACTCAAACAGGTAGAGAGAAAGTTAGTGCAAGAATACCTATACATGTAAAAGAATCATATTTATTTAATTGGTAAAGATATATTTGAACCGACTTACAAGTCAATTGCAACGAAATCAAGGAAATTTTATTTCATATTTATGTTATATAAAAAAATAAGATCATTTGATATATTTCTAAAATTAAAAGAGAGAAAAAAGGAGGAAAATAAAAAAGAATGATTTTAATTCTTTTTTTACAGATAATCTTTAATGATTGCTTGTGCTTCTACACTGAAATAATTAAATCATGAAAGTTGTACAACTCTTTTTTTAGGGGAGAAGGCACATGTAACTCTTTATTTGATGAATTATTGATATAATTTTATATTTTTTCCAGCCTTTTCGGCAAGTACTTCTCGTTGTTGAAGATGGTGCTTTCAAACTTTTTGCTGCATTAACAAATTTAATAGTTTTTAATTGTAATTTTAGGGATAATTTAATATTTTAAAAAATATAAAATATTTTAAAAAAACTAAAATTGATTGGTGTATAAAACAAGTGCCAAACAGTGAGGGACATCGCATGGTGAATATTTCCTTTTAATATGTTGTTTGAATTGCTGTGATGTTATTTTTTTATTAGGGCGGAGCATGAAATTAATAGTAGGAAGACTTATTATTAAGAGTGTTTTTTTTATATATTTTTTTTAAAATTCACATTGGTTATTTAAAGTTTCAGGGCTATCTTTTTATTTATTGAGATTACAATTTTAATTTTTATTCTTTTTTTTTTAATTTCAGTCTATTTTTTATTTTATCTTTCAGTCTCGATTTATTACATATTTTTTTCAATTTGATTTTTATTTTTTTATTTTTTATCTTTTTATTAAAAAATTATTTGTTTTCTCTAATTTATTTTTTTATTTCAATTTTGATCCTTATTCTTGTAATAACTATTTTTTATTTTAATTTTTTTTGTAAAATTAATTTTTTTCCTCTCATTTCATTCTCCACTAATTAGTTGAAAATTGAGTTTTATGATTTTTAGTTTAAAGATTTGAGTGATAGATTCAAAAAGTTGACATGAATTGATATTTTATTATTATTAACTTGTTTTTCTTTTTAATTTTATTATTTGACATTGAATTTTTTTTTACATGGGCTTTAAGATTTTTTTTTATTTTATTTTTCATCAAGTTACCTTGATTTCATGATCTAAACTAAATATTTGGTGAATTAACTCAAGTTATCTTGACTTTATTTATGGAGACACTTCTTTTACAAAGAATTTTTTTTTTTGGTTTCATTCTTTAAATTTTAGTTTTTTTTTAAATTAATCTTTATTATTTTTTTTGGTTTAGGTTTTTATTAATTATCTCATTAGCATAATCCAGGCGTGGAGTTTGGTAATCTTACTTGGTTTTGATTAGTTTTTAAATCCTTTTTGTTTGTTGATTTTTTTTTCTGATTTCATCTTTTCATAATTAGTTTGTTGGGAATTAGATTTTATAATTTTTTTCTATTCTTTTTATATACTAGATTATCCCGTACTACCTGAGCTATAATTTTGTTAAGTTAAATCAGGTTTATTCTAGCTATATTTTATTTTTTTAATCCAATTTTTTCATTTTATATTTATTTAGCTAGGAATTCAGCTACATTGTTTTTTTTTGAATTTTTTTCATGTTACCATGATTATTTTTTTTATTTTATTAATTTCTTTTTATTTTTTTATATTATCTAATTAAAATAAAACTAACTTATTTAATCTAATCAGATTTATAACGTGAGTTATAAATATTTTTTTTCTTCTAAACATCATTTATTTATGTTTTAGAAACAAAATAATTCGGCCTCCTGGTGGACCTTGAATCCACGGATCTAGTAAGATTCTAGGCAGCCAAGTATGCAGACCGTGGTCCAAATCTACTTGGAACTACACTAGAAGAGAAAGTTCTGGTAGATCAATGGCTAGAGGTTGAAGCCCACAATCTCAATGATCTGGTCTTTCAAGCTGTGATCCCTCCCAAGAAGGGAGCCGAAAGCTGACTCCAAGCTGGCCGAAACTTACCAAGGGGAAAAGCCAGAGAAACTTTTGGATGTGTATGGGCAAAGGTTGTCTAAGAGCAAATATTTAGCTGGAGAAAACTTCAGGCTTGCTGATTTAAGCCGTCTTCCTGTCATTAGATACCTAGTCTGTGAAGCTGGATTAGGGCACTTGGTGAAAGAGAAGAGAGAAAGTGAATGCTTGATGGGAAGACATTTCAAGCAGGCCTGCATGGAAGAAATTGATTAAACTTGCTGGCTTCTAGCCTCCTACTTAGACAAGTTCGTTGGGCAATTTGCTTATGTATAATGTGTTTTTCTTTTTCTTTCCCATTCTTGGTCCTGCTATGGGTCGAATAATGTCGGAAAGGATGCAAATACCGACGAAGTACCTTCTTCAGTGTCTCCCAATACATTATAAAAGGTTTCTACAGGCATCGAAAGGATGTTTAGACCCTAATCTATCACGGGAAACATAAGAAAATCATGTCCAATTATTGGCAAAACGAAGTGTTTTTTTTTTTGTATATTATTTTTTGAACTGTGCTGTTGCCTGTTATCGGTCATCTAACGCAAGTTCACATGCTAAATCTGAAACTTGCCGTGTTTTTCTATCTTCTATATCATGGCCTGTGAATGAATTTCACCATTGTAGCTTCCCTGCCCTTCTTCTACAATAAAGCATAACAGCAACAGAGTGATTGGTTGAATTGAAATCTACCTCAGAAGAGGTCACTGGTAGACGATGGAGTCAAGAACATGTGCTCATGCACCAAGGACACAAGCAATGCCCCGAGTCCAGGCACAGAAGAGGCATATACTCCTTGCGTGGAAAGACGTACAGGATGTATGCACAAAGTTTGCTCAGCCCCACATGCTCGTTTGGGTTCAAAAGGCACGGTTCATGGTCCCAACCAAAAAAGCCAGGTCAAAATCAATGCATATGATCCAGACAATCTTGACTTTCGAACTCACTCTTTTTCGGACAAATATAAATGTTATCACGAGAAGGTTGTGCGTCTTAGATGTAAAAGAATCTTCATCTCTGTTGAGGATTTATGAGCTTAATAAAATTGACAAGGACCACGAAGTTAAAGAATCTTCATCTCTGTTGAGGATTTATGAGCTTAATAAAACTGACCAGGACCACGAAGTTAGAGATGCCAGTGGAAGATTAATATGGTCACGGATTAGGGATTCAAATACTGCTGTCAAAAGTTTGGTTCCAGAGGAGTTGTTCCTCCACCTCTCCAGAAGCTCACTGACTCTAAATGTTTTTGTGGTAGTTTCTGCAGTTATGGTTTGAGAAAGTAGATTTAAGAAAAGCAACAAATTGTAATTTATTGTTATCAAGGTTTCAAGAAAGCTTACCTATATAAAATTTGTTGATTGACCGAATATTCAAAAAAACCAAGGTCAGAACAAAACACAGTTTCAAATACATCAGCAACCTCTAGATCTAACATACTCTTAATTTTGAGCTTGAAGGGATTCACTTTCTATCTCCTTGTGGTTATAAATAAATAATCTACTGAATCGCAGCGTAGTTACTGAAATAATCTAGAACCAGAACCTTCAAGGCATTTTAGGAGATAGCCTGTATGGATCAGTTAAAGGTACTGTGTGTCTACATCTCCAGCTGCAGTGGAAGACTAATTTTGGGGCGACATCATCATAGCTTGAGGCGGACATTAAGGACAAGTGCTATCTTCATTTGATTTGCACACGCATAATCAAAGCATTGCAAAATCATGCAAGGTGAAAATGAAAACTTTTAAGTTCATTGAACAATGAATATCAGAAATCTTCGGGCATCAAGAAACAACAGATCTGATCAGACTGATCATGGATAGAACGCTTTTCAGAGATGGAGATATATCAGATCCTCAAATTCTCACGATTTGGCAAAATATTAGCGTAGAAGACAACCACCTACACAAAAAAAACCTCAGCAAATACAAGAAAATAGAATATAGAATATAGGCCATCCCTTATGTCACATGAACATAGCAACATCTTCAATGATTATGATAAAAAGCTTTCCCGGTAGAAACATTCTACAAATGACAGATCAATTCAGAAGTTTTGCAGGGGGGAAATGAGAAATTTCCTAGGCTACATAGAAGGTACGGTATCTGATGCCTCATGTAATGTACATAATTATCCAGTAATCAAGCACACTGACGAGGAGCATAACAAAGTCTTCCAAAACATAGCATGAATGCAACGATGCCAATATGCTACTATTTTTCTTCACAAGATAACACTTTTTTGCTCTTCTTGTTCTGCCTATGCTACTCCTTGTAATCAGGATCTTGTTTGCCAAAAATCAGTGGGAATTCATCGTATTGATCAGAGAAACCATGTTTCTCAGCCATACCCTTCAGAGACTCATAGACTTGGTACATTGAAGGCCTGTCCTTGGGCCTGGAAACAACACAGCTCCCGGCAATCCTCAAGAACTGCATAATCTCATCATCATGACCTTTCCCAGTTAGAGCTTTATCAACGGCATCCTTGCTCCGACCAGTGCTCACCAATTGATTAACCCAATCCACCAAATTCCCTTTGAATCCTTCCTCTTCATTATTGACATCTAAAGCTTTCTGTCCAGTGACCAACTCCAAAAGCACAACACCAAAGCCATAAACATCACCTTTCAATGAGGCAACCATTGTGCTGGAATACTCAGGAGCAATATACCCAAACTCCCCAAGATCTCCATTAACAAAAGAACTATCATTAGAATCAGGAGAACTAATCAACCTTGCCAACCCAAAATCAGTAATCCTTGCATCAAAATCATCATCAAGAAGTATCACGTTGGAACTAATATACTGGTGAATATAAGGTGGATCGCATCCATGGTGAAGCCAAGCAAGCCCTCTTGTTGCGCCAACACCAATCCTCACCCTCGTAGGCCAATCCAAAACACTAGACTGGCTAATACCAAACCCACTTCCATGCAATTGAGAATACAAAGTCCCATTAGGCATATGCTTATACACCAAAAGCTTTTCCACTTCAACAGCACAATAACCCAACAATGGCACCAAATTCGGATGCCTGAGCTCCCCTAACCTATTCATCTCACCCCTGAATTGCTTCTCACCAAGTTTGCAAGCATTAAGCCTCTTAATCGCAAGACTAGATCCATCGGGCAAGTCCGCCTTATAGGAATCCCCAGTTCTCGTTGAAATCACAATATTCTCAAAATCAAAACTATTTGTAGCAGCCAAAATATCACCCAGCTTGATCTTAACAATAGGTTTTTGAAACAATGTCACTTGTACTAGCTTATGTGACCTAAGCAACTCAATCCAACTAGGATCATCACCGTTACCGCCGCCGCCAGAACCTCTCTTTTTCTTACCTCCCCTAACAAACAGCCACCACCAAATTACAAACCCCAAAATCAATGACCCACCAGCCCCAACAACCCCAGCAACAATGATAATGCCAAGACTCTTACTACTCAACCCACCACACTTCCCTAGCGGCTTACCGCACAACCCATCATTCCCATCAAAAGAATCCTTCGGAAAAGACCCCAATTCATCCGGTATCGAACCAGACAGTTCATTAGAAGCCACTGAAAGCGTTTTCAACCGATCAAGGCGACCAAGACCAAAAGGAATCGAACCAGTCAACTGATTTCTACTCAAAATCAAATTATTCAAGAACTTACAATTCACAATCTCCGGCGGGATCGGACCGGAAAATTTGTTCCCGGAGAGATCAAGACTGACTATATAAGGCAACCAGTTACAAATCTCAGGTGGGATCGGCCCTGAAAGATCATTGCTTGAAAGATCCAGAGTTGTTAAGCTATGACAGTACTTGAGAGACTCCGGTAACTTGCCTGAAAGCTGAAAAGACGATAGCTGAAGACTGATGATTCGGTTCTCCTTCTCGTTCCAGCAAGAAACACCATTGAGTTTACAAACGAAAGCAACTGAGTTGTTGTTGAAAGTCCAGGAAGAGAGTCGACTCAGTGGGTCAGTAAAGGACTTCTTGACCCCTTCAAGACAGGTGATGTCATCTTCTATGGAGAAAGATAAGGCGAAGAGGGAGAGTAGTATAGAGAGGGAAATGAGGGTCTTCTTCTTCATTTCTTAAAGTAGAGATCTTGAGGTGTTTGTAGAGAGAGAGGGTTAGGGCTCGTTAGTAAGAGAAAGGATGAGGAGAAAAATGGATGGCCATTGATTGAGTTAGAGGGGTTCCTATGGACATGGTGTTTGCTTTTTTACAAGACAACCTAAGCCGTTAAAAAAGGGGGAGACTGCAAGTAATCACATGAAATTGTCTTTTGTATTGAGCGACTAAAGTCCTTGTAGTTTAAACATTAGTCTAACTTAGTCCTTTATAATAAGAAACCTATAACATAGTACTTTGACTCATGTTTATCATCCCATCTAGATTAAAGCAGTGTTTCACATTGTGTTTCAGAAGCATTTATAAAAAAAATTAATTTTTATTTTTTTATTTTAAATTAATATATTTTTAATATTTTTAGATCATTTTCATATACTATATCAATAATAATTATTAAAATAAAAATAATATTATTTTAATATATTTTAAAATAAAAAATATTTTAAAAAACAACTATTATTACACCTACAAATACTTTATAACATATATAAATGATGGGATAAGAGTCCAGATGATAAAATTTATATTTTTTTTTAAATATAAATTTAAAAATATTTAATTAATTAATATATACCACAACAATTAACGCATCAAATAAAAATTTTAGTTAGAAAAGCTAAATTAGGGAAAAAGTTTAGGGAAAGATAAAATTTAAATTTTTCTAGTTTTAGAGCTAAAATTATAAATGGTTAAAAGGGGTTGAAAAATAAATTTCTTGCATGGCCTACCCTTGCCAGTTCTGTGGTGCTGCTACTGCACCCCAGTTTTGCACAAGTTATACTAAGTTAAAATCCAGGGTCTAAAAGATAATTTATCAATTGATTTTATCCATAGTACCGTACCATAATGTCACTCTATTCAAATGTTGGATAATGGATGAGACAAATTAATTAAGTGGATATGAATAGATTTAAAACAATAATATTTTTTAAAAATAAATTAGATTTAAATTGGGTTGCTAATTTTTCTATTTAATCTAATAAGTTTTATTAAGTTAATTTTAAACATAGTGATTTTAAACTTAATTAGAATTAAATCTAGAATTAATGAATATATCATGATGCTCTGGGAAATAGATTAATTTATATATATATATATATTTTTAATCAAATTTATATTTACAAAATAAACAAAGTTTAAAATATAGGGTCTAACTAATAATTTATCATTTTTAAATCCATAATACTATAGCATCATAACTTCTAAATTCACTAGGCTCTCCATGACCTTGAAGTAAAAAAATTATCAAACTTTGGCTTGATTTGAAAGAGTCACTTAGTAGCCAATAGAATCAAATGCAATTTTTCCACAAATTTTAAATGCAAAAATAAAAGAAGTATATTTTAGCTTTTTACATGAATGGACAATTTTACTCATAGTTATAAAATAAACTTGATATAAAACATAGATTGGAAATTAAGTAAGTTAAATTTGAATCAATTTTTTTTTAAATTAAAACGGTATTTTTATTTGAAAAATCAATAAATTTTTTATTATATTATAAGTTAACTAGTCAAATCAATTAATCAGATAAAATTAACTTTAAATTATATTCTATCCAAAATAAATAATAAATCATGTGAAATTTAATAATAATGATTCGATGTATCATGTTTCTTTTTCCTTTTTATAATCTTAAAATCATATGATTTCCTAAATAGAATAACTTTATAAAATCTTATGCTTATCCAATTTAACCTCACCACCTCCACTCCCCGTGTGTAACAACAACGATCACAACTCCATACGATAATCATAAAATCAATGCAACACATGTATCAATCACACAATTAACTTATGGCAAGTGGGGAATCTTCGGACAAATAAATTAATTTTTGCGAAGATCAGAATTGCAACTTCTACATCAAACAGTTGGGGTTGTGGCTAAGATCAAAAACTGAATTTAGGGGAGGTCTGTGGACTTTACAAAGGGAAGACTTGGTGTGGGCTCAACGGTCTTGGCCGTCATGGAGTATGGCATACGGAGGAGGAAGAAATTGCTGCCATTTTTACTGGTTATTTCGTAATTTGCTCTCATCTTCCAATCGGGACAAATTGGAGTTGGTGTTGCGGATAATTCATTGCATTGCATTGATGATGAAATGAACTATACGCTGACTTGACCCCATGAAAAGGAGGACGTCCTTTCTTTCTTTCTTTCTTTCTTTTTTTTTTTCTTAATCAGAAGCATTATTTTAAAACACGATTTGGGATATGACTCATGAAGGACTCGTATTATTAGGGCATTGGATCAATCTTTATATTATCAAATTAATTATAATTTATTTATTTTAAAAAATGATATTTTTTATTTAATAAACTCTTTTATTTTGACCTAATCTAGTTTAATTTAGATTTAATTAGATTAATTAAATTATAAATTAATGTGTTGATTCATTTTAATTTACTGAGATGGTATCAAAACCAATTCAGATTAAAACTGAAATCGAGTAAACTCCATAATGTTATGTTGACTCAAAGTTTTGTTGCAAGTATGTTTGACAATATTGTTGTTGATACAAGTTTTATTCATCATACTTTTATAACCTAATTCTAAAACTTAATGTGTGCTCGTCTTCAATCCATCAGGGCTTTGTAATGTTGTTTTTAAAAATATTTCTAAAACTATTGCAAATAGACTTGAAACCATCAATTCTTCGTAAAATTATCCATGTGTGTGCTATTATTGATGGCCGGTTAATTACTGATAATTCCTTGCTTTTGAGTTATTTCATTATACAAAGATAAACTCCTTGAGAATCTAGTTTATTTGGGTTAGTCTTGAATCTCTACTTTCTCTTATTCCATCATCATTAATGGTGAGCCTAGTCAATCCATTTTCTTCAGGGTATCTTTATCTTTTTATATGCTACATTTAGAAGGCCTATTAGAGATATAAATCATATTTTAGGATCTCATCTTAAAGTTTAAGCTTTTGGGTTGAGATAATTTTTCGATATGGTATCAGAGCCTTGATAATCAAGTTGGCATGAGTTCAAATTTCACCATTTCTATTTATTTAATAAAAATTAAAAACAAGATAATGTGAGCCTATGCAAGTTTCAAGCCCAACGGGCTTTCACTTGAGATAGTGTGTTAGATAATAATACAAATCATATCTCGGGACCTTACCTAAAAGCTTAAGCTATTGGATTAAGATGGTTCTTTAATATATTAGAGAATAATATAAATCACATTCTGGAATCTCACCTAATAGCTTAAGCTATTGGGTTGAATTAGTTCTTTGACATAGTATTAGAGCCTTAATAACCAAGTGGTCACGAGTTTGAATCTCACCATCCTCATTAATTTAATAAAAATCAAGCACAAGGTAATATGAACAAGTTTCAAGCTCAAAGGGCTTTCACTTGAGGGGGTGTGTTAGAGAATAATATAAATCATATCTTAAGCTAAACTTTTAGGTTGAGATGGTTCTTTAACAAAGTCTCTTTTGAAAAGTAGAAATGGAAGGTATCCACAACTTAGTGCAAATGAACTGCTTTAGCTTACGCCTTTACTCCTAATTTTTATATAGATACATAAACACATTTTTTTCCATCACACAAACTTATTTTCTACGCAAAGACACGATACCATATATTTACACAAATGGTTACGCCATGCCATCGTTTCCACCAATGTTGTATGATACCATGGTTATCCAGTAGATTATTAGCTCCATAATTAATGTTCATTACCTATTTCTCTGCTAATTATATGTCTAAAGACATATAATCACGAAGTAAGATGAAGGAGAGATGAAGGCCACACAACCATACAGATCACATTCTAGCATAGAGTCACAAAGGCATACAGAACTACACAGATACACATTGTCTAGACCCTCATTTTATTTTTCTTCCAATTTATCATTACCTCAACATCTACTGATTTAAGTGATGAAGTTAAACTAGTTTAGGAATAGAGCTCTTGGGTTAGATAATTGATTAATCAATTAGTCTTAACAATTTGGTCCATTATCTTTAGACAAGGTAGTTGATAACTTATACTTGGTGCTTGGTAGACTAATGTAACTTGTGGCTAGTATATACAAAAGGTCTCCTTTAGTAAAAGTGAAGACTCTCTGATGCTTAAATAAGTATCTTTTTAAAGAGAGAAAATATAGAAATATTATATAAAGAGATATTTTAAAAATATATATGCAATAGAAAATAAAGATTGTGAACCTTTGTTCTGAATATCTCATTATATTTTTATATTCTATAAGTTGTTTTTTTAAAGAGAAAGGTCTGAAATGTAATCTTACCATGATAATATTTAATGAATGATAAATATCTCTTATATCTATTCTAATATTTGGTAATAATATAGTGGGTCTTTTGAGGGCTTTTATACACATAAAAGATGTAGGGAAATTAAGGTTCAAGATATTAAATATAGTTAAGTCCATTGAAGTTAAGTTCTTGCTCGAGGTTAGACCTAGGAGAGGTTAGTCATTCTTTTGGGAGTGCCAACGAAAAATGATCATTACCTTATGTATGCTTGATTAATTGTCAACTCTCAATGTCTTGTAACTAAAATGTTTGTCAGACACATGTTATTTTAGATTTGGTCAATTATCAAGTTTAAATACTTTGAGTTTAACATGTTTTTTAAATCTATGTTATCTTGGACTTATAACTTGATTAACTGCCAAGTCCAAGTGCACAATGAAATTGATTGATTGTCAAGTCCAAATATCTTGAGTTTAATGTGTTTGTCAAACTAAAATTACCTCATTCTCTTGAGCATACCAAATAAAGATTATCATTCCCTTGGGATTTTCAAGGGAGAATGCGCATTTCTATAGACGCTCTAGTGGCTTGACACACTGTGAAGCCTATCAATGTATAGGTGTGGATGGTGCCAAACCTATCATGCCGGGCCTTGATACATTGTCAAAACTAATCGTGGTTAGGTTTGACCAGTGCTAGACCCAGCATTTCCAGAGCTTGGCACATTATTAATCCTTCACTTGAGGTGTGCTAATTTTCTTAGGTGTATCTAAAATTTTAGGGTCGTTAAAAATAGGTTCATCACCATGTTTCTAAAGGAGATTAGTTTTCAAGCATAACTTAACACGTATTTAGTCGGGGAATCAATTTTTTATAAGTTTTTTTATAAGTAAATCAATAACCTTCTCTTTGCTTGTGCTTAGATTACGGAGGCTAACAAATTGATTCGAGTCATTAAGGATTATGAGAATGCATCAGCTCAAAGAATAAACCTAGATAAATTGGAGTTTCTTTTTAGCCAAAGCATGCAAACTTACTTTCAAAATCAGTTCCATTGGGAGATGAGTGTTAAATCAATTGAGAGACTTTAGAAACATCTAGGCCTTCCCTGCATGTTAGGTAGATAAAAAAAAATCTATTTTTAGCTCAATTTAGGAAGGATTAGCAAGAAACTTAATGGTTGGAAGAAAAAGTGTTAAAATGCAGTGGGTAAAGAAATCCTCGTCAAGTTGGTAGTGCAAACCATTCCAACATGCACCACGAATTGTTTCCTCCTTCTAAAGCATTTTTCAATGAGATTGATTATTTAAAAATAAAGTTTTGATGGAGTAACTCTGGTGAGAGATGTGGCATTCCATGCTTAGCTTGGAATAAGGTATGTATAGGCAAGAAAAAAGGTGGATTAGGATTTCAAAGCATCCCTTAGTTCAATGTTGCTCTATTTGCCAAACAAGGATGAAAATTGTTGACTAAATTAGATATTCTTTCATATCATAAGTTCTCTGAGCTAAATATTTCCCTACCATTAACTTCTAGCCTGCATCGTTAGGGTCCTAGCTATATATGGTGAAGTATTTTGCTAGCTATAAAACTTCTAAAAAGAAATTGAAGATGGGTTATCAATAATGGGAGTTTGGTTAACATTTGGATTAAGTCATTAAGTATATCTCGAGATTTGGTTAGTGACCTCATTAATATGGAGAAATATTGTTGGCTCACTAATACCCTATAAAACTAGTTTAATGAGTTTGCTGCTTTTCAAATCCTATCTATCCTTTTGAGTTCTCAATTTCCAGAGGATAAAATGGTTTGTCATTTGCTTAAGAATGTCGAGTATACTATTCATTTTAGATATCATGTGTTAGTGAGGCACCACTCAATCTCACCAGAACTCTATCTTTCCTAGTTTCAGGCTATGGTTGTTTTTCTAATGCATTGCAAAAACAAATAGAATCTCGAATGGTCTAAGTTATGATGGCTTCTTATCCTTTTGAAAGTTAAGAATTTTTCCTGGCTTATCATTCATGACATTCTGCCTACCCCTTCAAGCCTACAAAGATAGTGTATGGGTATGTTGAAGATTAATGTTGATACAAAAATAGGATTTAATGCTGGCGTTGGGTTAGGAATTGTCATTTGTGATAATCTATATTAAGATATGCTCTTTGCTTCAATTTCCCACAATGCTATTTGAATCTTGAAGCTGATGATATTTATGCAGGATTAGTCCTAGCTAAAGACATAGGTTACTAAAAAATCATAGTGGAATCTGATAGTTTGAATATGATTAATGCTTTAAGTTCATTGGTGAATGCTAGCACAACTCTTATATTTGGATTTTCCGTCGCTTTTTATGTATCATATTTGTTAAGAGAGATGGTAATGTTGTTGCTCATGCTCCAAAACTGATAGCCAATCCTTGTATTTTTTTTAGAATTTGTGTGGATGATGCTCTCGACTCTATTTTCATTGCTTATATGACTAGATTCTCCTTTAGTTTAATATTGTGTTATATTCCAGAAAAAAAGAAGATGAATGTAGAATGCAAAATATAATTAAGGATAAGGATCGGTGTTCATATTTGGATTTTAGTATCACTTATGCTCATCCTTGTGTTTGATAAAAATCCAAGTCTTTGGGGGAATCTTTTTTAAAAAGAATTTGTGAAAAACTAGTTTATTAGAATTCTTGTTTAATTAAATAGTTAGATTATTAATTAAAAAAATTATTAGAGGTGTAATCTATATAAATATAAGAGTCAATATTTGAAGAATTTAAGAGTATGAATTAATCAATAAAACTTGAAAGGTATAATTCGAATAGTTACATGTTCTATTTCCAATAATTAGTGTTAGTGCTTGGATTTAGTGTTTTCAACAATTGATTGTATACTTATATGGAAATTATTTAATGATAGGGCAATGTTTAAAATTTTTTAATAGTATATGGTGATTGTGTTTGATGTTTTATATTGGAAATTTACATTATTTTCTTGATCTTAAAGTGGTTAAATTAAGAATATTTATTTCTAAAAAAAATTATTTTAGAAATTTTAAAGAAATTTCAAATGATGAATTATATTTTAGTGAGTATACCAATTAAGTTTGGTTTGAAACTAAATAAAGATCATGAAAGGAAAAAAAAAGTTGATAACAGACTTTATAGGGAGTTTGATATATCTAATAATAATAAGAGTAGATATAATATATTCAATAAGTATTGTTAGTAGATATACAAAGAATTTAATAGAATTTTTTTTTAACTTTTAAAATAAATATTTTATTACTTGAAATGTATTATAGTTACAAAAAGTTCATAGAGTGAAAATATACGAGAGATCAAGATAATAAAACAAAAGGTATTTATGAAAATGTTTTAAAGCATGGTTTAATAGCTATTTTATAGTATTTAAAAAAATAAATAATCATATTTAAAATATTACTTAATTTTCAACAAAAACTGAATTTATAGTTGCAACTTCATATTAATATTAAGTAATATGGTTGAAAAAAAATTCTTGAAGAACTTCATTTCAAGAGACAAGACTCTAAGGTAATTTTTTGTAATAATAACTCAATAATTAAAGTTTCTAACAATCCATATCTATATGGTAAAAATAATCATATTTATTTAAAATTTTACTTTTTAAGAGATCTCACATAGGATAAGGGTATTGAGATTATTTATTGAAAAAATGAAGATTAAGTAATTGATATATTTATAATCCTTTTAAAATTAGAATAATATGTGAAGCTAAGAAATTATTTGGTATATGCATTAAAAAAGATCTTGATTATAAATGTTTTTCATTCTCAAATTGAATGTTAAAAATATCAATTTAAAAGAGAAATTGTTAGATAAAAATCTTAGATTAAGTAGGAATCTTTTATAAAAAAAAGTTTTGTGTTTGGGTAATTTTTTAGAATTTTTATTTAATTAGATAATAAAATTCCAAATTAGATAATGATAGATAAAGATATAATTTTCTTATAAATATACATTAAGTACGATTGTAAGCTAAATTTAAGAGAGTGAGAATTAATTAATAAAGCTTGGAGGCCCATTCAAATTATTCGATATTTGTTGTTCTACCAATTTGAACTGAAAACTTTTAAATACCCAAGAAAATGAAAACCACACACTGATACAAGAACCGGACTTGGTACGAGAGAGAAGAAACGACGAGTCCCATCGTCGAAGAAGAAACTTTTTTTTTTTGATCAAATCGCATCCACGGTTTGCCTGGTATGCACTGATCTTATTCGGCTACAGAAATTATTATTATTATTATTATTTTTTTGCAATCTGAACTGTACTAGAGAGACACGCACATGTGTTTAGCCGATGGGTTTCTGTTATCTTAAGATTTTTTTTTATTGATACAGAGATTCTTGCAATGCAAGTTGACAGTTTTGAATTTTTTGAATTATGATGTTTAGCTGATCTGTCTGTGATAATCAATGACAAATAATGCTGCTTTCTCAATGTTTTTTTTTTTGTGTTTCGGGGGAGATTTTAGGGGTGATATGCACACTTTTGAGGATTTTTTTTTAATGATTTGGGTGTAATTTTTGGAAGATATTTGGTCAATGGGTTTGGTTTTTGATCATCAAGATCGTTTCTTTTATATTTGTTGAGATGATTTTGGAGAAGTGGCAAAATGGGTTTTGTTTGTTTCTTGGTTTATGTAGGAGTTTTGGTTTTTGTTTGAGGATTTTGTTCTTTTTGAATTTTGCAAAGTGAACTGTAATAGAAAGATTTTGAGACATTTTTAGCTGATCACTATCTGTAATTCACAATTCAAGGAGATTTTTATTCTTTTATATTTGTTTACTTTGTATAATTTTATTCAGTTGAATTGGGATGTGAGGTTTGGTTTCTGCTAATTAAAGATCATTGCTGTTATACTTGTTTTGTTGTTTTTGAGAGAATTTTGGAGGAATGGCCAAACGGCTCATGGTTATATCTTGGTTTGTGAAGTGGGTTTGATTTCATTTGAAGATTTACGAAGGTCAAGGCTAATAAGAACTCTGGGGGAATTATTGATTTAAGGTTGACTCATGGGAGTAACTGTTGTGTCTGTTTCATTTGTGCATATGTTACAGGGAATAAAAGGAATTAGATCATTCAATCATCGAGAAAGAGCATTGCAGGGTGGTTTTGCATCTGAGAAATGGATCCTGGTCGCTATGGCCTTCAGCAAGGATGGGATAATAACAGCGTAATTGTGGTTTCCTCCTTAAAAATACTGATAAAAATGCAAGAATTTTTTAGGATTGTCCATTAGTTTTTGGGCATCATGTATCTCATCCCTAAAAGAAAAATAAGAGAAAGCTGTTGGGGGCAGTGAGGATGTGGAATGGGTTTGCCTAATCTCCTGCTATCTTGATTGGTATTTGTTGCTGACATAAGCCTATTCTCTTGAATCCACAGGCTCTGGAGGGGTATGGTGCTGTTCATGAGCCTAACTACCGGTAAGTACTGTCAGGGCATTCATGGTAAAACATTTTATTTGAAAATTTATGCAACATTTTCCTTTGAGTTTCATTGGTTATGATATTATTTCATGCAAGACCTTTCAAAAGCTTCTTATGCTTGATATTTTCTAATTGTCTCCTTTGTTGTGGTTGCTGTAATCTTATTGTCATTTATTTCTTTTTCAAGCTTTGGTTCATGATGTTATTTTCATGTCTATTCTTCCATTGAATTATTTTATTTTAGCAGGGTTGGTGGTTCATATAATAATAGGAGGTTTATCAATGACCGGTATTCAAGGGATAATGTCTACCCAAGAAATGCCTTCCACAGGGACATTCTAGAGAGGGAGAATTATCCCCCTCCTGCTGTTGATGTTTGGCCCCAATCAAGAAGGAGAAGTTATGAAGAAGAATACCCCATCGAGAAGGAGTCTAGGAGACATGAGAGACCAAACTTTGATTCTTATCATGATATGGATGCTGTTCATGATCGGGATGGCTACCATAGCATCAACAACTACCGTGATCATAAATTTGACAGGGCTTCTAGGTTTGGGGAACATGACCGTGATGATTATGCATATGATGATTATGACTACAAGTCACATACTTCCTGTCAGAAACGGGGGGATAGCCGTGAGAGGGATTATGAATATGGTCGCCATAGTTATGATTCTGATTATGAAAGAGGCAGCAGGAGAGATGGCAATTGGAGGAGGGGTGAATCCCATGATCGAGAATGTGATAAGAGAGCTTTGAGTCAGGAAAAATCTCAGAGTCCACATAGATGGCATGAACGATCTCAGTCTCGGGGATATGATGATCGTCGTAGATCTAGGTCCCCTCGAAGTCAAAGTCATAGCCGAAGTCAACGGGAGGACAGCTATGATGATGGCAGACATGAGAGGAATGAAAGGAGGAGGGACCGTGAAGACAAGCGTCATCCTGGTCATTATGACATGGTATGTTTCGTACAGTCTTCATGATTATTGTTTTTTACTGCCTGGTTTCATCTGTGTTGAGTGACTGGGCTTTAACAAGAACTGTCTCCCATAGGCTCCATCCGCAACTGTTGTTGTGAAAGGTCTCTCACAGAAGACGACTGATGAAGATCTTTACCAGATACTTGTAATGCTTTACTTTGCATTCTTTATCTGAAACTGTTGATTTTCCTCATTAGATATTTTCCAAACATTTAATTGATTTTTTTTTTGTGGCCATCAGGCTGAGTGGGGGCCTCTTCGCCATGTTCGTGTGATCAAAGAGAGGAATTCTGGCATCTCACGTGGATTTGCCTTTATTGATTTTCCTTCTGTGGTATCTGTCCACCTAATCTGACAATGTTGCATTTGCTTTCATGAATGGCATTCAAGTATTGTTTTTGTTCTGAAACAGGGAGCAGCATGTGCAATGATGGATAGGATTGGGGATGATGGTCTTGTTGTTGATGACAGAAAGCTTTTCTTTGAGTACAGGTATTTCTCTTTCCTCACTACCATGATTGTGGTATCATTATAATCAATTGTGATTCTTTATTCCATGCTATTATCTGTGTTGTACATTGAGCTAGTATGTTTGGTCTCACATACTGGTGAAATCAGGATAAATTCTTACTTTGGCTGTCACTGGCTTCCTTAAAACTATTCTCCATCAATATATAACTGATTGTAGCATTTTTGATGAAAAGGCTATGCTAATGCCTTTGTACATATATATGGTGGCCCTGTGGTTTATTTTTGACTTCAAGCATAACCATTATCACTTTGGATTCTGTTTTCTTTCAGCAGTAAGCCAACTGGGGGGGCAGGTGGACCTTTTGGTCAAGATAAATCTGGTCAGCACAGAAAAATCACAGTGCCATCTGATTGGATGTGCACCATTTGTGGCTGTATCAATTTTGCAAGGCGTACATCCTGCTTTCAGGTTTGTTTTTCCACCTTTTTTCCATTTGATTTTCGATAAGTTGAGAGATTATAAAGTTCTATGAATGCACAATCCACTGGCAATTAGTTTGATTTGTAAGCACTATTACAGCAAGAACAATGCCCCTCAGGTGCTGAGCATGCATGTGAAGTGTTGAAATGACAAACATTATTATTTCTTGTGCTGTTTTGGAGGTTAACATGTATGTTGGAAGTCACATTAGCAGCTTTGATATGCTGCTACTTTTTGGTTTGCCTTAGTTAAATGGTGTGGACTTGTAGTTCTTTTCTGTAGAGTTTTTGATTAATGATTTTTCAGCAAATGGAATAGAAAAAAATTTACCCAGGTATACTAGTGGATTCTATAATGGTTTAAGAAATAAGATCCAAGAGAACACATCATTGAATGGCTGCTTTTATTCGATGTTGCAGTGCAATGAGCCACGAGCTGATGATGCACCACCAGCAGATATAGCTTTATCAAATCCACCGTCCGTAGGAAAGAAAGGATTTGAGGCAGGTTGGTTTGAGATGTTAACTTTTTCCTGACTAGTTTTAACATATATATATATATGTGTATGTATGTATATAGCTACACCTTGCTAATTTCAACTTTATCAGGTCCAACTCATGTTTTGGTAGTTCGTGGATTGGATGAAAATGCAGATGAGGAGATGCTTCGCTATGAATTTTCCAAACATGCTCCAATAAAGGTACAAAATGCAATAAAATTCAATTGCTTTTATTAGAGAATTTCTCCCTTTCAGGAATCTTCAGATTTTTAATTGATCTTAATTTTCAGGATCTTCGACTGGTTAGAGATAAGTTTACTCATGTTTCAAGGGGATTTGCGTTTGTACATTTCCATTCGGTAAATCAATGTCATTGGTGATTGGATTTATTGACTATTATATTCCTCTTATTTTGCTTTCCCGTTTTTCTTGGTCCCAGTAGTCTTTGATGGTTGGTGTGCAATTCAAATGATGAAGTTCAAATTTGTTATAAACAATAAATAAGGACACATGTTTAAGCTTTATTAGGAGTTTTGTAAACTTATTAATAATGATTCAGAATTATCTTGTAAAAAAACTATGGAGAAAAATTATACAGCAAACTGTGATTTGGTGGTGCTGTTTTTCTTTCCACCTTCTAGGCTAGGCTATCAAAATTAACCAAATTTAGTGGTACCATGGAGACTCTCAAAATTTGTATGTTGCTGATATCAACAGCTTAGCCACCTAATGAATTCCCATTTCAAGCACTTTATGCTCCTTCAAGCTTTTCTTTTTGAAAATTTAGGTGTTTGGCCTTTGGGCCCTGCAAGACCCCTGTCCTCCTTTTGGAGGATTTTATTTGCTCTTTGTAGAATTAGGGAAGCCATAGAAAAGAGTTGCATGAAGAAATAATAGATGCACTCTTTGTAATAATATGGTTCTTGTCTTGTAGGTCGAGGATGCTACTAAAGCCCTTAATGCAACCAATGCAACCACTCTTGAGAAGAATGGGCAGATCTTACGAGTGGCTTACGCAAAGAGCATTCTTGGCCCAGGGGCATCAGGACCATCACAGTCAAGCAGCTTAGCAGCAGCTGCAATTGAGGCAGCTGCATTTTCCCAACAGGTATTTCATGGAACCTTTCCTTCAATTATTGCAACCTCTTTTGGGTTAAGAACTTTAATTGTTGACATACTTTCAGACTTCAGAATTTGAAGGAGCAGGGAATCTACTCTTTTTTTAGCAAGAAAATCTACACTGTCTGTAAACTACTTTGATATTCTGTTATTTGAAGTCACTGAAAGCTTTTTGTGAAGTGATTGTTGGTGGGAAAGTAGGAGAAAGTTGACATTGCTCTTGTGTTTTGTACCTTAGAAATGCAACAGATACCCCAAAGACAAGGGCCTCACTCTTCTTGGAGAAATGGTTTTGTAAAGTGAATGTTGATGAGCAGAACAGAGGAAAATGATATTCTGATATGATACATCCATTTCATACCTCAGATTAACCAGTTTAGGCATTTTTTTAAATCTTTGAGGCCATAGGCATTTCTTTTGATCAAAGAATAAATCTCAGTCAGATTATCAACATGTAATTTGTCATGGCAATCAGGTGTTGACAAGGAATCCACTCCATGAACTTCAGATGAATGTGGTTGGGTCTTTGTCAAGGTCCTACTTCCACCTTAATGGATTTGTGCTCAAACCTTTTGATGTTGATGTTTATGTGATTTCATTCATGCATTAGACAGAGCAGGGTTTGCTATGGCTCGTTAAATGGAGAAATACCACCTGAGGATTCTTTTCTTGTCCCTACCAATTCTATTTGATATTACTAACTGTAACTTAATATTGTTATATTTTTAGTAGCGTTACTACCACCCTTTATCTTAATTCCATGTGCTTCCTTTCTGGTTTATGAATATGCTGATTTTATACATGATCATTGAATTTTTAAAATTTTATCTTTTCATATTCTAGTATGATGCTGTTGGATGGGCACCCAAGGAATATAACCCAGATGACAATCAATCTGCTGGTGGGCAGGAGCAAGCCAGTGGGGAGATTACAGTTCAAAAGGATGGTTCTTCACCACAATCTGGTTTTGTGTGGGATGAAGCATCTGGTTATTACTATGATGCTGCTACGGGCTTCTACTTTGATGGAAATACAGGTTCCTTTACATTTCTTGTTTGGTTTGTATCAAGTGGAAGTGAAAGATAACATTTTGTACATGTTGTGGATCTGAGCTGTTGTTACAATGCATGTATTCAGTTGTAATTTGATCTAGGTCTCAATTACATGATGACGAGTTTGTAATTGTTGTCTTTATGTTAAAAGAATTCCTGGAAAGGCAATGCTGCTTTCATTTTTTTAGTATAATTGGATAGGTAGTTGGATTGTTTCGCTCATTGCAAATGCTTTGTTACAGGTTCTCTCTGGTACAAGCTGACATATATTTCCTCTATGAAGTATTATAAACATGTATTTTCATTTTATTCCTACGAACAAGTTTTATCTGATGATACAGTTATATAGAGAAAGAGGTGGGAACAACATTCCTGTGTGGAACTTGGAAATCATGTTCATGGTTACCTGTCTTTCTGGGCATTTCAGCCTTTTTGGTAATTCAAAAGTAACAAGTTATAAGTTAGTCTCTGAGACTGTGAGAGAAAATTTACATGGTACTTCCTGCAGATCTTGCACCAGTGCTTACCATGAAGAATACTTTGGGAACAGATGGCTTGCTTTTCTGTTGTGTTATTATTGTTATAGTTAGCGGAGGCTTTTGACTTCCATTTTAATCTGGGAGCTGGAAGTCCGTTACCACTTCTAATAACTGCTTAATGATTATTTGTATGCTTTGTGAATAATTTATTAGGAAAATTATGCATGTGAGTTCTAGGAAAAAGAATAAGGTATTTAGTTCTCTGCATATGTGGTGCATGTGCTTGTAATTTACTCTGTTGCCTTCCTTGAATTGACTGGAGTTGCTTATCTGTAAGCCTGTGTTTACTCTCATGGCTCTCAATTGTGCAATCCATAACCTCATCACTTAAATTTCTCTTAGGAATCATTTTGATCCTCCACTTTTATTTTTCTGAAGATTCAAATTTTGTTTGTTTCCTTGGGAAAGTTAGGGATTTGGCTCCTTATCAAGGAGAATTGTGATGAAAATAAAAACTTGGCTATTGTTGCTTGAGAAACCGTTCAAAAGGTTTTGTAGGAAGAAATTATTTTGCTGTGGTGGAGTGGTTGTCTTCTAGGAAATTTTTTATGGTTGTTGCTGTGAACTAACAACGTACAATATTCACATGGACCAAGAACTTTTGAACTTAGAATAGTTGTAACTAGCATTCTACATGTGTCATCTTTAGAGCTTAATCTAAAATCATAATTCCTTTTCAAGTTGGTTCTTTGATTGCGTGATATGCTCCTGTTCTGTGCAGGTCTTTATTATGATGGCAATCAAGGGCTTTGGTACTCTTATGACCAGCAAACTCAGCAGTACATCCCTTTCACAGATAACAATGACAATAAAGCATCTAGTAATCATTCTGAGAATTCCAGGTTATCTGACGGTTCCAGTAACAGAAAAGTAGTAATTTCTGCTCCAGCTGCTACAATTACATCCACAGAGAAGGCTGCCTCATTACCTGATGCTGTCCAGGCTGCTGCTTCAGCAGCATTAGCTGCAGAGAAAAAAGAGAAGGAGAAAGCAAAAGAGATAAAACTTGCTTCAAAGAGCAGTATTTTGGCTAACAAGAAGAAAATGAACAATGTATTAACAATGTGGAAGCAAAGGAGTCATGAAGGACAGACTACCCGTGTGGCTCTTGATGATAGTCATCCATCTACTCCAGCTGATGACAGGTCGTTTTCAGTTGGGCAATCCACAAAGAGCAAGTTTAAATCTGATACAACAACCACAAAGAAGAGCTCTATGTCCAGTTCAGGAGTAGTCACAACTCCATCTGCCCAAACTAATGGTTTGGAGTCTTCAGTCAAGCCAAGACCTGTGAGCAACAGCTCAGGAGGGACTTTGATGGGGGTTATAAGGGGTTCTGGACTAGGTGTTGTGAAGTCTGATACTTCATATTCTGGACCATCTGCTGGTGTTTCTACATCCAATGCTGCTGTACCTCTAACCATGGCAGGTTCATCAATAAATGCAGATACATCTTCAGTTGCAACTCCTTTTAGGACAGATGTATCTGCATTGGGCTCTTACACACCACCTGTGGCTGCTGGGAGTGGCAAGAGGAGATTTTCTGAAATGCCTCTACCTTCTGCTTCTACTCACAAGGAGCAACCAAAAAATTCCTACAGGGATCGTGCAGCTGAAAGGAGGAGCTTGTATGGTTCTTCTTCTGTTGGAGATGATTTGCCTGATGTGGATCCACGTAAGCTTTAACAATATGTTTTTCAGTATACCTTTATTCTATTTTTACAAGGTCTTATCTTGCTAGGTAAATTGAACTTGTTGCCTTTTACATCTGCCTGTTAACCCCTGGATGTCCATCAGATCTTAGTTTTCCCAAACACCTCAGTGATTCGAGTGAATTGGTTCCCATGTTTTACTTCATAGAAATATTAACTTGTGAGGAATCCTTTGTGTTTGCCATTCATGATCTCTTAAAGATCGGGATTCTGCATTCAAAAGGAGTACTTTGGATCCGATGCCTTTCCCCCCTGGTGTTGGAGGAGGACATGTGATTGGAGATGCTCAAAGTTACGAGGTGATTACAACAGACAGGGCACTTGGTGAGAGCAATGTAGGCAATCGAATGCTTCGAAATATGGGCTGGCAAGAAGGCTCGGTATCATTTCCTTCTCTTGCACTTGTAGTTTTAACTGTGCTAATTTGTGGTCCACTGTTCATAGCCATGCTGATTATCCTTTTGAAATGGTTTCGTGGCTAGTAAATCATCAGTTACTGCTGATATCCATGCTGATTATCCTTCTGAAATGGGTTTTAGTTAGTACAGCCCTTTCTTTTGTCAAAAAGATGCTCAAAAAAACTTTATATATCCTGAGAGTTTTGCTAATATATGAAATAATTGCTTAAATGGTATGATGTTCCTCTCATCTCTTTTCTGTTACATGCTTGTGCTAGAGTCCCATCGTATATACTGGTTATCTATGCTTTTGCATTAATCATGGTGCTAGATTCTAACTCGTATCCATTGTGGGGATTGTCATCTCTGGTTTTTGTTATGAATTGCAGGGACTGGGGAAGGATGGCGGTGGAATGATCGAACCAGTTCAAGCTCAAGCCATAGATAGGAGAGCAGGACTTGGGAGTCAGCAGAAGAAGATGGATCCTAGTCTTAAGGTGCAGGCTGGGGATAGTTACAAAACACTGATTCAAAAGAAGGCTCTTGCTAGGTTCCGGGAGATGTAGATTAGGGCTTAAGCTATGAGGCTGTGGTTGTAGATAAGGGCAATAAGCTATGACGCTGAGGGTGGAAATGTGGTATTTTGGCGGGGCTAGGCAAGTGTTTTTGAGTGATTTACTGCAAACTCAAATCTCTTCTGCATTAGACAGTCTTTGTAGATTTGTAAAAATTCATTCATAGAAGCTCCGGAATTTTGTCTAAATTGTTTCCTTTTCTTCCCCAATGACCAGAGTTGCAATCCTACTACACCTGCTGTTAAAGAATGATACAATATCAAATATCAACACACCATTGTAATGACCAGGGGAAAAGCCAGAGAAATGGATGAATAAATTGTGTTAAAGTTAAAAAAGAATTTAGTGTGCGCTATTTCCCTTATTGAACTGACCTTGTTAATGAGTTGCTTTCAACAACAGGTTGCTATAATATGGGCATGGTTTGATAAAAGATATTGGAGGTTGTTGGACGCAATCAACCTTAAGAATTAAGGTAGTGTTTGGATACCGAAGAAAAATATACGTTTTTATTTTTATTTTTTGTTGTGAAGGTAAAAATTTATTTCAAAATTATTACAGTTAAATCAATTAAATTTTTGTACCTTTCTATTTAAGATACTGTTTGTTTTTATTGGTTGGAAAGCTTTTTTGTAAAAAAGTAATTCTTCTTTGTTTTAAATTAATTTTATAGGATATTTTTAAATTATTTTGATATATTAATATGAAAAATTAAATTTTTAAAAATAATAATATAATATTATTTTAATATATTTTTAAATGAAATACATTTTAAAAAATAACCTTCAACACAATGCCTATACTACCCAAATGCAATTTAAAGCACTTTAAATGCAATTTAAAGCACTTTAAGACAACACAATGCCTATACTACCCAACTGCAATTTAAAGCACTTTAAGACACTCAATGTTTAAGAATATGAGTTAAATTTTTTTTTTTTTGTTATTAAATTTTTTTGATGTGTTAATGTTAAAATAATTTAAAAATAAATAAATAGATATCATTTTGATGCAATTTTAAACGAAAATTACTTTGAACTACAAACACTATCACATTTCTAAACACTCTCTAAATTATTATTTTTTTGTTTTTAAATTGTTTTGATGTGCTAATATAAAAAATAATTATAAAAAATATTTTAAACCACAATCATTACCGCATTCTGATACCCTTAAATTAAATTGAATCTTCACAGAATTTTTTTTGTTTTTTCCCCTCTTATAAAATATATATGAATCTCTTCAGTCTTCAACAACTCACATTTCTACTAGTTTTTAAGATACATTGATTTCAAGTCTCTCCCTTGAAGGAAAAAAAATAAAAAAGGTTTTAGGGTTTACAAAATTGAATGCTTTTTATCAGGCTTACAGTGTAAGATAACAAAGTATTTTTTTTTCTTTACAAATATATAGGCTTTTCTTCCTTCCAAGTTCCTTCTCCATTTGCTTGGTTCTTCCTCCTCAATTTGCATCTAACTCTACCATATGATCTTGTTAATTTACTTGTATACACGACTGAATTCTGATGGTTTATGACTTCGACTACCACAGGCTTTGGTTTCCAACAGTGACCTCAAAATACTACTATAAAGTGTGTAACCTATACAACAACTTAGTATTTTCCATAGAATTTCACTAATTTGAACTTAATTATAAAGTTTACTGAAAGTCTTTGTCATTGAGCTAAAGAATGGACAAAAGCAAAAGAATTCCGTTTAAACTCTAGAGTCTGCCTTGACCTCTTCCTTACCAAGAGGTAGAGAATGGACAATTGGCATGACAACAAGAATAGTGGTTACAATATTCTTAATTCAGCGGTGGGACGACAACAAGTTTGATTATAGGTAGTTTCAAATAAACAAGAAAGCTAATCTTTTTAATCCAGAAAATTATCAATTACAAATTAATATTCATCTTTTCTTTGATGCTCATAAATGAAAAATCTTTCTTTGTAAATATCGAGAGAATTATAGATTAAAATCAATAAATAAAAAACAACACTACATATTAATTGCATTTATCATCGTACATTAACACATTAATTAATACCTAAATTAAATCTTCAAAACAAATAACATTAAAGCCTACAATATAAAGACTTTATCTAAAAAGAACAAAAAAAAACCCAAGTAAACCGTCTACAACATGCATGGCTTTTTGCATCGTGATTTTAGTAATTACAACGCGAAAGTCAACATAGATATCATCGTCAAGAAAACTCACCTACTCGTTCGATGCACCAAACGTATAACCTACACAAGTATCAACCATTAAGTTAATTTTTTTAATATTAACAAATGACACTTAATAAAAAAAAAAACCTTTTTTGATTATTTCCAAGTAATATCAGCTTAGAGTCTCTCGAACACAAGAATTTATAGCATGAAGCTTTTTTTTTTTTTTGTTTCTGTAGTATCCTAGTTATGTAGTTTTTCTAGGTTCAATATATCTGCAGGCCATAGACTTTGGAAATTCATTTTTGTTTCTTTTTCTCCTCTTCTTGGTGTTTTAATATAATTTAGGTAAGCAGATATGCCTAACTTCATTTTCAGATGTTACTTGCATATTTAAATTAATGACCATTGAATAAAGCGGCAATTCATCAAATTAGTAACAAATGCAATTTATTGATTAGTAATCCATCCAAACTTACTGTAAATGTGATATACTGATGCAAGTGAGCTAGCTAGTAGCTCAACTAACAATAATCGAGTGATAATGAGTTAACTAGGAAGAGATAGACATCTCTGGTTCGAATCTGATTGTTTATACCTTTTAATTCACATGTAAATATATGATCATTGAAAAACTCAAGTTAACACACTCTATGCTGTGGTTTAGTTCTTGAAAGTGACCATTTACTTGTGAATTGTGTGAGCGTATTCACGATATCAAAAGAAGAAGAAGAAGAAGAAGAAGAAGAAGAAGTAATACGCTAATCAATATTACAAAACAACCACAAAATGTAATCACTAATTCCTGAATATATAGACTCCCACTTTGATTTCAGATTGATGGCCTATGATCTAAAGAGTAGAGGAGTAGCTGTGGTGGTCAAGATCTGCATGTGAATTTGAAAGAGGTAAATGAAGCCTTCCCGTCAGTTTTTCATGATGTCTAAGGGTGATAATTATACCTGTTTCTAGTTATTTTATTTATTTGAATAAAGATGAAGATGAGTCTGAAAGGACTCTTATCTTTATAAAAACATGTAAAAATACTCGACTTATCAAGTATGGAAATGTCATTAATTCTATGACTCGATGACCTCTATATCAGAATTAATTTATATATAAAAATAATTTATTATGTTTATAATTCCTAAATGCATACTAAATTATATAAATCTTATAAAGCAACACTAAAAGATAATTGAAATCCTTGATTTGATTACAACCAACCACGCGTAGTGAGATTTTTTTTCATAGATTTGATTAGAACCTTGAAAATCCTTAACAAAAAAACATTGAGGGTTTTTTTTTATTTTAAAAATGTGGATGTGGAATCCAAACCAGTTTAAATGTATCTCGAATATTGAGGTTTCTTGGTAACTGGCCTAGTGGTTATAGCTTCATTAAATGGCATAGAAATTATCCTTGTTGTTTGGTTGAATTAATTGTTGCTGTCGAGTGGCTACAACTTAATCAAAAAGCCGTCTTCCCACGATTTAAACGGGAAAGGTTTCGAGGAAACTCTCCTCTGAACCCACGAAATTGAGGATGATCTAAGTGAATTTTGTTAAATTAATTTAGATTAACATAAAAAAATTATAATTCTCATTAATCTTACTTGAGTTAATCTAAATATAAATAGATTATATATAGATTAAAATAAAAATATTATTTTATTTTTAATAAATAAAATAAAATAAAATATATTATTTAATAGAATTGACAGCACTAATCTCGTTGGTAACTAGCATTACCAGGATTTAATTTAATGTCATGATAATTACCATTATATTTCTGGATTTCGGACCAATTCATGTTTTTAAAAATTTAAATTTTTTTATTTAAAATTAGTAAGTTTTTTAATATTTTTAGATTGTTTTAATTCACTAATATCAAAAATAATTTTTAAAAAATAAAAAATATTATTTTAATATATTTTAAAAATTAGTTATAATCATACTCCCAAATACACTAAAAAATTACATGTTTCCTGGGGAAGGGTTGGCTTCCAAACACACTAGAAAATTACATGTTTACTAGGGGAAGGGTTGGCTTCTTTACTTGATTGAATTTTCAATATCAATATATGATGGCTTATAATTTATCAAGATAAAGTATCAAAATAAGTTTTTTGTATGTCAATTTAAATTTATTACCTATTCTACTTGTAATTTTTACTTTGATTATTTGACTTTTAATTCGGTGATTTCCTCATTGTTATTATTATTATTATTATTATTATTATATAAAATAAGTGCTAATTTTAGCTCTAAATAGCTCAATTGTGAAGGAAAAATAAATAAATTCATGAATCAAATTATTTTTAAAAAAATCTTAACTATCCCTATCCCTATCTCAATCCATCATAATTTGTGAAATGATAAATTTTATTTAAAGCTATAATGTTTTGGCCACAAGGCATCATCTCTATTAATATTTTACTCAGATTGTACCACAAGTTTTTATTTATGGTAACATTCTTGGAAGACTGATAATAATTTTTTTTTCCAAAATGATAAACAGTGAACGAGGATTTGCTATCTGTAAATACTTAATTCAAAAAATCATGTTAATCATCAAATAAGTGAAAACTATTAAAAAAAATAAACAAGGGACCTTGTTTGCATAGCAAAGATAGTTCAAGGACTCCAAGGCTAGAATAGAGAGTCCCAACTCTAACATTAATTTTATTTTAAAACTCGTATATTAAACTTGAAATTTAATTATTTTGAAGCTTATATTAATCTATATTGAAAAATAAAATAAATATAAAAGAATTTGGCTGACTGATGAACTTGGGATTGACCAATTGAAACTCGGTGTTAGCTTTTTTATTGAATTTATTTTTGTCAAAATTATATCATTTTCATTCTCTTTAAAGGAAAGAATTTTTATTTTATTTTTTTATGGAGTTTTAAAACTATGAAAAAATGAAAGCAATTTACATAACCACAAGGAATCATGAACAGAAGAGGGCTTCATCAATTGGTGGTTCATTGTCATTAAACATGGGCCATTAAGGCCACCGCCGAACTCTCTCTGTCTTTTATTGAGTGCTACCGACGTCGTTCAAATACTTCTTTTGATAGTTTGATATTTAGTGACGCGGTTGTAATTATATTTTTTAAAAAATCAAAATTATTTTTTTATATTGTTTTAATATGTTGATTTTAAAAATAATTTTTTAAAATAAAAAATATTTTAAAAAACAACTGCATCTATACTCTTTATCTTAAACAGATATTTAGACATTAAAAATAGAAAAGATATTTTGAGAGAAAAATAAATGATCCTGTCCTCCATCAATTGCCATGGCCACCAACCTCCACACACATCACATGCATGGAGTCCATTAATATAATAATAATAATAATAATTCATTGTACAAGACTATGAAAAAGACAACGTTGAGAAAGATAACCAAGCGGTAGCTTTCCTTCACACAACTTTGAAAGCAATAAATATAGTTGAAAATCAGAAGCAAAATCTCCAAGAAATTTACTCTCAAGATCAGAAAGATATTAGCTTGGCAACTTCTAAGCTCTTTCTCTGTGATGAAACCATTTTAGGAGTGCGAAATTTTCTTTTATTTTGGGCACAGATTTATTTTATCAATTTCATCCTTTAATTTTTTTATAAAGAAATTCAATTAAGTCTTTTTTATTCATATATGATAATAGAATATTCCACTTTTATAATAAACAATATCATTGAACAAGAAAATTGATTTTTTATTGAGATTTTTTAACATAAGACTACCCTAATCGAGAAATCAAAATCGTTCGAAAACAACTGATACAGAATGTTATTTACGTACAGGTTGATTATAAATTATTTGACTGGAGATTCAAAACAAAAATATAAAAATAAATATATTTTAAAACAATTTTAGAATATATCTTTATACTTCATATATATATATATATGAATAGAAAAGTGCATATCTCTGGCACGTCTTTAACAACAATATATATATATATATTCTTATATCTTGTATATTAATATTATCAAAAGATAATATATCTTCATATTTTTAATTATTTTCATCCAAAAATAGTAAGAAAACGCTACATATTAAATTTTATCAACCTACTCCTCCTACCAATCAATTTTCGTAAAGGATATGATCAATCAATCATCAAAACTTAGACATAGAAAAAATAATATTAAAAAAATTATATATCATGAATTTCTTAAGTTATATATCTTAAAATTCAGTTAAGTATATAGATGTGGTAAGATTTTCTAAATGTATTTGAGTGAATAACAAATAATTAATAACATGTGAGAATGTAACACCTTTTTTAACCCCATCCGACCAAAAATTAAAATATTGTCCACCTAATATTTTGTTTTCACAAAAAAGAAAACTCGAAATTCTAATATTTTATAATTGAGTTTCTTAAACTATTTCTTTTACCAGGTTCGTAATTGCTCATATCAACACCCCATGTTTTTGATTAAAAAAGAGGATAAAATATTAGCATCAAATCCATATAATAATTTCACCATAGCCACCGGCCACCTTCATGTTCGAGCCCTTGCTAATTTAAACCCCCCACTCGCACATCTTCAAGTCCATCAAAAACTCCACAAAACACTCTCCTCCTCTCTTCCCATATCTTCGAGCAAGACCATCCAAATACTCCCATCTCCAACAATGGATCAACTACTAAAATGCGATGCAAATTATGTTCCTCTCACCCCCATAACTTTCTTGAAGAGAGCTAATGCTGTTTATGCCAACCGTACCTCCGTTATCTATGAGGGCACCCGCTTCACATGGAGTCAAACATATGAACGTTGCTGCCGCCTCGCAGATTCCCTCCGGTCCCTTAACGTCGGAAAAAACGATGTCGTCCGTTCACCAAGCTTTATTCTTTGAATTCTTTCTCCAGTTTTAGATGTATCAAACGTATCATCATTTTTAATTCTTTCTCCTGCTTATGTAGGTGTCTGTGTTGGCTCCAAACATTCCTGCAGTGTATGAGATGCATTTTGCTGTGCCTATGGCTGGAGCAGTGCTTAATACTATCAACACAAGGCTAGATGCTAAGAATATAGCCACCATTCTTAGCCATTCAGGGGCTAAGGTTTTCTTTGTGGATTACCAATACAAGGAGTTAGCAAGTAAGGCCCTTAGTTTCCTGGATGGCGCTGTGCCATCAATTATTGCTTGCATTGACGACATCGACACACCTACCGGTGTCCAGTTCGGCCAGCTGGAGTACGAACAGCTTGTCCAGAGGGGCAATCCAGGATACACTGGTGAGCTAGTTCAAGATGAATGGGATCCTATAGCCTTGAATTACACATCAGGAACAACATCTGCTCCGAAAGGAGTTGTGTATAGCCACAGAGGTGCTTATCTTAGCTCTCTTAGCCTAATTCTTGGATGGGAAATGGGAAATGCACCTGTTTATCTATGGTCTCTCCCTATGTTCCATTGCAATGGCTGGACATTCACTTGGGGTGTCGCGGCACGAGGAGGAACCAACGTTTGCATACGCAACACCAGTGCTAAAGACATGTACCATAACATTGTCGCACATGCGGTGACTCACATGTGCTGTGCACCAATTGTTTTCAACGTTCTGCTTGAGGCCAGGCCTCATGAGCGCCGCGAAATCACTTCCCCGGTTGAAATACTCACAGGAGGCGCACCCCCACCAGCCTCGTTGCTCCAAAAGATCGAACGTCTGGGATTCCACGTGACGCATGCCTATGGTCTTAGCGAGGCTACTGGGCCAGCACTTGTTTGTGAATGGCAGAAAAAGTGGAACAAGCTTCCACAGCAGGATCAGGCAAAACTCAAGGCGAGGCAAGGGATTAGCATACTGACTCTTGCTGATGCAGACGTCAAGGACTTGGACACCATGGTTAGCGTGCCGCGTGATGGAAAGACAATGGGGGAGATTGTCCTGAGAGGAAGCAGCATCATGAAAGGTTACTTCAAGGATCCTGCGGCAACTTCCAAGGCCTTCAGGAATGGATGGTTTGCTACTGGAGATGTTGGTGTCATTCATCCTGATGGTTACCTGGAAATCAAGGACAGGTCGAAAGATGTGATAATTTCTGGTGGTGAAAATATCAGCAGTGTAGAATTGGAGTCTGTACTCTACAGACATCCAAGAGTCCTGGAAGCAGCTGTGGTGGCCATGCCACATCCTAAATGGGGAGAAAGTCCTTGTGCATTCATCTCAGTGAAAAAGAACTCCAACGGAAACACGAACGATGTCAAAGAATCTGATATTATCGCTTACTGCAAGAAAAACCTTCCCCATTTTACGGTTCCAAAGAGAGTGGAATTCATGGCTGAGTTACCAAAAACCTCAACAGGAAAAATTCTGAAGTTCCAGTTAAGGGCTTGGGCGCAGAATTTTGTTGTCACTGAGATATTGCCAAGCAAGAAAATTACTGGACACAGCCAACCTTCAGCTTCCGGTCGAGTCAATACAGAAATAACAGGATATGCTCAGGGCCATGAACAAGTTCGTGGTCTATCTCGGCTTTGAACTTCGAATTCCATATTTAATTAAAAAATGAAAAATGATGTGCACAGGGTGGTTTAATTCGTAATTTTATTAAGCTTAGTGAACGTAATTTCTGCTATATATCCTTTTCCAATGAAAAAATAAAATATAACAACTACGCAGGCTTCTCTTAGATTAATATTTTGTTTTCATTTTAATATTGGTCTTGCTTTTTTTAAGTTCATTTATATGTTGAGAGAGAGGCGATCTATTTAAAACCATAGTTTATTACTTACGGATGTCTCACAATACATAATTTTTGTTTACTTTTAATTATTACCTCTAATTTTACTATATTCATCAATATTATATGAAATAAACAATTATAATTCGATTCAATCCCAAGATTTGAGTTGAATAAACAGCTAATTAACCCCACGTGAGTCAAGGAAAGACCAAACTGGTGGCACTAAAATATATTAATTATGAATCCCATGTTTAATTAAAAAGCTGTATGAGAAGTCAATGAATAATATTTAATAAATACTATAGTTTAAAAATAAAACAAAGGAAACAAGCAATATTTTATGAAGCTGACACCAACCATCGTTCGTACGTACTTGCATGGTTGTATCATATATGAATATCAAATCTGCTTAACAAACCTAGCTTTGGCTTTCTCTTGATGCATGCTGACAATCATTAGAGACATATCAAACTCAGAATTATTATTTTCTCCATAAAAAAGAAGAAAGAAATAGAACCTATGTTCTTGTTTGTGCTGGGCAGGGCATGCTTGCTCTTCTGCAGCTCATAAGGATCTAATTGCAATTCTTAAAAGGTTAATTGGTGGAGAGACATTCTGTATTTCTTGCCATTAAATTCAATGTAGTGATTTTATTTATTAGTTTAGCGATTAAAACATCATTTTATCAGTAAGGATGTATAAAAATATAATTTCAAATCTTGAAAAGTACATTTATTGGGATGGATAGCCACGGACCTTGAATGAAACTAGTCTAATATACCTAGATAAACATATATATATATATATAATGAAAGTTATACGGTTAATATGATTTTTTAAAATGTGTAATACAAACTCATTTAAAAAATAATAAACATATAGCTAAACACGTTAATTTCTAAACATAAAAGTTATCTTGAATGATTCATAAATAAATGGTACTAATAATTATTAATTATTAATGATTTACTACTAAGTATAGGCCATCACTAATGGATTTTATGTATAATTTTATTTTTTTAAACATGATATTAGTTTTTAAAAAATAAGATTATCGGTCAAATATGTGAGATTCTTAATTTGTACAAATTTACTAGGACATGATTATGTGAGGTGCTGCAAGATATTGAAAGAGATATTTCTTTCAAAATGATTTCTTCCTCAAATCTTTCAAACTTTTTGGTCAGCTGAAAAAGCAAGCGACCATTCAAAGTAACTAAATCCACAGCAACAGGGAATCATGGGACACGAACTGAGTCCACAGACATGGACCAGCTGTGTAGGATCAATAAAGTCCTGTCATTTTCTTTCTTTTCTTCTTCTTTTTTAATGAAATCGAAGGCCTGTTTCATAACGCCGAAGAAAACAATATCAAGATTGTTGAGACCTGAGAGTGTACTGATGATCATTCTTTAAATTTTGGAGTAATTGAAGAAGACAGCTTTTTGTATGATTTATTTTTTCCAGTTCCAAACCCACAGCATGTGGCTTCTTAATTATGTCATATTGGGCTGCCACGCTTTGCATTTTAAAGTCTTTCAGTCCTAGAAAAGTGAAACTAGGGGAGGGGGTGAGGTCTTTTCTGTTCTTATTGAAGAAAATTAATCATGGAATATAAAATGTGAGATGACCATCTCATACTTGAGTTCTGATTTCCCACGAAACATTATCTAAACGTTTTCATGAACGTAGTACTTGAATTTAGCAAAACGTTCTCTTTGAAATGAATTTAATTTCATATATATTATCTTCAAAACCAAAATATTATTTGCTAAAAACAGGGGTTGATCAATTGTGTATGAATTATACAATAGTTATTAAACCCAACAATCCACTAATTAAGTAAGAACTTGACTAATCAATATGTGAATTCAACAACTTATTGATGTGGGATTTAGTTTATTTTAAATTAAATTAGATAAGAGTTAACTCAATTAAAATTTAATTTAATTTTTAAGTTATTTTAGATATTATTGTGATTTTTTTAAAAATCTTAAAACAATACTATTTTGAATTGATTTGTATTAATTTAGGTTAGCATGCCCCATCCATATCTTAGATTTTATATGATTTAGTGGCTTTGTTTCTAACATTGGAAAAAGGATCAAATTGAACACTACTTCCATTTGTATGTTGACCGAAAGCAAACAAAATCCTTGTGCCCTACAGGCTTTTCTTTGGAATATATGGGTGGCTTCCATGGTGTCCAAAATAATTCCTTACTTAAATACAATTTAATTTGAAGACTACTATATATCCCATCCAGGAATTCTTTTCTTGCTGGAGTCTACTTCTATCCCAACCATGGGAGATTAGAAGGTTAATGCGACTAATAACTCAGTATACATCATAAATATTTTTTTTTGTGTTGAGTGACTAATTAATAATATTTTAAATTATTTATTCAAAAAATTAGTGATCTCTTCAAAATCTATAACATTTAAACAAAAAAAAAGTTTGAATGGAGGCTTTCAAAACAAATGTCTAAATATCCGTTCAAATTAAACTATGCTTTACAATATTAAATTGATTGAAGTCAAAATCTAAAATGATATTTCTTTTTTTTAATTTCTATCTTGTGTGTAAGTTGGTCCTCAGCTTTTTAATTAAGAAATTTCTTTTAAAAAAGTATCCTCATTTTAAAAAATACAACACAAGATTGGAAGGGTTACTTTGGGGCATGTTTAATCATTTTGAAATAGTGTTACTAGACTAGTCATGTCAACTTGATAAATCACTTATTTAAAATTTGATTAAGTCAATAAACAAACTTGAATTATTTTTAAAATAACATTATTTTATTTTTTAAAATAAATATTAAATTAACCCTAATTAATTTATCTAATCCACGACTTGTCTTGGATTAAATAAATCTTTAAATTTAGTTGTCTTTTAAATTTTGATTAGAAAAAAACTTGATAAAGTGATGATATAAGACTTGGTCTATATTGAAAAAAAAAATTGATATTCTTTAGAAATGATGTTATTTTAGAATTTATAAAAAACATAAATTTAAATAGAGTCAAGTCAATTTATCTTATTTATAACTCCAATCTTTGAGGTTTTTTTTTTAACTACATATAATTAAAAAAACATAATAAATTGTTGAAATTAAAGGACACTTAATCATTTATCTATTAAGTGAATGTTGTATACGAGTAACTACTATATATTTACATTAACGAATGCATTTATCCCACTTATTTATGATTCAAGTCCAAGATCCACCATTTTTATCGATGAAAGTTTATTGCTTGATGTTGTTTCCTGGACCTCCTTCACGCATGGTATTATTTAGTTACAAAAACTCAACATGTTTCATGGCTACTCATTTTCACGTTGTGTTTGAACATGTGAAATACGAGGCATGCATGCGCCCATCCTTGCCAAGCCAACACTCAAAGTCAAAGACAATTAAATCTTTTTTTCTTTTTCCTCTGAGATTCCAGCCCTTCTCCTGGTAACCATGCATGCTTCATCGGTAAAATATGGAAATGGTGCTCACGACATTAAATTAAATTAAATTCTGATGGTGTTATTTACCGGCGAGAATAGGGCTGTCAAATCAATCCAAATCCTAGTTATATTCTGCGGTTGTTGATGTATCTTGGATTTGAATCCATAAAAGCTCTGACAATAAGGAAATTAGTGGGCTAATTACGTTAGTTCTCTTTTTGATTTTTGAATATCTAAACGATAAAATTAATAAAAAATAATATTTATTAAAAGAAAAATTAAATAAATTTAAATCAATCAAATAAACTTATAATTAATAAAAAAATTATTTTAAAAATTATTTTTTATTTAATTATATAACTATAAAATACTTGATAAATCTTTTTTATAAAGAAAAGGAGAAGGAAACAAAACATCAAAGTAAAATTATTTTTATGAAATAAAATCTATGGAGACTGATTTCAACTCTTTTAGTGGCCGGAATCATCATTAATGATTATTTTATTTTTCTACACTAGAATATAATATCATTTCTCCCTTACTCTCAAACAAAAGACTGAAAAATAAAAGAAATAAGATTTAATATCAAAATTGATTTTTTAACAACTAAGGGACTGATTACCTATAAATAAAAAAGATTGAGTATCAAAATAAGTTTTTTGTATGAAATTTGAATCCACCACCTATTTTACTTTTCATTTTTATTTTGGTACTTTGATCTTTAATTTAGCTTTTTTTTTCAGAAATTGTTTTTATCAAATGAGTGCTAATTTGGACTTTAAATGGCTCAATTATAAAGAAAAAAATTCATGAACCAAATTAAATCTTTTAAAAATATTAACTATCCTAATCCATCGTAATTTATGAAATGATGGATATTATTTAAAGCTACATTGTTTTGGCCACAAGGCATAGTCTCTGTTAATAGTTTGCTTAGATTGTACCATAAGTTTTTACTTATAGAAAGATTCTTGAAAGAATGATAATAAAGAATTTTCCAAAGAATATAAACACTAAACGTGGATTTGCTATCTACAAATAGTTCATTCAAAAGATCATGATAATTTTGATTCGTGTTAACTTGGGATTGACTAATTAAAACTTAGTGTTAACTTTTTTTATTGAATTTATTTTTATCAAAATTACATCATTTTAATTATTTTAGAGTATATACAATGGATTGGTGGTGTAGTTTTTCTTTCCACCTTGCAGTTTAGGCTATCAAAATTAACCAAATTTAGTGGTACCATAGAGACTCTCAAAATTTGTATGTTGCTGATATCAATAGCTTAGCTACCTAATAAATTCCCATTTCAAGCACTTTATGCTCCTTCAAGCTTTTTTTTTTTGAAAATTTAGGTGTTTGGCTTTTATGCCCTGCAAGACCCCTATCCTTTTTATGAAGGATTTTATTTGCTCTTTATAGAATTAGAGAAGCAATAGAAAAGAGCTGTATGAAGAAATAGTAGATGCACTCTTTGTAATAACATGATTCTTGTCTTGTGGTTGAGGATGCTACTAAAGCCCTTGATGCCATCAATGGAATCACTCTTGAGAAGAATGGGTGGACCTTACGAGTGGTTTATGTGAAGAGTTTTTAAAGAGCGTAGCGTGACGACAAAGGGTTTGAGATTTGCATAGGAGATCTCTAGTTCGAGTCAGGGCATGCATTTCTTGAAAAAGCCTGAAACAGTTGGGGTTTTACTTGCTCATCTAAACCTATAAAATACGCTTTTTGAGAGGTGGGGTTTCCTTCAATTAAAAAAAAAAAAAGGTTTATGTGAAGAGCATTCTTGACCTAGGGGCATCAGGATTGTCACAATCAAGCAGCTTAGCAGCAGCTACAATTGAGGCAACGACATTTTTCCAATAGGTATTCCATGGAACATTTCCTTCAATTATTACAACTTTTTTTCGGTTAAGAACTTTAATTATTGACATACTTTCAAACTTTAGAATTTGAAGGGAAAATCTACTTTTTTTTAGCAAGAAAATCTACGTTGTCCGTAAACTATGATATTCTGTTATTTGAAGTCACTAAAAGCATTTTGTGAACAGATTGTTGATGGGAAAGTAGGAGAAAGTTCACATTGCTCTCGTGTTTTGTACCTAAGAAATAGAACAGATACCCCAAAGATAAGGGCCTCATCCTTCTTGGAGAAATGGTTTTGTAAAGTAAATGTTGATAAGCAAAACATAGGAAAATGATATTCTGATATTATACATTCATTTTATACCTCAAATTAACAAGTTTACGTATTTTTTTTTAATCTATGAGGCCAAAGGCATTTTTTTTATCAAAGAATAAATCTCAGTCAGATTATCAGCATGCATTTTGTCATGGCAATCAGGCGTTGATAAGGAATCCACTTCATGAACTTCAGATAAATGTGGTTAGGTGTTTGTCAAGATCTTACTCCACTTTAATGGATTTGTGCTCAAACCTTTTGATGTTGATCTTTATGTGATTTCATTCACGCATTAGATAGAGCATATTTTGCTATGGTTCGTTAAATGGAGAGATACCTCCTAAGGATTCTTTTCTTGTCCCTACCAATTCTATTTTTTGCTTGGAATATTACCAACTATAACTTAATATTGCTATATTTTTAGTTGTATAACTATTTATACCCTTTATCTTAATTTCATGTGCTTCCTTTCTGGTTTATGAATATATTGATTTGCAATCTATAACCTCATCACTTAAATTTCTCTTAGGAATCATTTTGATCCTCCGTTTTTATTTTTCTGAAGATTTAATTTTTGCTTGTTTGCTTGGAAAAGTTAGGGATTTGGCTCCTTATCAAGGAGAATTGTGATGAAAATTAAAAACTTGGCTATTGTTGCTTGAGAACCCGTTTAAAAGGTTGTGTAGGAAGAAATTATTTTACTATGGTAGAGTGGTTGTCTTTTAGAAAAATTTTCATGGTTGTTGCAGTGAACTAACAACATATAATATGCACATGGACCATGAACTTTTGAACCTACAATAGTTGTAACTAGCATTCTACATGTGTCATCTTTAGAGATTAATCTAAAATCATAATTCCTTTGCAAGTTGGTTCTTTGATTGCGTGATATACTCCTGTTCTATGCAGGTTTTTATTATGATGGCAATCAAGGGCTTTGGTACTCTTATGACCAGCAAACTCAGCAGTACATCCCTTTCACAGATAACAATGACAATAAAGCATCTAGTAATCATTCTGAGAATTCCAGGTCATCTGACGGTTCCACTAACAGAAAAGTAGTAATTTTTGCTCCAGCTGCTACAATTACATCCACAGAGAAGGCTGCCTCATTACCTGATGCTGTCCAGGCTGCTGCTTCAGCAGCATTAGCTGCAGAGAAAAAAGAGAAGGAGAAAGCAAAAGAGATAAAACTTGCTTCAAAGAGCAGTATTTTGGCTAACAAGAAGAAAATAAGCAATGTATTAACAATGTGGAAGCAAAGGAGTCATGAAGGATAGACTACCCGTGTGGTGGCTCTTGATGATAGTCATCCATCTACTCCAGCTGATGAGAGGTCGTTTTCAGTTGGGCAATCCACAAAGAGCAAGTTTAAATCTGATACAACAACCATAAAGAAGAGCTCTATGTCCAGTTTAGGAGTAGTCGCAACTCCATCTGCCCAAACTAATGGTTTGGACTTTGGAGTCTTCAGTCAAGCCAAGACCTGTGAACAACAGCTTAGAAGGAACTTTGATGGGGGTTATGTGGGGTTTTGGACGAGGTGTTGTGAAGTCTGATACTTCATATTCTGGACCATCTGTTGATGTTTCTATATCCAATGCTGCTATACCTCTCAACATGGCAGGTTCATCAACAAATACAGATACTATGGGCCAAGTCCTCTGTAAAATGACTCCATTCGAATAATCATTTTTAGTTCAATAAAACACATTGGAGGTTGTTGGATGTAATCAACCTTAAGAATTAAGGTCGTGTTTGTTGAATGAAGAAATATACATGTTTTTTATTTTGTAAAGGTAAAAGCATATCTCAAAATTATTACAGTATGTTAAATTAAACACATTTTTGTACCTTTTTATTTTAGGCTTTGTTTGTTTTTATTAGTAGAGAGTTTTTTTTTTGTAAAAATTAATTTTTCTTTGCTTCAAATTAATTTTTTAAGATGTTTTTAGATTGTTTTGATGTGTTGATAACAAAAATAAAATTAAAAAAATATTATTACCATGTATTTTTAAGCGAAATGCATTTTAAAAAGTAACCGTTAATGCAATGCCAAACATGCTCATAATATACTACCCAAACACAACTTAAAAGACTATAAGGCAGGGAACGTGGTTGAAGCAGTGTTTTTCAAAATTATAAAAAAAAATTTGCTTATTTTTTTTTGTTTTAAGATAGTTTTAATGTGTTGATGTCAAAAATAATTTAAGAAATAAAAAAATATTATTTTATTGTATTTCAAAGTGAAAAATACCTTAAATCTCAACTACTACCATAATTCTAAACACCCTTTAAATTATTATTTCTTTTTGTTTTTAGTTCGTTTTGATATGTTAATATCTACAAAAATAATTAAAAAAATATTATTTTAATATATTTCTGAGCAAAAAACACTTTTAACCATAACCACTATTAACACCTCTAAACTATTATTTTTTTATTTTTAAATTATTTTGATGTGTTAATATAAAAAATAATTATAAAAAATATTCTTTTAATATATTTTTGAATAAATATTTTTAACTGTAACCATTGCCACATTCCTAATACCTTTAAATTCAAACTTCACGGGATTTTTTGTTTTTTCTCCTCTCATGGAATATATATGAATATCTTCAGTCTTCAACAACTAGTTCTTCGCGGCTTAGTTTTCTAGATCAAGCAGTATTCACATTTCTACTTATTTTTAAGATATATTAGTTTCAAGTCTCTCCCTTGAAGGAAAAATAAAAATAAAAATAAAAAAGATTTTAGGGTTTGCAAAATTGAGTGCTCTTTGTCAGGCTTACAATTTAAGATAACAAAGTATTTTCTTTTTCTCTAAAAATATGTAGGCTTTTCTTCCTTCCAAGTTCCTTCTCCATTTGCTTGGTTCTTCCTCCTTAATTTTCATCTGACTCCACCATATAATCCTGTTAATTTACTTGTATAAACAACTGAATTCTGATGGTTTATGACTTTGACTACCACAGGCTTTGGTTTCCAACATTGACCTCAAAATACTACTATAAAGTGTGTGACCTTTACAACAACTTAGCATTTTCCACAGAATTTCACTAATTTGAACTTAATTATGAAGTCTATTGAAAGTCTTCGTCGTTGAGGTCAAATTAGTGAAATTCTGTGGAAAATGGTACCAAAGGAATTGAGGGGTGTTTTTCCAAAATCTAAACCATTCCATTGTTAACTTGTTGCAAAAGCAACAAAATTCTGTTTAAACTCTAAAGTCTGCCTTGACTTCTTCCTTACCAAGAGGTAGAGAATGGACAATTGGCATAACAACAAGAATGGTGGTTAGTGTTTACAATATTTCGTAATTCAGTAGTGGGACGACACCAGGTTTGATGATAGACATTTCCACATAAACAAGAGCGTTAATTCCTCACAATCATAAAATTATCAACTACAAATGAAAATATCAACGAAAAATAATATTCATTTTTTTGTTGGTATTTATCAATTAAAAGTTTCTGTCAATAAATATCAAGATAATTATAGGTGGAAATCGATGATTAAAAAAAAGACTAGATATTAATTGCATTTAGCAACCCTTAACACATTAATTAATATCTAAATTAAATCTTCAAAACAAATAACACTAAAGCCTACTAATTAATTCGATCAATACAAAGACTTCATCTAAAAAAAAAACAAAACAAGTAAACCGTCTACAACTTGCATGGCGTTTTGCATTGTGATTTTATTAATTATAACATGAAAGTCAACATAGATATCATCGTCAAGAAAACTCAGCTACTCGTTCGATGCACCAAACATAAAACTTACACGAGTATCGACCATTAAGTTGTTTTTTTTTTTTAAAGAATTAACAAATGACACTTAATAAAAAAAACCTTTTTAATTAATTCCAACTATATCGCAGGCCTTAGATTTTGGAAATTCATTTTTGTTTCTTTTTTTCCTCCTTTTGGTGTTTTAATATAATTTAGGTAAGCAAATATGCCTAACTTTCTTCATTTTCACAAGTTACATGCATATTTAAATTAATAACCACTGAATAAATCGGTAGTTTTTCAAATTAGTAACAAATGCAATTTTTTGATTAGTAATCCATCCAAACTTATTGTAAATGTCATCTCTCCTAGTAGCTAAACTAACTCAACTAATAATAATTAAGTGATAATAAGTCAATTAGGGAGAGATGACATTCCTGGTTCAAATCGTACCGTTTATTTTTCTAAATCTACTTGTAAAAATATGATCATTAAAAAACTCAAATTGATGGACTCTTTTTCATGGTTTAGCTTTTGGAAGTGATGACTCACTTATGAATTGTGTCAAGGAGTGTATCCTGATAAATATATATATATATATATATATATATGTATATATAAAAGAAGTAATATACTAATCAATACTACAAAACAACCACAAAATTTAATCACTAATTCTTGTTGAATATACTGATGCAAGTACGCTAGTAGCTAAACTAACTCAACTAATAATAATTAAGTGATAATAAGTCAATTAGGGAGAGATGACATTCCTAGTTCAAATCGTACCGTTTATATTTCTTAATCCACTTGTAAAAATATGATCACTAAGAACCTCAAGTTGACGGACTCTTTTATATGGTTTAGCTTTTGGAAGTGATGATTCACTTATGAATTATGTCAAGGAGTGTATCCTGATATATATATATATATATATAGTGGGAGTCTATATATTTAACAGCAATTAGTGATTAAATTTTATGGTTGTTTTATAATATTGATTAATATATTACTTCTTTTCTATAAAACATCCAAGCCTTACTACACAACACAAGAATGAAATAAGAGAGGAAGAGTAGAGTAAGGGAGGGAAAATAATCTCATAAAATTATGAGATATTTGTGATAAAATAAACGAGGTATTTTCTTCTAATAATAAAGAGATTCTTAGTTGTTTTTTTTATTATTTGAGAGAAGTTATAATTCCCACGTTACTTAGTAAAATTTTTTTATATTTGCCTGTGGACGTAGCTCAAGGGTGAACCATGTAAATTCTTGTGTGTCTCATTTTTTATTTTATCCTGTCCTTTACTTTTTATCTTGTGAGGTCTGCATGCCAGTATCCTAACAAATGAAGCCTTCCTGTTAGTTTTTGATGACGTCTAGGGATGATAATTATACCTGTTTTTATTTATTTGAATAAAGATGAGTATGAAAAGATTTTTATCTTTATAAAAAAACATGTAAAAATACTCGACTTATTAAGTATAAAAGTGTCATTAATTCTATGACTTGATGACCTTTATCAGAATATATATATATATATATATAATTTATTATGTTTATAATTCCTAAATCTATACTAAAATAATTTATATAGTTTTCTTTAACTATTTTTTAAGTTTTTTTTATAAATATAAAGTATTTTAATTTTTTTATGTTCTTTTACTATATTTAATAAAAATTAATTGTGAAAAAAAATTATATAAACCTCTAATGAAGATTAAGAATATGCATCTTATATAAATTAATACAACTATAGAGGTATTTTATAGTTTCTTTATCTACTTTAATTAAAAGTATTATGTATTTCTAAGTTGAGCACTAAGTTTTGGTATAATGCATATATAGAAGTCCTTACATGGACTTTTGTCAAAATAAGTTTTTTTGTATGAAATTTGAATCCACCATCTATTTTACTTGTTATTTTCACTTTGATTCTTTGACTTTTAATTAAGCCCTTTCTTCAAAAAAATAATAATAAAATAGATGCTAATTTAGGCCCTAAATGGTTCAATTACGAAGAAAAAAAATTATGAATCAAATTAAAGATTTTAAAAATCTTAGCTATCTCAGTCCACCGTAATTTGTGAACTAATGACTATATTGTTTTGGCCATGAAATATAGTCTCTATTAATATTTTGCTCGGATTGTACCATAAGTTTTTATTTATGGTAAGATTGTTGGAAGACTAATAATATTTTTTTTTTCAAGAATATAAATAGTGAATGAGGATTTACTACTTTAAAATAGTTCATTCAAAAGATCATGATACCTTTGATTCGTGTTCCTTTTTTGCAAAGTAAAGATAGGTCAAAGACTCTATGATAAAAATAGAGAACTCCAACTCTAGCAATGTCATTAACATTATTTTTAAACTCGGGTGATCTGATGAGTTAGGGATTTAATTATTTTAAAATTTATATTGGTTTGAATTAAAAAAATAAAAAAATTAGCGACAAATGAATGTGGGATGACCAATTAAAAACCGGTGTTAACTTTTTTTTATTGAATTTATTTCTTAAAAAAATTGTTTGTTTCTTATGAAAAAATGAAAGCAATCTACATAACCACAAGAAAACATGAACAGAAGAGGGCTTCAATAATTGATGGTTCATTATAATTAAACGTTTTTTTCTCTTTTCTTGAATGTGAATGACCTCGTTCACATATCTCGTTTGACACGATCTTGCCCTCCATCAATTGCCATGACCAGCAACCTCCACGCACATCACATGCATGGAGTCCATTAATAATAATAATAATAATAATAATTCATTGTACAAGATTATGAAAAAGACAACGTTGAGAAAGATAACCAAGCGGTAGCTTTCCTTCACACATCTTTGAAAGTAATAAATATAGTTGAAAATCAGAAGCAAAATCTCCTAGAAATTTACTCTCAAGATCAGAAATATATTAGCTTGGCAACTTCTAAGCTCTTTCTCTTTGATGAAACCATTTTAGGAGCGCGAAATTTTCTTTTATTTTGGGCACAAATATTTTTACCAATTCCATCCTTTATTATTTTTTTTAAATTCAATTAAGTCTTTCTATTCATATATATATATATATATATATATATAATCCAATAATTGAAGGGCAATTCTGAGGTTTTTTCCTCTTTGTTTTTAGCAGCAATAATAATTTTATTGTCTTCGTTTCTCAGGAACGTTTTTTGGACTTTGCCGTCTCATGCAAGACTTTAAGGTCGGAGTCACCACAAAACTATTATGTAGCATGCAGTGCACTTGAGGTATCAAAGACTATTTTGCCCTATATATTCCAACAACCTTATAGCAATCAACATTAAAAAAAAATAAATGCTGAATTCAGAAACATAGAGAATCTAATTTCCCTTTCCTTGCCCTATTGTAATTCTGTGGTCATCAAACGCTGGAAAGATGTCTGTGTCCTCCACTTTCTCCTACCAAGACTTCGAACCTGGTTGGCTCTTCAACAAATATTGTTTTGTTCCATCTGATTTTGTTAACCCTAACTTCTACAATCTTTACAGAAATATATAGGTGTATGAATAAATTACTGCAACTTTTCACATCCACAAGTTTGAAGTTAAGGACTAATCACGCATAGAATTATCATTATAAAAGCCAAATAATGATATTCTTGATTTATTTGTATTTGTCTTTGCGGTGAGAATATTTTTTTAAAATATTTTTTATTTAAAAATAATTTAAATATATCAATACATTTAAATCATTAAAAATATTTAAATTATATATAAACTGATCCGGATCTCAACGATTATAAAATTAATAATTAAGAATTAATCATGCATAGAATTATCATTACAAAGGTCAAATAATGACATAAAGTCGGTGATATTCTTGATTTATTTGTGTTTTTTTTACCGTGATGAGAATACTTTTTAAATGTATTTTTTATTTAAAAATAATTTAATTACATTACTATGTTTAAATCATTGAAAAACATGATTTTTTTTAAATAAAAAACACTTTTAAAATAAAAAATAAATAAACTCACAGCATTCCGAAACACTCCATCACATGAACCATACCCAACTTCTAAATTATTTGATCCTACATGTTTTTGCCGACATAGGATTTAGCATGTGTGTGTGTTACATCTTCATCAAGCATGCATCAGTCCTCTTCCAATTTGACAGAGAGGCATAATTCATTATTACTCGTTTGCCACTGAATATTGTGGACCACAGTACTATAATTAAGTGTAAGATCACAGCAACACACAGATGTGAATATTATCACTTTCAAGAGAAAATTGAAAACATCACATTGGTTAGTCGATAGCATGTTTATTAAACATGAATCTCATGCATGGCATGAAACATGCGTCATGGAGGTTAAGTTAAGTTGATTTTCAATAACAATTTTTTTAAATAATTAAAACAAAATTTATTTTAAAAAAATTAATCAAGTTTTAATTAGACCGTGAGTTAATCTGTTTGATTAATATTATATTGATTTTTTTAAATACATAATTCAAATTAAAAGGTTAACTAACTTTGAATCTCAAATTAACTAATAATCGATCGGGTCCCAAATCAATTCATCAGTGGAGAAAGGTTTAATGAAAATAATGTTCAATGGCCTGTGTTGAAATTCATGTGAGTAACCACACAACTCATCAAAACTCATTTAGTGGCAATCCACCCAAGTTTCACAAGATTAGGCGATCATTTAGTATTAGATTATTTTAAATTAAATTAATATAATTATTACAAGCGGCGAAGACAGCGTTTGTTTCTAGTAATTTGAACTCAACATTTGCCCAGTTTTCTTTGGCACAGTAGATACTGATTTATTATTATTATTATTATTATTATTATCATTAAATAGCAATACATGAATTGAAGTGGTCAACATTTCTCCCATTCTAAATCAGGGAGTTTTTAGTTATTATACCATGTGGTAATAATATGTAGTGATGATAATTATGGTGGCAAGTAATTAGATAATGAATTGTTTTTTCTAATAACATATAGTTATTATTAGAGGAAAGTTGTTTTTAATTTTACAATCTATTCTTGAAATCAAATTTAATAATCAATCTTCTTTCTCAGAGGAAATGATCAGTCAATCCTTATTTCTTAAACACAATTAATCATCAAAACTTAGACATAGAGAAAATAATATTAATTAAAAAAACAATAAATCATGAATTCTTTATGTTATATATCTTAAAATTCAGATAAGTATATAGATATGGTAAGATTTTCTACATGTATTTGAGTGCATAACAAATAATTAATAACATGTAAGCATGTAACACTGTTTTCTAACTCCATCCGACCAAAAATTAAAATATTCTCCATCTAATATATGGTATTATATTTTGTTTTCACGAGGAAAAAAAAACTCGAAATTCTAATATTTTATAATTGAGTTTCTTAAACTATTTCTTTTACCAGGTTCGTAATTGCTCATATCAACAACCCATGTTTTTGATTAAAAAAGAGGATAAAATATTAGCATCAAATCCATATAATAATTTCACCATAGCCACCGGCCACCTTCATGTTCGAGCCCTTGCTAATTTAAACCCCCCACTCGCACATCTTCAAGTCCATCAAAAACTCCACAAAACACTCTCCTCCTCTCTTCCCATATCTTCGAGCAAGACCATCCAAATACTCCCATCTCCAACAATGGATCAACTACTAAAATGCGATGCAAATTATGTTCCTCTCACCCCCATAACTTTCTTGAAGAGAGCTAATGCTGTTTATGCCAACCGTACCTCCGTTATCTATGAGGGCACCCGCTTCACATGGAGTCAAACATATGAACGTTGCTGCCGCCTCGCAGATTCCCTCCGGTCCCTTAACGTCGGAAAAAACGATGTCGTCCGTTCACCAAGCTTTATTCTTTGAATTCTTTCTCCAGTTTTAGATGTATCAAACGTATCATCATTTTTAATTCTTTCTCCTGCTTATGTAGGTGTCTGTGTTGGCTCCAAACATTCCTGCAGTGTATGAGATGCATTTTGCTGTGCCTATGGCTGGAGCAGTGCTTAATACTATCAACACAAGGCTAGATGCTAAGAATATAGCCACCATTCTTAGCCATTCAGGGGCTAAGGTTTTCTTTGTGGATTACCAATACAAGGAGTTAGCAAGTAAGGCCCTTAGTTTCCTGGATGGCGCTGTACCATCAATTATTGCTTGCATTGACGACATCGACACACCTACCGGTGTCCAGTTCGGCCAGCTGGAGTACGAACAGCTTGTCCAGAGGGGCAATCCAGGATACACTGGTGAGCTAGTTCAAGATGAATGGGATCCTATAGCCTTGAATTATACATCAGGAACAACATCTGCTCCGAAAGGAGTTGTGTATAGTCACAGAGGTGCTTATCTTAGCTCTCTTAGCCTAATTCTTGGATGGGAAATGGGAAATGCACCGGTTTATCTATGGTCTCTCCCTATGTTCCATTGCAATGGCTGGACATTCACTTGGGGTGTCGCGGCACGAGGAGGAACCAACGTTTGCCTACGCAACACCAGTGCTAAAGACATGTACCATAACATTGCCGCACATGCGGTGACTCACAAGTGCTGTGCACCAATTGTTTTCAACATTCTGCTTGAGGCCAGGCCTCATGAGCGCCGCGAAATCACTTCCCCGGTTGAAATACTCACAGGAGGCGCACCCCCACCAGCCTCGTTGCTCCAAAAGATCGAACGTCTGGGATTCCACGTGACGCATGCCTATGGTCTTAGCGAGGCTACTGGGCCAGCACTTGTTTGTGAATGGCAGAAAAAGTGGAACAAGCTTCCACAGCAGGATCAGGCAAAACTCAAGGCGAGGCAAGGGATTAGCATACTGACTCTTGCTGATGCAGACGTCAAGGACTTGGACACCATGGTTAGCGTGCCGCGTGATGGAAAGACAATGGGGGAGATTGTCCTGAGAGGAAGCAGCATCATGAAAGGTTACTTCAAGGATCCTGCAACAACTTCCAAGGCCTTCAGAAATGGATGGTTTGCTACTGGAGATGTTGGTGTCATTCATCCTGATGGTTACCTGGAAATCAAGGACAGGTCGAAAGATGTGATAATTTCTGGTGGTGAAAATATCAGCAGTGTAGAATTGGAGTCTGTACTCTACAGACATCCAAGAGTCCTGGAAGCAGCTGTGGTGGCCATGCCAGATCCTAAATGGGGAGAAAGTCCTTGTGCATTCATCTCAGTGAAAAAGAACTCCAACGGAAACACGAACGATGTCAAAGAATCTGATATTATCGCTTACTGCAAGAAAAACCTTCCCCATTTTACGGTTCCAAAGAGAGTGGAATTCATGGCTGAGTTACCAAAAACCTCAACAGGAAAAATTCAGAAGTTCCAGTTAAGGGCTTTGGCGCAGAATTTTGTTGTCACTGAGATATTTCCAAGCAAGAAAATTACTGACCAGAGCCAACCTTCAACTTCCGGTCGAGTCAATACAGAAGTAACAGGACATGCTCAGGGCCATGAACAAGTTCGTGCTCTATCTCGGCTTTGAACTTCGAATTCCATATTTAATTAAAAAATGAAAAGTGATTTGCACAGGGTGATTCAATACGTAATTTTATTAAGCTCAGTGAACGTAATTTCTCCTATATACCCTTTTCCAATGAAAAATAAAATATAACCACTACGTACGAGGCTTCTCTTATATTAATATTTTGTTTTCATTTTAATATTGGTCTTGCTTTTTTTAAGTTCATTTATATGTTGAGAGAGAGGCGATCTATTTAAAACCATAGTCTCACAATACATAATTTTTGTTTACTTTTAATTATTACCTCTAATTTCACTATATTCATTAATATTATATGAAATAAACAATTATAATTCGATTCAATCCCAAGATTTGAGTTGAATAAACAGCTAATTAACCCCACGTAAGTCGAGGAAAGACCAAACTGGTGGCACTAAAATATATTAATTATGAATCCCATGTTTAATTAAAAAGCTGTATGAGAAGTCAATGAATAATATTTAATAAATACTATAGTTTAAAAATAAAACAAAGGAAACAAGCAATATTTTATGAAGCTGACACCAACCATCGTTCGTACGTACTTGCATGGTTGTATCATATATGAATATCAAATCTGCTTAACAAACCTAGCTTTGGCTTTCTCTTGATGCATGCTGACAATCCTTAGAGACCTATCAAACTCAGAATTATTATTTTTTCCATAAAAAAGAAGAAAGAAATAGAACCTATGTTCTTGTTTGTGCTGGGCAGGGCATGCTTGCTCTTGTGCAGCTCATAAGGATCTAATTGTAATTCTTAAAAGGTTAATTGGTGGAGAGACATGTTAGGAGATCCAAACATTCAAACACACACAAATTTACATGGTTCGGCAACTTGCCTACTTCACGGAGCTACTGGTTTGTATTAATCAAGCTCAAAAGCAATACAAACAAGAAAACAAGGAGGAGGAGAAAACTTCTCAACTCAACTCAACTCTCACCCTTAGCTCTCTCTCTGTGTTTCTCTCTATTTCGTGCTCTGTCTCAGCTATTAATACACCTTCTATTTATAGCTGAGGAGGGAGATGATTGTTCAATAATGGTGGGCAAGTTAGGCACCTACCATTTGACTATGACTTTAACCATGGCTGCCACCAACCATGGCTGCCACCATCCATTTGTGTCCACACACATAACAATCTCCCACTTGGACACAAATGGTGTTAAGTCTGTCTTTTAATCTTCAAGACCCACTAAAGCTTTACACAACTTCAGTTTATCGAGAGTAACTCCTTTGGTTAATATGTCGGTTGGATTTTTGCTTCCACAGATCTTTTCAAGTAACTGTTGTTCATCGTCGAGCAATTGCCTGATGAAGTGATATTTGATCTGTATGTGCTTTGTTCTGGAGTGAAATGCTGGATTCTTGGCAAGGAATATTGCACTCTGACTGTCACTATACAAAGTACCTTTTCCATGTATCTTGCCCAATTCTTGCAGGAAACTCTGTAGCCATACTATCTCTTTTGCAGATTCTGAAACTGCGATATATTCAGCTTCTGTCGTTGAAAGAGCAACTATCTTTTGCAAGGTAGAACTTCAAGAAACAGCAGTGCCTTCTAGAGTGTATATGTAACCTGTAGTACTCTTTCTGCTATCAACATCTCCTGCTAGATCAGCATCGATAAAACATTCAAGTTTCAAACCGCTAGTTGTGAAAGTAAGACATGTCTCTGATGAGCCTTTTAAGTACCTCATGATCCATTTCACTGCCTTCCAATGCTGCTTTCCAGGATTGCTCATATATCGGCTTACAACTCCCACTGCATGGGCAATATATGGTCTAGTACAGACCATGACATACATCAAAGAGCCGATAGCTGAGGCGTATGGAATCTGGTCCATGTATCCACGTTCTAGCTTAGTTTTTGGTGACTGGTCTTTACTGAGCTTGAAATGATTCCCAGAGGTGTACATACTGGCTTAACATTATCCATACTAAACCTGCTAAGAACCTTCTTGACATACTCTGCCTGTGAAAGCTTTAGTATGCCTTTGTCTTTGTCTCTGATGATTCTCATGCCAAGTATTTGCTTAGCAGCTCCCAGATCCTTCATTTCAAACTGTTTTGACAATTGTTGCTTTAGCTTGTCAATCTTTGTCAATCTCTTCCATGCTGGATCCTGCAATCAACATATCATTCACACATAGCAGTAAAATGATATAAGAGTTGTCAAAATGTTTGACATAGCAACAATGATCAGCCTGACATTTTGTGTATCCCGTACTACACATGAAGTTGTCAAACTTCTTGTACCACTATCTTGGAGCTTGTTTCAAACCATATAGGCTCTTCTTCAGCTTGCAAACTTGACTCTCCTTTCCTGGTATTGCAAACCCCTCTGGTTGTTGCATGTAAATGTCTTCCTCCAATTCTCCATGAAGAAATGCTGTTTTTACATCTAATTGTTCAAGATGTAAATTTTCTGCAGCTACTATCCTCAGGACAACTCTGATTATTGTAAGCTTTACAACTGGAGAAAATATCTCAGAATAGTCGATCCTTTTCTTTTGCTGAAATCCTTTTACAACAAGTCTTGCCTTGAACCGTTTGCTTTCATCATGCTCGGTCTTTACTTTGTAAACCCACTTGTTTTACAAGGCCTTCTTTCCTTCAGGCAGTTTGGTTAACTCCCAAGTCTTGTTCTTCATCAATGACTCCATCTCGTCCTTCATGGCTAACTCCCACTTGCTCGAGTTTCCATCTTGTAAGGATTCTTCATAAGTTAATGGTTCACCACCATCTGTCAACAAGATATAATTCAGTAGAAGTGTGAACCGTTGTGGAGGCTTTATAGTCCTTGAAGACCTGCGAACAGCTGGTTCACTTGGCTCTGCACTATCTTGTGAAGACGTGGTGGGTACTGAAGTGCTTGCACTGTCTTGGATGGACTCTTGAGTGGTAATATCAGGAAGCCCTTCTAATTGTATGAATTTAGATTTTTGTGGACTCGTATCTGAATCAGTTATCTCTAATTCTATACTTGATCTGTCTTTGTACAAAACTTTCTCGTTGAAGATCACGTTCCTGCTTCTGATAATCTTCCTGTTTTGATCATCAATAAAAGTCATATAGTACCGAGAACCTCCAAGAGATGCTACTAAAGCCGGTCCCCATAAATCTGTGTGCACCAGTTCTAGCTTTCTTGGTCTTAAGGTCCTGCCAACCTTTAAGAAACTGAGCTTCTTCTGTTTTCCGAGAACACAGCTTTCATAAATGTCTAGATCAATATTTTTTAACTCTGGCAGCTTTCCCTTTGACTGAAGTATCTTCATTCCCTTTTGACTCATATGGCCGAGTCTACAATGCCATAGCTGCGCTTGATTTTCTGCTTCAGTAGAGGCAATTATATCTGCTGATTTTGTGGTCATATACAGAGTGCCATTTTTATTTCCACGAGCCAAAACCATTGCTCCCTTTGATACCTTCCACATTCCTCCAGAGAAAAGGAATGAATGGCCACTATCATCAAGTTGTCCGACCGAGATCAACTTCTTCTTTAGTTCAGGAACATGCCTCACATTTTGCAAGTTCATTGTCTTGATTTGCACATCTCCTATACCCACAATATCCAATGGTTGTCCATCAGCCAGATAGACTACCCCGTAATTTCCAGCAGTATAATTTTGCATCATTTCACTGTAGCATCATTTCATGGTGTGGAGTACAGTGAAATGAAGCTCCAGAATCAAGAACCCAATCATTAATAGGACTATGTACTGCAAGGATCAAAGCATCCTGTACCTCGTCTGTAGTGGCATTTGCAGAATCAACTTCAAGTTTCTTTAGTTTTGTGCAACTCCTCATGAAATGGCCAGGTTTGCCACAATTCCAACATTCAACCTGCTTCCTAGGTCCAAACTTGCTTTTGCTTCTGTACCTGGATTTTGATCTGCCTCTGGATAAGCCTCTGTCTTGTCTCCTTCCTCGAGTGTTGATGTTGAAAGCTGAACCTGAACTTGAGCTTTTACCCGAGTCTTTTCTTCGTACTTTTTCAGCTAAGATCAGGTCTCGAATGTCATCATATTTTAATTTGGATTTTCCGGCTGAGTTGCTTACGGCTGTTCTCATACCTTCCCAACTGCTTGGAAGTGAAGCTAGCAAAATAAGTGCTCGGATCTCATCATCAAACTCAATTTCAACATATGACAATTGATTTGTGATGGTATTGAAATTATTAAGATGCTGTGTAACAGAGGTGCTTTCCGTCATCTTCAGGTTGAACAGCTTCTTCATCAAGTGCACTTTGTTATTTGCTGATGGCTTCTCATACATCCCAGACAAGGCTTCCATCAATCTTGCTGTGGATTTCTCTTTTGTAACATTATGAGCAACTCTTCTTGATAATGATAGCCGGATAATGCCCAAGACTTGTCTATCAAGAATCTGCCAATCTTCTTCTGACATGTTTTCTGGCTTGCTCCCCAACAGAGGAAGATGAAGTTTCTTCCCATATAGATAATCTTCAATTTGTATTTTCCAATATCCAAAATCAGTTCCATCAAATTTTTCAATACCTGCAGCCTTTATTTCATCAGCCATTTTTACTCCTTCTTGGATTTGAATCTTAAAAATCTAACCTTACAGATGTGTCCGGAATGGCCAAAAATGCTGGAAACGACACTGAGATCACCCAAATCGGACTTTGGATGGCTCCGATTTAAGCAATCAAAGTTTGGGATAACTGGACGCTGCAGATGAAGCCACGTGGCAGGCGGAATAGTCGCTGCGCCACACCGGATCAAAACCCAGTTATGATGACATGACAAGTTGACGTGTCAGACACGTAGGCAATGTGGGGTCCACCAGATCTGACGTGGCAGATCCACGGAGATTTTCTTCTGACGTGGCAGTGGTGATGTTGCAGATGACGTGGCAGTTGACCATGTCAAAGGGATGATGTGGCAGGTGACGTGGCTACTGACTGTGTCGATCTGCTGACGTGTCTGGTGATGTGGCATAGTCGAGTTGCAGGAAACGATGAGGAAGACGCGTGATGCGCGTACGGCGCGTCTGTGCGCGTGGACAGTACTGGTGGTGGCGCGTGCAGGCGCGTGCGGGCATGCAGGACGTCGGATTTTCGTCGGGGTTTCACCAGTGGATTCCTCTCGTCGTCCTCTTCACGGTGGTATCTTCAAAAACATGTTTTGAGAACTTTGATTTTTGAGTTTGGATCAAACACCCTCTTTTTCAAGAACAAGCTCTGATACCAGTTGTTAGGAGATCCAAACATTCAAACACACACAAATTTACGTGGTTCGGCAACTTGCCTACTCCACGAAGCTACTGGTTTGTATTAATCAAGCTCAAAAGCAATACAAACAAGAAAACAAGGAGGAGGAGAAAACTTCTCAACTCAACTCAACTCTCACCCTTAGCTCTCTCTTTGTGTTTCTCTCTATTTCGTGCTCTGTCTCAGCTATCAATACACCTTCTATTTATAGCTGAGGAGGGAGATGATTGTTCAACAATGATGGGCAAGTTAGGCACCTATCATTTGACTATGACTTTAACCATGGCTGCCACCGTCCATTTGTGTCCACACACATAACAAGACATTCTGTATTTTTTGCCATTAAATTCAATGTAGTGATTTTATTTATTAGTTTAGCGATTAAAACATTGTTTTATTAGTAAGGATGTATAAAAATATAATTTCAAATCTTGAAAAGTACATTTATTGGGATGGATAGCCACGGACCTTGAATGAAACTAGTCTAATATACCTAGATAAACATATATATATATATATAATGAAAGTTATACGGTTAATATGATTTTTTAAAATGTGTAATACAAACTCATTTAAAAAATAATAAACATATAGCTAAACACGTTAATTTCTAAACATAAAAGTTATCTTGAATGATTCATAAATAAATGGTACTAATAATTATTAATTATTAATGATTTACTACTAAGTATAGGCCATCACTAATGGATTTTATGTATAATTTTATATTTTTAAACATGATATTAGTTTTTAAAAAATAAGATTATCGGTCAAATATGTGAGATTCTTAATTTGTACAAATTTACTAGGATATGATTATGTGAGGTGCTGCAAGATATTGAAAGAGATATTTCTTTCAAAATGATTTCTTCCTCAAATCTTTCAAACTTTTTGGTCAGCTGAAAAAGCAAGCGACCATTCAAAGTAATTAAATCCACAGCAACAGGGAATCATGGGACACGAACTGAGTCCACAGACATGGACCAGCTGTGTAGGATCAATAAAGTCCTGTCATTTTCTTTCTTTTCTTCTTCTTTTTTAATGAAATCGAAGGCCTATTTCATAACGCCGAAGAAAACAATGTCAAGATTGTAGAGACCTGAGAATGTACTGATGATCATTCTTTAAATTTTGGAGTAATTGAAGAAGACAGCTTTTTGTATGATTTATTTTTTCCAGTTCCAAACCCACAGCATGTGGCTTCTTAATTATGTCATACTGGGCTGCCACGCTTTGCATTTTGAAGTCTTTCAGTCCTAGAAAAGTGAAACTAGGGGAGGGGGTGAGGTCTTTTCTGTTCTTATTGAAGAAAATTAATCATGGAATATAAAATGTGAGATGACCATCTCATACTTGAGTTCTGATTTCCCACGAAACATTATCTAAACGTTTTTCATGAACGTAGTACTTGAATTTAGCAAAAAGTTCTCTTTAAAATGAATTTAATTTCATATATATCATCTTCAAAACCAAAATATTATTTGCTAAAAACAGGGGTTGATCAATTGTGTATCAATTATACAATAGTTATTAAACCCAACAATCCACTAATTAAGTAAGAACTTGACTAATCAATATGTGAATTCAATAACTTATTGACGTGGGATTTAGTTTATTTTAAATTAAATTAGATAAGAGTTAACTCAATTAAAATTTAATTTAATTTTTAAGTTATTTTAGATATTATTGTGATTTTTTTAAAAATTTTAATACTGACTTGTATTCATTTAGATTAATTTGTTCAATTCATAACTTAATTTTTATATGATTTGATAGATTTGTTTCTCACCTCGGAAAAAGGAGGAAATTGAACACTCATATTCAAATAGTAAATATGTGTTGATCAACAGCTTCCAACCATAAAAAAAACTCAGGATTCATTCACGAGAATGTTGACCGAAAGCAAACAAAATCCTTGTGCCCTACAGGCTTTTCTTTGGAATATATGGGTGGCTTCCATGGTGTCCAAAATAATTCCTTACTTATATACAATTTAATTTGAAGACTACTTCTATATATATCCCATCCAGGAATTCTTTTCTTGTTGGAGTCTACTTCTATCCCAACCATGGGAGATTAGATGGTTATTGCGACTAATAACTCAATATCATTGATCTCTTCAAAATCTATGACATTTGAACAAAAGAAAAAAATAAACTCAGCTCGAACAGGGCATGTTCTTTAAGAATAGAGGCTTTCAAAACGGATGTCTAGATGTCCGTTCAAGGTAAACTAAACTAGGTTTTATAATATTACGTTGACTGAAGTCAAAATCCAAAATGATATCCTTTTTAAATTTCTATCCTTACAAAGTTGTTCCTCAACTTTTTAATTAAGAAATTTCTCTTAAAAAAGTATCCTTGTTTCGAAAAATATAAAATAAGATTGAAAGGGTTGCCTTAGGGCATACTTCATTATTTGAAATAGTGTTATTAGACCCATAATATGTAATTCGTTGATTTAAGATTTGATCAGATTAATAAAAAAAACTTTAAATATTTTTAAAATAACATTATTTTAATTTTTTTAAAAATATTTTATTAACTCAAGTTAATATATTTTATTTAGAACTTAAATCTTGAATTTAGTTAATATTTAAATCAGGTTAGGTTTTTTAATAATTAAAAATATATAATTCAGTAAATTACTAATCTATAACTTGATTTATAGTGAACAATAAAATAAACCGAAAACAATGTTATATTTTAGAATTTATAAAAAGCACAAATTTAAGTTACTTAAGGCAACCTATCTTATTTATGATTTAAATCCAAGATCCATCATTTTATGGAAGAAAATTTATTGCTTGATATTGTTTTTTGGGATCTTCTTCACACATGCTATTATTAGTCACAAAAACTCAACATATTTCATGGCTACTAATTTGTTAGGTGATTGGAATGGTGATATGCTAATATTTATTTATAGGAGGCTAAGTACACTGATACAATATTTAACGTGGTTCAATAAATCATCTACGTCTATGGGAGAGTCGATATTATTAGAGATAGAGAAAGATTCGGCATTGATCTTCATGGATCCTTCGAGTACTCCTGCATAATCTCTGTGTGCCCTCGTGTAATTTTTGTTCTCCAAATTTTCCTTATTCCTTGCTTATGTTTGAGTAGCTCATTCTGTCATAATATCTATCCAAGTCAAAATAGGATGTCAATCTTTATCCCCTTGTTGTATTTCTCTTCTATTATCAGGGTCTTCATCAATTCTCTCATCAAGAAATTACAGTCACCGAATCTAACTTATTTGAAGAAATCACCACTCCATCATATCCTTGTTCATACGAAACCTAATTGTTCCTTTATGTCGTCATCTTACTAGTCTTCAATAGTTTCATAACATACTATCACATATACAAAATAGTACTGTATGGATAATCCTTCCACTAAGCAAGTTTTCAGGAAAGATTGGAGGGTTCACACTGGTCCCATTTAAAACTCAATCTCCTAGCTAGAACTTTTTAGGCCATATCTATCCATTGCACTGTCTTTTTGTATATAAAACCATTTGCTAGTTTTGTCATGACTTTTCTTTGTAAGTGATCTGGAATATTTTGGTTTCATACCTGATTTCTCAGCATTTGGTGAGACTATTAGTTCTTAGATTTGTTAAGATTGGTCTTTATCAAATTTCACTATCCATCTCAAATTATCCACATGATTAGGTGTCTAGAGTGTCCTAATTTTACTTTCCTTCAAGACAATTAAAATTCCTCACTTAGCAATTCAACACATGTAATTGGAAAAACATGTATGATTTCTTCTTCTTCATCTTTATCAATCACCATAATGACCATCAGATGCCTCTTGATCAAAAAATCTCTTTTTAATAATTCACCACCACCATTTCTGGTCTTAATCTCAATGATTAGACCATATCATTACATCTGCAATGATCAAATTAGCTGGAAACAAATCTAAAATCATCCAAATTGCACTTCAAACAACTAAGATGTGATCAAAACAATTCTGGCCTAATAAATGGCCCAGATTCAATCTCAAATCCTGTTGCACGTCGGCTCAGCTACACTGGATCCTGTCCTTCAGCTTAAGGCTTGGCTCATCCTCAGCTCATGGCTGATGACATGGTAGGTGGGTCCCACTGTGCTAAGGTGGATGTTGACTGGTCGATTGCGTGTAATGCCATTTATGCATGCTGGCACAATGATGATGTCATCATCATCCGAATCTGGCACATAGATCAGGTCATCTGGTATTCAGGTCGAGTCAGCCCATCCGGGAGAAGAAGACGTATGGTGCGCGTGGCAAGCCATCTAGCCGGCGCAAGCGGCCATATCCGATGTCCGAATTCGATGCAATTTTCACCAATGGCTTCGTCTCTTCCTCCTCTACATAGTGGTATGGTCAAAACATAATTTTGACAACTTTTATTTTTGAGCAAAATCAAATACCACTTTAAACCATGTGCTCTGATACCAATTGTTGGGCGATCGAGCCGATGATGTGCTGATATTTGCTCATAGGAGGCCAAGAACACTGACACAATATTTAATATGGTTCGGCAAATCACCTACATCCACAGGAGAGTTAATATTATTAAAGATAGATAAAGAACACAAAACAAATATATGGAGAAGAAGGATTATACCCACTCACACTTAACTCCCAGCTCATTGTTGTCCTTAGCAGCTCTCTCTCTCTTTCTCCATTCTTTTTTTCACTCTTAACATTTTCTCTCATTTTGCTCTCAAACAATGCCTCTATTTACGGGCATCAATGATAAGATAAGATCCACAAATCATGATATGATTGTGACATTAATAATAACAACACATGGATTATATTATTTTTGTCAATAGTGATGCAACTTAGTTATACTCTACATCATTATAAACTTTTAATAATAATATTCTTACTTTCTAGGATAAGTTGCACAATATATTGAATATATTGAACATTTATAGCAAATCCTAACATAATTTTCTAGCTCTGTGAACACGTGGAATACGAGGCGTTCATGCGTCAATCCTGCCAAGCCAACACACAAAGTCAAAGATAATTAAATCTTTCTTTTTTTCCCTCAAAGATTCCAGCCCTTCCCCTGGTTACCATGGATGCTTCATCTGTACGATATGAAGATGGTGCTCACGACATTAAATTAAATTAAATTCTGAAGGTGTTATTTTCCAGCGAGAATACGCTGTCACATCAATCCAAATGAACGACGGAAATTTGGATGGCATGATTTATTGTCTTGAGCTCCATTTTCATATTTTACAGATGGTGGACTCAAGGAATACAAATACTGTTGCTGGGCACACCTGAAGAACACAAATACTGATACAAGGAGAACACAGAGGAGATATTGAGCGATTCAATCGTTCCCACAATTGGCAAAGCTGTACTGAAAGTCGTATCAACTTTTCCATATTTCTGTCACAAATACAGTGAGAAAAGGCTACACTGGAGACGTCTACAGAACCAAATGAAACATGAGTGTGGAAAGGCATGCTTTTTTGCAGAGATGCAGTTCACAACAAATCTTAAACCTAGTTAAGTAACTCCCTAAATACTCAGAACCATTGCTGGAATTCTGTTTTCATTTAATAACTCGATGAAAAACTCCCGTGGATGCAAAATTAAGGCAATTAAACACCCTTCAATTCCCAGAACTACAAGATGAAAGATCCTGTGAGATGCACTCGATCTATGATACGATGAAGCAGGGCTTCTTGCGTGCACAAGAATCAAAATTAACTACAAAGATAAGGAACTACCAGCAGTGCCATAAGCAGCCAAAAGAGATTACTGCACTAAACAAACTGAGACCAGCTTTATATGTTGCCTGAAACATAGAACTCTGCCTGGGTGAAAATACCATGCGAGCCTCGTCTCCTGGTAAGCTCACAACATAAGGATACTGGAAGCAGGAAAATTGAGACCTATAGCCATTCAATTCAGGTCCTCCAGCAAAGCTACTTTGGAAAATCATATCAAACCTGAAACACTCCTATCTCATGCTCCTCTGAATAAGTACTGCCAGAGAGAGACTACATTTAAGTTTGGATATGTGAAGCTACTAAATCAATCCCCGTCAGCAACAAATTGCAAAGAAATCATATAAAATCTTGGTAAATAATGCCAGAAGGTACTGCATTGGCCATCATCAATAAAAGGTGATTAATCTCTACACCTAGAGCTATCCAGTTAGATCCACTTGGCAAGGCTATGCTGGAATTCGCATCCAGCCTTGTTCATAATCTTCACTAGACATGCTATTCATGTCAAACTCAATGAAGAACAAACCACAAAACTAGTTTTTTACATGGGGCTACATGTGGATGCCAAGGATGGATATCACAAACCCGGATAAGTGATGCATGTTAACAGTATTGGGAACCATACAGCTCGATCCCATTAAAAAATCTTCCAAATTGTCAGCAGAAGAAATACTGCAATTGCCCCTCCCTCAGATCCCAGGATGTCCAGATAAAAAATCCCACGGAGGCACTCAACTCAGCCTGTTGCTTATACGCTAAAGCGAGGTATGCTTTTGTGTTGGACAGGCATGTGAGCGAGTAAAAGCAATAAACTTTCAGCACTACTGTGTGCACATTGGACACCATGAACTGAACAAATTAGTTGCATACAAGTACAAGGTTAAAAGCTGACGATAACCACATCCATGCATTCACATAGAACATAATAGCCGATTCAAGGTAACAAGCCACCCAGACAGTCACCTCAGGAACATTCAAATTTTGGGTTCCAATTTAGAAACAAAAACAAAAGGCAACAACAGAAGGTAAAATTTATTCCTAGCTTTAAATTACACTCAAAATCTACCAGCAAAATAGCATCAAACCATATTACTCCAATTCCTTTATCCACTTTATACATATTACCAAATGGAAACTACATTAGAGACCTAGAGCTTTTCAATCATGCACTCAGCAAAGCTATGCTGATTATTTTTTCGCTTAAGCTCAGTTTAATTAACCCAATGTATTAACAGCTAAGTAGTGTATTCGACCTAAAAATTTATTTCTTTTTGTCAGTGGTAAGAACTAGTAACAATTGTATTCAACCTATCATCATATCAATATACTAGTTAATAAATCTATTAATATGATATATAAACTGTTTAAGAAAATAATACTAAAATCATATTTTTTTCTGGGCTGGGTTTTAAGTAAAGTCTGAGTCCAATATCATTTGTAGTTCAAATCCACTGGAGAATTCTAGGAAAGTAGACGGAGGAAGCGAAACGGCAACAAAACCCCTCAATTTGTAACTTGAAACGCAGAACTGTCCTCTTTATAAGCAGTAGAATGTAAAAAGCTAAAAAAGGGGAATTAGAAGCATCCTTCTCCTTCAAAAGACCTAAAATACCCTTTCAATCTTAAGCCGTCAAGATTCCAACTTGATTTGGTAAATCAATCTTTCTCTCCATTTTGAGCAGAACCCATGTATTTTTTTCCAATGAAAAACTCAAAAATTCTAATCAATCTTGATCTTTTTTTATCAGGTTTCTGTTTGCTGTATTTAAATTTCGCTTCAAGAAAGCAGTGGAAATTGAGAAATCAACCACTACTATAAGGTGCCTTTCTGTCTCTATTTATGATTTTGTAAGAAAATTGTAGTTCTTTTGTTTGTGGGTTTTCTAGAATTGAAATTAGTATAGATGAATCAAATATAAGGTGTAGATTTTCCTTCTTCTTTTTAAAAAAAAATTAAGTCTTAGTTTTTCTTTTTTATGGTTTTTTTGTTGATTGATTTTATGTTTTTTTTTCAATTATTGATTTCATGCGATGTGCCCTTTATTTAAGTTAAGGGATTTTGTTAATTGGATTGTAATATTATTTTGAGTTTGAAATCTGTTGAGTTTTTCTTTTTGTTTGCTGATAAACCCTTATTTGTTTATGGCTTTGGTTGTGCTTGGTGGCACTTTTGATTTGTGGGATAGTAGCAGATTTTGTTTTGGCAAAGAGGAGTTGAAGATGGAGGATTGGGGTAAGAGATTTTATCGGTTTCTAGTCTTGTTTAGCTCTTCTATCCGTTTGAATTTGATTGGTCTAGTGTGGTTTCGAGGTTTGAAAGATACTGTGATAACTTCTAGTTGCTGGATTCAAATTAGTGTGTCGGGGTTAGTTTGGGTTCGTCAGATTGAACTAGATATCAATGTATGTTTGTGCTTGGTAGAATATTCAACTTTGTATAGCGTTTCCAGTTGGGTGATCTTTAGGACTGCTGGTCCAGATTATGGCTGTATTTGCCCCATCTTGAAGTCAGGGCTTAGTTTTTTGTTTTGTAAGCACATGCCATTGCACAATTTGGGTTTTTGTGAGGCCTTCAAGTGACTTATATACATACTTCTTGAATATAGTTTGTTAATTATAAATTAAGATGACTTGATTTTTGTTAATTATAAACTGATGGTAATATTTCAGAAATATTTCCCCATGGTACATGAGAATGAAAGAAAAGGCTGTTAAACTAATAAAGAATTAACTTGTGTAAATGCAAGAATTCACCTGATGTGTATTGGCTTCATATACAAACTTCTTGAATATAGTCCCCGCATATAAGATGACTTGATGTTTGTCCGTTATAGATAGAGGGCAGTTTTTGGAAATATTTTTCTAAGCTACATGAGAAGAAAGACAAAGCTGTTAGACTAACTAAAGGTGATTGTGTAAATTTAAGAATTCACCTGATGTGTTGGGGCTTCACTGAAACTGCATTCGTTTCTGGAATCAAGTGGCACATTGAAACATTTCATGAGGATGTGTAACTTTTAGGTTTCACTTTGTACACTGTGGCTTTTCCCAGACCATGTAATTAGACCAAACATTGCTTCCCAACAACCTCATCCATTGCCTGTGGTTTTTTATTGAAGATGTTGAAAAGAAAATAACAGAGATGGTAGTTTTGGTTCTATATACCTGAAGGTTTTCGAAAGAATCTAATATTTTGTTCTTTCTCCATGTAAATATTTTCTGTCTTAAATTGGTGGATGAAGTTCTGTCTATGTTCATGTTTTTTATTTTGCTGATTTAGTAGGCATATCTTTTTTTCAGAGGATGTGCAAGTGCCACCTCTCCTTTCAAAAGAGCAGCCTAAAAATAAATGGGATGATGAAGATGTGGATGAAGATGATGTGAAAGAATCATGGGAGGATGAAGATGAACCTGCTCCGGTATGATTGATAATGTAATCTTGATCTCACATTATTTTATACTTTATCTACCACTTTCAAATTTCAACCAAAGTCACCTAAAATGTTGGATGCTATTATAGGTCCGGTAACAACATACACAGCTACTTATGGAAAATGGTCTGATAGGGATAGGCTTCTTTGACATTAAATAATGGAATGTTGATCTGGCATGTTTAATTTGCCTTAAATGTTCAACTAATTTTGTTTTCTCTTGCTGTGATTGGAGAAAATTGTTATAAGAACTTATGAATGATGTATCAAACTGCAATCGTATAAAATTTTTTCTTCCAAGTAAAGGTATGTAGGTAGCTTTCATTAGAAAAGAAATGCTCGGGATTTATGATTCGGAAGGAGCTTTTATGCAATCTGGAAACCATGTGCATATCTCTTGGAGCTTTCTATTTTGTTCAAGCGGAGTGGGAGCTTGGGAAGGGATGGAAGATAATATTTTCGTGGGCAGGGGTTCATTAAGAAAAGTGTACAGAGATGTGATGCTGACATATGGAATGCAGATGTATATTATACCTTAGCTTATTTTATGCACTTACAAACTTTTTTATTTGAGTCCCACTGTTTCAGAAATATGAAGTGCTGCATTCCATGTTTATCTATGGTGGTGCTTGATCTGTAATTGCTGTATTTCTTTATGGAATTGGATCAGGCACCAGTAGTGAAACCTCCTCCTGAAAAGGCTCCTAAGAAATCTGCAGCAAAGTCTACCGAAAAGAAGGGAAAAACTGTCCAGGTGCTGAAGGAAGAGAAACTAGATCCACTAGCTGAGAAACTTCGCCAGCAAAGGTACTCAATATGCAGCTTTTTTCTCTGCTGATAATTTGAAGTATGAACAATTCATAATAGTTTTATACATCGCATATAGCCTATGTGTCCTTGATTTTCTGTTTCATAATTGAAAAATAATCCAAGTACAATTTGATAATTTTTTTCCACCTGTACAAAATTGGATGCAACTGAAGGGAAAAAAAAGTTGCTAAACTGAAATAGATGGAAGACGAATTGAAGTTGAGGATTTGCTAGGAAACACATTATTCTGTTTTTCTTTTTCATGCTTCTTTACTTATTTTTGGGAAATTAAAATACTTGTTCTGGAAACAACGTAACAAGATTTTTATGACAAGGTTATTAATATCTCTTGTAGGAAATGAATTCTAATCTAATCATAGCTTTACTTATAAATGTTAATCAAAACATAAATGAAGCATCTGGATGTGGGAATAAAAGTTAAAAACTCCAGTGTCATGCTACTCCATGAATGATCTACCTAGCTCCTTCGAAGGGAAACCGTGTTAGATCTTCTGCTGCAATTTAGAGACTTCAAATTGTAGATGTTTATGATTTTGCAATGGGGAAACAATATAGTAAGCTTTTATGATGATAAAGTATATTTAATTGTTCATGTTTCTCTGAGCATTTTTACAACTTTAATGTGAGGAATGTCAGGACTAAGCTATTGGTGCTGTTTCTTTTGTATGAGATTTTCACCTTCATTGAGTTGCCTCTTTGAATTGTTCTATACTGAGGGTTGGCTGCCTATGTCTTTTTGCTGTTTTACAAATATATGAAAAAAAGAAAATTTTATCAGTGCTTAACCATTTAGATGATGATTTTTTCTTTTTTGTTATTATTGTAGTATGATTTCTTAACAAAACCTGTTTCAACTAATAGTGTCCTTGAGGTTTTGTTCTGATCATGTTGGGTTTGGTTAAATGTTGTTTGGCAGCATGATTTTAATTATGTTGATTTGTAGTTCTACGTGCTGAAAATTTTCAGGCAATTTTGCAGGAGGCATGTTTTGTTTTGACTTGTTTCAGTTTATAAGTTTTTTGTTTGCCTTTTCCTTTAAGCAATGGTTTCCTAAAGATTTACTCAATTATAGGCTGGTGGAAGAAGCTGATTTCAGATCCACTACAGAACTGTTTGCTAAGAAAGGTGATGAGAAATCGGTTGATAGTTTCATACCAAAATCTGAAAGTGACTTCTTGGAATATGCAGAGCTTATTTCACATAAGCTTCGCTCATTTGAGGTGTGTTGAGTTAGCTTTAGTATGTTAATAATAAAAGGCTGGTGTAGTTTTTGACCTGGAAAAAAAAAAAAAATCTCTAATGCAGAAAAGTTACCATTATATCGGTTTACTTAAGGCAATAATGAGACTGTCCATGACTGCCTTGAAAGCTGCAGATGCCAAAGAAGTTTCGGCTTCTGTGAGTGCAATTGCAAATGAAAAGATAAAAGCTGAGAAAGAAGCCAACGCTAGCAAAAAGAAGCAAGGTATATTCCACTTATTTTTCATACTAAGCATCTTTAAGATTCTTAGACATTTTGAAACTCATGTTTCTTTTGAGTCGTGGATTTTGAAAAGCTAGTTAAATGGAATCATTGGTTCAGAAAAGGGGAAATTTTCAGCACTCCTGTTGTACATGCACCTTCGGCTATGATTTCATTACTCTTTTTGAGGAAACCCATATGCAACCACCAGATACTGAATTCTCACCAGTTGTACTGAAGATTTTACCATTTAGAATTTTGATGAATATAACACCTTGCTTTTTATTCATTCCTTGCAGCTGGGAAGAAAAAACAGCTTCATGTTGATAAGCCCGATGATGACTTGGTGATTAATCCCTATGATGCTCTTGATGACTTCGATTTTATGTAATCTGTTTTGGTAATAGGCATTACATTTTTGCACTCATTGTGTTTCATCAGAATCACATTTACACCATGATTGATGATTGAGTGTATGTTGTAAACAATGTATTTAGAAGAAAACTTCGCGTTTTTGCCCTTGTTTTCAGCTGTCTAGTTAAAACCCTTGAAAGACAAGGACTGAATTTCTTTATATTCATTTGTATGGAGGTAAAGGTTGAAATAAATAAAGACACTGCATGGTTCTCACATTCATAATGGAATCGTTCTTACCATCTTTCCTTTAACTCTAGGGATATCCTCACATTCATAATGGTCAGCATCTGATTGATTCATCGGCATTTGGCAAGTCTTGTGACATTCTTTCTATAACCATGGGTTCAAGGGACAAATAGCTACGAGATTTCAAGTTAGATAAATCATATTATGCCCTAGTGTATTTTATAGGTCCTTTGGGGCTATAAAATTAAGAAAAGAGAAGGAAAACCTAACCATCTACGTTTCATGCTCTTATCAAAGTGCATTGATCTCGAAGAAATTTAAACCTTTACAAACCAACATATAGTTTACTTTAGACGAAGATAAAGCCTTGTCACAACTTGAGATGTGGTCTGCATTTCATCGAAGTAGAATCTTCTTTACCTATAGCCGGGAAGTAAGCCTTACATTATTCGACACAAAATGCAGAATCATAAGGTAAGCAAGCAAAGCAATAACATCGGTTGCTGCTTCAAACACAAAGGGAAACAAACTGAAGGATATCCATCCTGATGACAGAGATCTTTCTACGGTTCCTTGGACAGACTACTAAAAACAATATTTCATGAGGGGCTGGTTGATGGTCTCTTGGCTTCCGAAGGATGGTGGTTTTGTGCAATCACAGAAGTCACAACATATGGATCCATGTTTGAAGCATGCCTTCTGTCCTCAAAGCACCCCTTTCCTTCTTTCTATGTGTTGCGGCAAACATGAAAGGCAGCCTGCGATTAGAAACACCCTGTCAATCGCACAACATGTAACGAAATTAATGCAAGACATCTTTCTGTGTGTCGCAGCAAGGAAATTGTTTCACTTTCCTCTTACCCGTTTGAAAGTACTAAAATCAGCTGTTTCGTGTCATCCGGTGAGTCTCTGCTCTTTCCCTTCTCCATAAGCTGAAATGTGTTCTTTATGCCACAGACCAAGCTTTTCAATTGCTTTCTTGATGACTTCATAGCCTATTTCATTTCTCATTGACTTAGTATTGAAAATGTGAAGAATTTTCAAGTACAGGACAAAAATAATAATCAAGAGGGTGGAATAAAGTAGTGTTGCTTCCCATCGACAATTTCTAATTCCATGCCTGATAATAGATATAAAGACTCGATATAGCAGTGTAAATTAATCAGAGTTCAATAAAAAAAAAACATAAAAACAATCACAATATCTGAAATAGCATAGCAGTAAAGGATGATCAGATGTAGATGGTTATTGGCAAAAAAGGCACTAGAGTATCAGATTCTCGATGAGATGAATTCGCACCAGAAATAGGAAGTAATCAAGCTACACCAAAACATGCAGTAGCTAAATGATAAGTACAATTGTCCTCGAAATGAAGATATTTATGACTTATAAAACAAGACAAGCAAACAGTACTATGCAGAATCATAAGTGCAAGATAATAGCAACTCAAGGTTAAATAAAACGTATACAAATAATTTCATCAAAAGAAAGAAATTGAAACATTGATTAAAAAATTAATATTGATTAAAAAATTCCCAATCAAGATATTATCCAAATGATCGTTGATTATTATACAAAAAATAAACATGATTGAATATAGCAAATATATTTCATGTTTTAATGTGAAATTAAAACATTATTGATGAAAGTATAATAATTATAATGAGAAACCGGTTACTAAAATGTTAAATCAAATTACTAATGGTTTTTCTAATATTTAGAGGAACATGACACATTACTAGAAGATGTACTTGATTTTTAAATATAAATTAATCAATTATTAAATTGATAATAAATTAAATTATTTGACATGTTTAATTATAATTCATATTTGTATTTGTATTTGGACAAACATATTAGAAATTTAATAGGTCACACACATTAAAATCCATTAACTAAAAATTAAAATAAGATGATTTAATTAAGTATGATTCAATTGAGAATTTGATTAAGTTAATTTCTAAAATATAATTAATGACTAGAATATAATGAATCCATGGATTATATTTCTAGACCTAGAAAATTAAAATAAAGACTTGATTAAATTAATTTCTAAAATTATCCTGAATTAATATATTGATATTATTCAAGAGGAAATTGATATTTTGCTAATTTATAGGGCTTTTAAATTTTACTATAAATAGTAAGTTATGCTTCTTATTTTTTTATAAGATTTTTTATTAGATAGAAAATATAACAACTATTAATAACTTTTAATAAAATTAGAAAAAGGTAATTGATTAATTAAGAAGTGTTAAATCTATAGTTTTTTTTTTTTAATATGCTAACTTATCAAACACTCATGATTTGAAGGCAACATTTATCAACTTGAATTTGCTTGTTGGTTAGTAAATCTCTCAACATTTATATATAGTGGCAGTTATTTGTCAAATGAATGGGGCTTCCATGCCTATACTATAAATGTATCTCTAATATATATATATATATATATTGAATTGAAAGAGAGAGCGTACCTTTCAGTTTTAGAATATTTCAAAGCGAGGGATGTGAGCTATCTTTGGCCAGTCCTCTCCTCCCTTTTTCTTACACCTCTTCTTCAATTTTGAACAATTTCGGATTGTCAACCAGCTGAGGTTGCTGAGGCTCTGCACTCCATCTGGCAAAGACTCCAAATTAGGGCAATACCCAATCTCCAAGTGTGAAAGGGACGTGAGATATACAATCTGATTAATTGGCAAAGAAGCTAACCCCTCGCAGTCCCATATACATAGAGAACGGAGAGAAATGGCAAGTAATTATTGAGAAATGCTAAAAGAGAAAGAGTTTGGGGATGGTAATTATATCATGTTTGTTATATTATTTTAAAAAAATAATTATTTAAATATTTATTTAAATAATATTTTATTATTATTTAAAATTTATTTTTGATATCAATATATTAAAACAATCTAAAAATATAAAAATAAAATCAATTCAAAGCAAAAATAAAAGAAAAAAATTTAAAAAAGTGTGGTTCAACCACAAAAAAAACATTGCTGAAAGCTATAAATCTCTTTTTAATAGTAACCAGGTAGGTGTTTTGTGCTACATTACAGGTTATATTAAGTTTTTTTTCCTGACTTAATAAAAGATATTCAGGAAACGATAACCTCAATTAACACGATTTAACTTGACTAACATACAATATATGATATGAGATTGAGATAACCTTGAGAGAAAAAAAAAGTGAAAAAAAAAAACATAACAAAGCTCAAAGCTCCATTATCTAATATCAAATGATAAAATTAAAAAAAATAATTTTAAAAGAAAATAACATAAAAAAAAACCCTAAGTCAATTTAGGTTAATTTGACCAACCTATCATCCACAATATGAGATTGGGATAAAAGAAATTATATTTTATTTGAGAACCATTTTTTGATAAAGAAATAAAATGTTGAGGGTTAAAAATAATAATCAAAATAAATAAATCAAAATGATAAGAAAACAGAAATCAAAAGAATGAGGATCAAACTTGAATAAAAAAATAAAGGAAAAAAATAATGAGAAAAAAAGGTAAAACACACTAAAAAAACAATCAAAAGAATGAGAATCAAATTGAATACAAAAACTAATAAAAGAATGAGAATCAAATTGAATACAAAAACTAAATGAAACAAAATGTCTAGGTATGAATTTGAAAAAAAAAACTTTAAAAAGTATTGAAAGCAAAACAATTAATAAAAAAATTAAAATTAAAATGAATAGAATAGAATAGAAACTAGAGGACACAATTAATATTTGGAAGGACTAACTTGAATTTCTAAGTTAAGAGAAAAAAAAGGAAAAAAAAAGCTCATCAAAGCCCAATTGCACCTCTATCGTTAACACAAATCTCATCAATATGAAGCAGATAATGTGTCATTCTAAACATCATCTTGGATGACTGATTTTGGTCACCGGACAACCTTGCATGTTCTAACACATGAGTTGCGCACGTTAACAATTTTTTTTATAGTATTTATTTTTTAAAACTACCAAGCAGCCCCTATGCCAACCTAAAAATAAATAAATAAAATAAGAAAACCTCCATTTGAAACCATATTTATATATTTTTTTATTTTAAAGACAATTTTGTCACTTCACTATTCTTAAAATTAAAATAAAAAAAAATACTTGAGTGGTAAAGGGCGGATTCATCACCCTAAATCAATTAAAAAATATATTTTATCTATTCTTAAATAATATTGACTGAACTTTTTTTAATTAAGATGGAATGAGATTTAAATATATAATATGATTTAACATGACAAACATACTTCATGCTTTAATATTAAATCAAAATATTATTGATGAAATGATATTAATTACACTGAGAAACTAATTACTAGAAGGTTAAGTCAAACCACCAATTATTTTTCTAATATTTAGAAAATCAAGATACGTTAATAGATTATACACCTTGTTTTCAAATATAAATTAATTAATTATTAAATTGATAATAAATTAAATTATTTATTTTATTTAATTATAATTTATATTTGGATTAACATATTAGAACATAATAGGCACACACATTAAAATTCTTTTTGTAGAAATTAAATTGGAATGATTTAATTAAATATGACTTGATTAAAATATATTTTAAAAATTAATGACTAGAATATAATTAATATAAGGATTATATTTTTATATCTTAAAAAATCAAATAAATACTTAATTAAATTAATTATTTTTAAAATTTTACTGAATTAATATATATAGATATTATTTTTATTTTGCGAGCAATGTATGCTTAATTTTAAGTTTAAAAAGTTTTACGTGAGAAGATTATCGAAATAAAATAAAATGGATAAAAGACAATCTTGAATGGCAAAATATTATCAGTTTCAATTAATTACGTCTTCATAAATAAAGGCTAAAAGGATGTTTATGAGATTGATATTTTAGTTGGGAAANAGTTTCCCGCAATCCACAATCCACAAGCTTTTAAGAGAAGAAAGGTTATCTAATACCCTATTTGACAAAGACTCCAGATCTGGCATCCCCCAAATTTCTAAGCTTTCAAGGAGGGTATGATTTTGCAAAAACCCATCGGGAAGCTCCCTCACATTTGGAATATCTGCAATACAAAGAGAAGTGATGGAAGTGAGATCCCTCCATTGAATCCAAAGTCAGCGTCTCCAAAGATGGGAATGGATTCTGCCCATCTCCGTACACATTGCCGTCAATACTCTTCACACCATCCATTCCATGTAATACAAGACTCTTGAGCGACTGTAGTTTCCCCAATGGTGGAAGTTGTTCACAGTTGGGAAATGCTGATAGCTCCATCTCTACCAGATTTGGTAGCGTCATGTTCAAGTTCATCATCCAATCAGGAAATCTTGAACCTCCGTATCCACATATCCTCAACTTCTTTAGATTTGAATGAGGGTGAAGCCCTTCAAGGACCTCCTCGTTATTTCCCTGAATAACAACACTCTTTCTTTCTTGTGGTGGCACAAATAACCAAGGGTTAAAAAGGTAAGATCCATTCGAATGCCAAGATAAAGTCAGTGATGAAAGAGCTGCCTTCAACTTCAAATTGGCACTCGTGGCATCTTTTAAATTCTCAACATTCACAAGATCTGCGATGCTCAATTCACCAGCAAGATTATTCAGCCCTTCCAGCTCACTTATGCGACGACCATTCTCCCCGCCCACAATGAACAGGGTAAGTTTTCGCAGGCATATCAATTGCCCCATTCCAGCTGGCATAAATCGAAGTGAAGAACAACCCGTTATGTCTAGATAGACAAGACTTTTCATGTGCTTCATACCTTTTGGTAATTGGATGAGTTTATCGCAACCTCTCAGATCTAGTGTCTGGAGGTTTTGGAGAGAGGTTATACTTTCAGGCAGTGTTATGATACTGGAGCCTGACACATCTAGATACCTTAGATGTTTCAAATCACAAATTGACTTCGGCAATTTCTTGGCCCGGATATTTCTTAAACTCAAGGCTCGATGTTTTGGAGTAGAAGAGCTCTCTCCCCAGCGCTTTTGAATCCAATCATAATCCACCGAAAGACAGGAGCGCAATGATTGAACATTGAGAAGTTTTTTTTCAAGAGATGTTACTTGTCTGTAGTTAAAAGCTACATGACGAACAGTATTAGGAATTTCCAACTCCTCATGGCCTTCGGTGTTATGGCATTCTTGTACTGCAATGGATTGTGCGAGATCATGCATAAGATCATGCATTTTACATGTTATGTTGCCAAATCCATCATCCTGGACCTCTTGCAGAAATGACCTTCCCCCTAGTTCATTGAATATCTCAATGCCCATGACGTGCAAATCCATTTCTCTTCTGCAAGAAATAAAGCCATTAGCCATCCACAAAGCAATCAGCTCCTCCCTCCTCATCACCTCATCTTTTGGAAATATAGCGCAATACGCAAAGCATTGCTTCAAATGTGGTGATAGATTAGTGTAACTCAACCTCAAAGCAGGCAAAATCTTGCTTGCGTCTTCTCTTAGATCCCAAATCTCGCTTTCTTTGACAGCTATCCACTGATCTTCATTATCTTTTAGCCGCATGAGGTTCCCGAGTGCCTTTATAGCTAAAGGAACACCACCACACTTCTTCACTATTGATGCTCCAATGGCTTCCAGGTGTGCCCGCTCCTCTTTCCTTCTCATCCCGAATGCAAGCCGTTGAAACAAATGCCAGGAATCTTCTTCAGACAATCTACCCATGTGCATGACAAAAGCTGTTGCCATTCTAAGAGCAACCATCTCAATACGCGTAGTTACTATGACAGCACTACCTTTAGATCCACACCTTAATACCTCCTTCAATTGACTCCACCAATGAGTATAATCTTCCCACACATCATCCAATACAAGCAAAAACTTCTTTCCAGTTAACTTCTGTTGGAGGCGTTGTTGCAAGGGATCCAATTCTTGAAGATCACAAGAGGCACCATCGATGGACTCTATGATGGCTCTTGTTAATCTTCTGAGATCGAAATCAGTAGATACACACACCCAGATCCTCAAACTGAATTGCTGTTTCACACTTTCTTCATTGAAGACCAGTTGAACAAGTGTTGTTTTACCCATCCCCCCCATCCCCTTTATAGCATGAATAGGGAGATCACCTGAAGTAGGGAGCAGCACGTTGATTAGTTCCTCTTTCTCATTGTCTCTTCCATAAATTTCTGATTCATTCACCGAAGACCAAGTCTGACGCTGAACAAAACTATCTGCTTCCATCTCCACAGCCCCCTCTGCTAGGTGGAAATCTTGTCTCTCCTTGGCAATGGCATCTAGTTTTTCTCTAACATTCTTCAATTTATGAGCCATCCTTTGTCGAAAAACTAGTGGATTATGACCAAAAGAAAAGAAGGATCTTGCTCGGTTTTTGAGATCTCTTCGCTGCAGAAGCCACTGAGCTTCAATTGCAAACTCATCCAGTACATCATCAACAACATAAGCTGCATCCTTGAGGTCGCTGAGCCACACCTTGATAGGCTCACTCTTCCACTGCTTCTCCTCTGCATCTCGCAGCACAGCTTGAATGGTTCTGAACGTGCGCTTGAGATTTTCAAGCTCGGTCGTTAGGCCCCCAGCAAGTCCAAGCTCTTGAAGAATTGGGGAATTCAAGTTCCCCATGATTGTGCTCGCGAGAGCAGAAAGAATTGCATCAGCCATAGCTTGGTTTCGAATGGAAATGAATTTGATGTTGACAAGAAGAAGTAGAAAAGCTGCAAGGATAACTAAAAGAAGGGGATGTGAGCAAGAAATGGTTAGTAAATATTGAGAAGACAAAGCAGAGCACTTTGAGAGGAGAAACGGAAAAGGTGAAAGTGTTTGGTGATGGGCTTTACCTGTGCTATTCTGTGAATAAATTGACTAGGCTCCACACGGTGGAGCTTGACTAGCTATGGCTATAATAAAGCAATTGAAGATTCATAGAAGGAACATGGCTGTGACAAAAGACGAAATCTGTCAAATGAAAACGCAAGATTGGTTATGGAAAAGAGAAGTGCACAGGGACAAAATAATTGCTCACTCCCTGGAATAATCAAATATATTAGTCTATCTTGGACATGAATAGAGAAAGGTTATTATATTTTCAAATATTTGTGATTTTAGAGTTGTGGTTCAATGTTTTCAAAATATTAAAACCGTTGTCTTTTAACTACACTGATTAGGCTCCACACGGTGCAGACTTGACTAACATTGAAGTTTCTGAGAAGCAACACGGCTGTGATTCGAAGACAACATCTCCACTTCCATCGATATAGACAAGAATGGATTCACAAGAAACAAACAAGTCATTCGACTTCCTCTTTCCACATAAGAAAGATGGAAATATATTTCCCCTTTAATAAAGAGCTAAAAGGGCACGGTAGAAATTGTCACAACATATTGCTCAGGATAACTGTGCTCAAGATTATTGCAGGCTCAGAATCTAATAAACACTCTCTGCTTGAAACACTTCTATCCTTTTCTAACGAGAATTTGAAAAAACAAAATGAAATGGAATGGATTCAGTTTCAAACCAAAATAAAACGGGTTTTATGAGGACTTCTCACAAATATAGGCTACGTACCTTACCGGTAATTCTATGAATAACATGGTCCTGATTGAACTTCTAAACATGGATTAAGGATCAGAATCTGGCGAGGGAAACTTGAACATGATATAATTCATAATTTAACAAATGAATCTAGTAACATAGTTGAGCCTTGAAGAGATTATTAAACAGACGAGTGTTTAAACGAGGAATTTCCACAACTAGATGATATGTTTGGGAGGAGCAGGCTGCACAGCAGTGGTTGGCGAGTCTTCTTAATCAGAAGAGTTTGTGCCTAGCCATCTTCTAGAACGAGATGGTCTAGTTGATTGCGGTGGGGCTGGTGTTTGTAGCATTGCAGCAGGCTATCAACATCAAAGTTGCATTGATTTCCGAAGTCCTAGTAATAGATGACAGAAGTTAGCTAGGGAAAAGAAGAGGAAGAAGACTGAAAAATCAATACTACTTCTAAAACTAAATTGGTGCTTATGCTCCATCAAGTATTAGCCACTAAATCAAGTTCTATATCCTGAAACTTTCTAGTGTCTAATGGAATAATTTTTCAATTTGCCTAGAATCCTCAATATCTGATTTGTTATTGATACCAGAAATATCGTAACGAGCACAGACAGATCATTGTAATTTAGTATATAAATACAGTCTTCTAATTCATCTTCTCAGCATCTTTGATTTACTTTTTCTTTTTTTTTTGTGATTTGTGACTAACATATCTAGCGAACTGCCATTAAAGACGCAAATCTTTCAGGAATTTCCTAGGAAAAGAAGAAATTTACCTAAAATGGATCTTGACTGATCATCCAATAGCTCCTCTTCTGGTTGCTTGTCTACTGATTTAAATCGTTCAGCCATCTGTTTCAACTCCTTTACAAAGGTCTTTCTCTAGTGATACAGTTTCAGCCGCCTGATTCAAGATTTTTCTCATTAATTTTGTCACACCTTACTCTGATACCCGGAAATGGAGTATAACAAGTATTCTACAAAGTGCTGAGACATATGACCTCTCAGCTGGTGTCTTGAAGCTTGCAGCCTGCAAGAAGAACAAAGTAAAGTACCAAATAAGTTTGTTATACAAGAAAAGGTTTGAAAAGAAAAATTCAATAGAAAAGAACGTCAACAGTAGTGAGCAGATCACCTAAGCAAACTACTGAACCTGGAATCAAGAAACACGTAACCAAGGATGCTAATATAATGAGCAAAATATAAAACACTCATTTTCTATTTTCATTTCCAGGCAGGACAAACTTTTGATTTAAGAAGGTACCAAGAAGATACGATTTGTTGTGCCATGAGCTAGTATTTCCTCGTATAGAGAAGGTGAGCATTTTTAAGAAAATGGTTATGAGGTTATAGTACTCTGATTGGAGCTGCAGACGGGCTTTTCCAGGAACCATAATACTACCTTGGTGTACGTCTCAAGGGGGAGTCCTATCTTTGTTTAGTTCTCCTTTCATTTGAAAAATGCTTTTGCTTTATGCTTCCTAAGGGTTCTTGAGTTCTCTATGGTCATCAGCGGAGCTAAGCTTCTCCTTGTTCTGGTATCTAAATAGAGCAGTTTTCCTTTTTTCATAACGAAGTATAAGATGTCTGACAAGAAACAGGTACCCAAGAAACCATGTAAATCCAAGTCCCTCATCTGAACATTCAAATGAAGGCTGCAAAGAGCCATCTACAGTTTCAGTTGACTGGTGCTACCATTTTCACCCTCATTTTCAGTCTGTTTAGCATAAAGGGGGGCCTGCATAATCTGCAACATATATAAATCTTGAAGCTTGAACTGCACGTTTACGCATATTAGACACCACAGCTGCAGATCCTCCAGCATTACCATAGATGCCTGGTCACATAGAAGCATTAATAGAATGAATGCCTTTGACAAACTCTTTTGAAACATCATTGCAGCACTTATAAAGCCACTCATCACTCACCAACTTTTAAAATTCTTTTGAAACAACAGTCGAACGTTCTGCAAGTCTTCTCTGTAGATTTAATGTCCTGAGTTTTATTCTGTCAAACCAACAAAAAGAGAAGCTCAATGAGAAATATTAAATGCATGGTCAACCTTAGCAACAACCAGACATTAAAGCACACAATTGTCCATCATAGATGAAACTGAACATATACAATTCACGAAGAAGGTAATTTGAAGATGTATCTTCCTATATGATAATGATTAAAAAAATGTCGCCAAAGAGGTCAACAAGAAAGGAAAAAAATATAGAAAATTTCTTGAATGACAGCATCAATTACCTGAGATTTTGAAGAGCAAATTCTCAAACCAAGAGGCAATGTACCCTTCACTTTCATATCCATAGATCGCAAAAGATCTGATCAAAATTGGCAGTCATCTTGGTCAGGGCTGCTGTCTTGCTAGCCTTCTGTGAGCAGCTGCCTGTAGTGCGAGGAGTAGTCTGCACAACAGTGCTTGGCGAGTCTTCTTCATCAGGAGAGTCTTTGTGCCTAGCCCATCTAGTTGATAGCGTTGGGGCTGGTATTTGCGGGATGGCAGCAGCCAGCAGGGCTATCAACATCAAGTTGATATTGACAACCAATGTCCCTGCAAAAGATGACAGAAGTTGGCTAGAGAAACGACGAGGAAGAAGACTGAAAAATCAACACCACTTCTAAAACTAAATCGGCGATTATGCTCTATCAAGCATTGGCCACTACATCAACTATTACATCCTGAAACATTCCAGTGTCTACTGGAATAACAATTCAGTTTGCCTAGAATCTTCAATATCTTATTTGTTATTGATACAAGAAAATATCGTATCGAGCACAGACGGATCATTGTAATTTAGTATATAAATACCGAAGTGCCATTAAAGACGCATATCTATCATTTTTTTTTCAGAAGTAAATAACAATAAACTGATATGGAACAGGTGACACGTTGTGGTAACGAAATGGGTTTTAGTAGAGTAATGGTCTTTATAGTGGCAATTATCTGTCAACTGAATGGGGCTTCCATGCCTATACTATATAGGTATTTTCAAATTCACGTGTGCTTGCTAGTGATTTTCTTCCCGTGCACATATCTCAAGTATCTATTCGAAGACTCAAAAACAGCTGAGAGACAGATTATTTGAAAATCCTAGAAAAAATTGTTAGACATGACTAGTGGCTAACCATCAAACAGTCAACAATGGATATGATTGCTCAAGTTTGAAACAATCAATGAACGTGTTGAATGGAGACTTTCTACAAATACATAAACTACATTACCAATTACTTCCATCAACAACCACAATTAACAAACCAGAAACACAAAAAAGAAGAAATTAATCTCGGAAAATTGTATAAAACCCACCTCAAATCCGATTTCTTGAACAAGTCGAATGAGTTTCTAATACATGAAAGAGAAATCAAATCGGTCTTTTTTACATTTCAGCCTGAAAAAGAAAATATTGCAGCGGCCTAAACCCCAATTCCATCCAAGCATATGAATGTGCATGAGAGATTGAGGGGAACAGCGAGTGACCTTGGACAGATTTGGTGTAGAGAACTGGACGGCGGGAACTGCCACTTTGGGGGCCGTAGATGTCGAGGATTGGCGCGAAATTAAATTAGTTACTTGGTGAATGGTGATGGTTATAGCTGGGCTGGGCCGAGCAATTTTAAAAGGTAGAAAACGGAGGCACCATCAGAGCCTGTGGTCCTGCTCCATGGAAGGTCTCCTCCTATGGTAGAATTGACTAGGAATTTTATTTTATTTTATTATAGCCAGAATATATTTTAGTTTAAGATTATAGGGATTCGGAACTTGAATTTCCTTAACTTTAATTACTTCACCACCACAACACTTTTTAAATTTTTTCAATTTATTTTAAAAGCTCCAATTTAATATTTTTTAGTATTTTATTATTATTTTGATTTGATAATATATAAAAAATATTATTTTAATATATTTCAAAACAAAATAATATTTTAAAAAACACTCTACATTATAATTTTAAACACACTCAAAGTCCTTAAACTAAATATATTTTTTAATTAGTTACTAAAGTGCCCTGCACTCTTTAATTAAGTTTATTATCTAAAATATACCCTTTTTTTAACAAAAATCTTGCTCAAAACAACAACAATTTATTAAATAAAAATTGATATGGATGCATACTGTGTGGCCAGCTAAAATCAGTTCCTATTGCGATGATTGTGTGGCTGACAAGTTTTAAAAAATAATATAAATAATGTTTTAAAGTATTACTTAATGGTTTACATTTTTTTTGTTTAAATAAATATTTAATGTGTTATTAAAGCTTTGATGTCCAAATAATCTTAAGTTAAAATTTTATTATTTTTATTTTCTGTTCTAATTAAAATTAATTTATCTTTAAAGATATATACTAAAAAAATTATATAAATTACATTTTAAAATTTTACATATGTTTTTTTTTATACAAATGAGTCATATTCTACCTTATACAAGCAAGTCACCTGCTTTCCTTGTGGGAAGGATCAAAATATATTTCCATGGAAATACAATAAGTTTCCTTTACGAGGACTTCTTATGAAAATATGCCACTTCTCCTGTACTTCCATTACCAACATTCCCATTAATGAAATTTAAACATAATTTAAGGAATATAATCTGATCAGAGAAACTTGAACATAATACAATTCGTAATTTCACAGATGTTAAACAAAGAAAAACAAAAAACAAATCAAAATTAATGCAAGAAGATTAAAATTTGTTTGTTTTTGTGTTTTAAAAATATTTTAAAAAATAATAATTTTTTTATTTTAAATTAATTTTCTAATATTTTTAAATTATTTTGATATTCTAAAATCAAAAATAATTTTTTAAAAATAAAAAAATTGATAAATTAAACATGAGGTCTGGATTTTCCCTTTTTTATATCAAGTTTTAGTTTTTTTTATTGATTTTATGTTTTTTATTCAATTATTGATTTGATGTGATGTGCCCTTTATTTAAATTATTTTTTTAATATTTTTAGATTGTTTTGATATTCTCAAGTTAAAAATATTTTTTAAAAAATAAAAAATTGATAAATTAAATATAAGGTCTGGATTTTTCTTTTTTTATATTAAGTTTTAGTTCTTTTTTTTAATTGATTTTATGTTTTTTTTCAATTATTTATTTGATGTGATGTGCCCTTTATTTAAGTTAAGGGATTTTGTTAATTGGATTCTAATACTCAACAGTGTATAGCGAATTATTGATTTACTTTTCTTTTCCTTCTTTCCTGTTTTTTCAAATGAGCATGGCATTTTTTAAGTGCATCCATGCTGTGATGCGGGTGGCATTCCAAGTTAATTTTTAGAAATTATTATAAAAATATCTTATAGTTTAATCAACACGGGATGCTAGCAAGAAATGGAAAGTAATTATTGAGAAATGGAAAAAGTGAAAGTGTTTTGGTGATGGTAATTATACTGTGTTTTTTAAAAGAGAATATTTTTTTTTAAATGTATTAAAATAATTTTATATTTTAAAATTTATTTTTGATACAAACATATTAAAATATTTAAAAATATAAAATATTTAATTAAAAATAAAAAATAATAATTTTTTAAAAAGTACAGTCCTACCAAAAAACAAACACAACTTTACTTATGCCATGAATCACTTTTAAATAGTGAATAGATAGGTGTTTTTTTTTAATAGTGAATAGGTAGGTGTTTAATGCTACATTACGAGTTGGTGGAGTTTTTTCTCATTCAATAAAAGATGTTTAGGTGATAATAACCTCAATCAATACAAGTTAAGTTGATTCTATGCATAACATATGATACGGGATCAAGATTACCTTAAAGAAAATAAAATGAAAAAAAAACATAACAAAGCTTAAAACCCAACAACATAATGTTAAATGATAAATATTTTTAAAAAACCAATTTTAAGAAAAATTAACATTAAAAAAAAAACTCAAGTTAAATTGGGTTAACTTGACCAACCTACCATCCACAATATAAGATCAAGATAAAAAAAAATTATATATTTTTTAGAAAGACCTAAAATAAAAGACTAAAGTTAAATAAAAAAATATAAAAAAAGAAAACCAAGTTAATTTCATTAACCTATATTTAGAATAACTCCACATAAAAAAAAGTGAAAGAAACACAAAGTTCAATGATCAATAGCAAAAAAAAAAAAACAATTTTTTAAAAATAATTTGAGAAAAAAAAAACTTTGAATCAACTTAGGTTAACTCAACTAACCCTCCACTCGGGATATAAGATCAATATAAACTCAAAAAAATAAAAGTTGAACATATAACAAAGTTCAAGCCCCCATAACTCAATGTTAAATGATAAAATTAAAAAAAAAATGATACTTAAATTGGGCTAATATTCAAAACCAATTATTTAAATCATGAAAATATGATTACTGTGCAAAAAAGTAAATACAAAAAAAAAACTATCGAAGTAAAATTTCTAATAATAATTTTTTTCAAAACAAAACAAAACAAATAGTAATCAAAATAATAATGATCAAATATGGTATAAAAGCTAAAATAAAAAATAATTGGAGATTAAATTGAAAAATAAATTAAATTAAATTAAAAAAATGTTTAAAAATTAGCAATAAAAAAATGAGGACCATTATTTGATAAAGAAATTCAATGAAATAAAAAAAACCAAGAAAATAATAAGAAAATAGAAATCAAAAGAATGAGGATTAAATTTAAATAAAAAATCTAAGAAAATAAAATGATGAGGGATAAAATTAAAAAAAAAATAAGACAAGGGTAAAATACAAAAAAAAAAGCAATAAAAAAATGATGACTAAATTGAATATATAAACTATTTGAAACAAAGTGTTTAGGTGTGAATTTGAAAAAAAAAACTCCAAAAAGCATTATAAGCAAAATAAATAATAATAAAAAGAATAAAAACTAAAATTAATAAAAATAGAAGAAAGAGGACATAATCATTTTTTTAAAGGACTGACATAAATTTTTAAGTTAAGAAAAAAGAAAGAAAGAAGGGAAAACAAATGGGCTCATCAGAGCCCAATCACATCTTTATTATGAACACATATCTCACAAATACAAAAAGGATAATACGCTTCTCCAAATATCATTGTGGATGACTGATTTTGGTTATAAAAATATGATTACTTTAACTTAAATTTGGTTATTATTCAAAATCAATGATTTATGTTATGAGAATATAATTACCTTGCAGGAAAGCAGACACAAAAAAACTAACAAAGTAAAATTTATAATTAATTTTTTTTTTAAAATAAAACAAATAGTAATTAAAATAATAAGGATAAAATATGGTTTAAAAACCAAATGAAAAAATATAATTAGGGATTAAAATGAAAAATAAAATGAATTAAGAAGAAGATTAAAAATAGCAATAAAAAAAATGAGAACTATTACTTGATAAAGAAATTAAATGAAATAAAATAATAAGGTTAAAAATAAAAATAAAACCAAGAAAATAAAAATCAAAAGAATAAGGATCAAATTTGAATAAAAAAATCTAAGAAAATAAAATGATGAGGGATAAAATTGAAAAACAAATCAAGAAAAGGGTAAAACACAAAAAAAAATCAAAAGAATGAGAAATTGAATATAAAAACAATATGAAACAAAAATTTTAGTTATGAAATTAAAGAAAAAACTTCAAAAAGTATTAAAAGCAAAAGAATAAAAACTAAAATTAATAGAAATAGAAACTAGAAGACACAATTAATTTTTGAAGGGATGACATGAATTTCTAAGTTAAGAGAAAAAAAAAAGACTCATCAGAGACCAATCGCACCTCTACCGTTAACACGCATCTCGTGAATAAAAAGAGGACAATGCGCCACTCCAAACATCATCGTAGATGATTGATTTTGATCACCGGATGACCTTACATGTGCTAACACGCGAGATGCATACGTCAACAATTTTTTTATAGTATTTATTTTTCAAACTTACCAAACAACCCCTAGGTCAACCTAAAAATAAAAAAAATAAGAAAAATAAAAAAACCCCACTTTGGAAACATATTTATATATTTTTATTATTATTTTAAAGGCACCTCTATCACTTTACGACTCTTAAAAAATAAAAAGATACTAGAATGGTAAAGAGAGAATTCATTATCCTAGGTAAATTAAAAAAATATATTTTATCTATTCTCAAATAGTATCAACTGAGAAATTTTTAATTAAGATGGAATGAGATTTGAAAAGAGTTTCAAATCTTATTTAAACAATCAATGATTATTACGTAGATAATAATAATAATTTAACATGACAAACATGTTCAATACTTTAATGTCAAATTAAAATATTATTGATGGAAGGATATTAATTACACTGAGAAACTAGTTACTAGAAAGTTAAGTGAAACTACTAATATGTAGAAAATCATGACACGTTGATAGGTGATTTACCTTAATTTTAAATATAAATTAATCAGTTGTTGAATTGATAATACGTTAAATTATTTAATTATAATTTATATTTGGATCAGAAACTTAATAGGTCAAACACATTAAAAATTTTTAGATAAAAATTAAACTGAAATGATTTAATTAAGTATGATTTGATTAAAATATATTTTAAAAATTA
>SRLM01000201.1:1948982-1980823 GCA_015708895.1 Populus ilicifolia | reverse complement strand
GATTAAGTTTAAAGGGGAGATTTGTTGAAGTAAACTCAATCCACTAGAAGGTCAAGGAAGGCATCCACCAGCTGTCACCGCCCAGCTACCAACCGACCAGCCGCCAGCCACCGGCCGCTTTCACACCGTCGGTCACAAATCGCCTTCACACTTGAAAGTTGAATTTTCTTGTTTTGATTTCGTGTATAAATAGATAGCTAAATTTATACAATTCTGTGTGGAGAGATTGAGAGAAACACTAGATAAAAAGAGAGAGGTTGTTGTAAGCTTTTGTTTATGTAATTGTAAGCTTTGTTCTTGAAATAAAAGAGTGTGTTTTATCCCATCTGAGTGTTTCAAAGCCAACACAAGTGGTTTCTCCCACCAACAGTTGAAGCCCCTCAAGAACCTCCTTGTTATTTTCTTGAATAACACTCTTTCTTCGTTGTGGTGGCACAAATGACCGAGGGCTAAAAAGGTAAGATCCATTACCATGCCAAGATAAAGTCAATGATAAAAGAGCTGTCTTCAACTTCAAATTGGCACTTCTGGCATCTTTTAAATTCCTAACATTCAGAAGATCTGCGATACTCAATTCACCAGCAAGATTATTCAGCCTTTCCAGCTCACTTATGCGACAACCATTCTCCCCACCCACAATGAACAGGGTAAGTTTTCGGAGATATATCAATTGCCCCATTCCAGCAGGCATAAATCGAAGTGAAACACAACCCGTGATGTCAGGTTCAACAAGACTTTTCATGTGCTTCATACCTCTTGGTAATTGAATGAGTTCTCTGCAACCTCTCAAATCTAGTGTCTGGAGGTTTCGGAGAGAGGTTATACATTCAGACAGTGTTATGAACCGGGAGCCTGAAACATCTAGATACCTTAGATGTTTCAAATCACAAATAGACTTCGGCATTTTCTTGGCGCAGACATTTCTTAAACTCAATGCTCGATGTTTTCGACCAGGAATCTTTCTCCGTCCATTCGAAAGACCTACATTCATCAAAAGAAGTGAGCGAAGTTATAGGACCGTGAGAACTTCAGAAGACGAAGCTATTGATCTGTTATAAAAAGCTACATGACGGACAGTTTTAGGAATTTCCAATTCCCCATCGCCTTCTGTACTCATATAGCATTCTTGTACTGCAATGGATTGTGCGAGATCATGCATAAGATCATGCATTTTACATGTTACGTTGCCAAATCCATCATCATGGACCTCTTGCAGAAATGATCTTCCCACTAGTTCATTGAAAATCCCAAGACCCATAACGTGCAAATCCATTTCATTTCTGCAAGAAATAAAGCCATTCGCCATCCATAAAGCAATCACCTCCTCCCTCCTCATCACGTGATCTTTTGGAAATATAGCGCAAAAAGCAAAGCATTGCTTCAAATGTGGTGATAGATGAGTATAACTAAACCTCAAAGCAGGTAAAATCTCGCTTGCTTCTTCTCCTAGATCCCAAATCTCACTTTGTTTTACTTTTATCCAGTCATCTTCACTTTCTTTTAGCCGCATTAGGTTCCCTAGTGCCTTTATAGCTAAAGGAACACCACTGCACTTCTTCACTATTGATGCTCCAATGGCTTCCAGGTGTGCCTGCTCCTCTTTCCTTCTCTTCCCGAATGCAAGCTGTTGAAACAAATCCCAAGAATCTTCTGCAGACAATCTCCCCATGCGCTGGATAAAAGTTGCGGCCATTCTACGAGCAACCATCTCATTACGCGTAGTTACTATCACAGCACTACCTTTAGCTCCACACCTTAATACCTCCTTTAATTTACTCCACCTATCAGTATAATCTTCCCACACATCATCCAGGACAAGCAAAAACTTCTTTCCAGTTAACTTTTGTTGGAGGCGTTGTAGCAAGGGATCCAATTCTTGAAGAGAACAAGAGGCACCGTCAATGGGCTCCATGATGGCTCTTGTTAATCTTCTCAAGTCAAAATCAGTAGACACACACACCCAGATCCTCAAGCCGAATTGTTGTTTAACCTTTTCTTCATTGTAGACCAATTGAGCAAGTGTTGTTTTCCCGAGTCCCCCCATTCCCCATATAGCATAAACAGGGAGATCGTCGTCATTAGGGAGCAGGATGTTGAGTAGTTCCTCTTTCTCCTTCCGTCGTCCGCAAATTTCTGACTCATTCACGAGTGAGTTGGTAAGCCGCCAATCATAGGTATCAGCTGCTATGTCTACAGCTCTTGGTGTTAAATCAAGCATGTTTTTCTTATTGGCGATGGCATCCAATTGTTCTCTCACATTTTTCAATCTATGCTCCATTTTCAATCGAAAAAGAAGGGGGCCATGACCGAGAGTAAAGAGGGATCTCAGTCGGTTTTTGGGATCTCTTTGCAGCCGATGCCTTTGAGATTCAATTGCAAACTCATCCAGTACATCATCAACATCATAAGCTGCATCCTTGAGGCGTCTTAGCCAAATCTCTAAAGCCTTGTTCTTCCATTGCTTCTCCTCCGCATCCTGGAGCACAGCTTGCACCATTGCGAAGGTGCTTTCGAGATTCTCAAGCTCGGTGTCTAGGCCCCGAGCAAGCCCAACCTCTTTTAGAACCAGCAGCCTCAAGTTCTCCAAGACTGCAGTCGCTACAGCAGAAACAACTGCGTCGGCCATTGCTTGTTTGGAAGCGAAAGGAATTGGATGTTGAGAAGTAGAAGTAGAAAAGGTGTACGGAACTAAAAGCGGGGAGGTGAGCAAGAAATGGTAAGTAAATATTGAGATGAAAGAGCAGATGAGAAATGGAAAAGGTGAAAGCGTTTGGTGATGGGATTTTACTGATTATAGAGTGGTGGTTTAATTTCATCAAAATATTAAAACCAGTCTTTTAACTATACTGATTAGGCTCCACACGGTGCAGACTTGACTAGCCAGAACCTTCCATCGGAAAATTGTATAAATCCCACCTCAAATCCAATTTCTTGAACAAGTCAAATGAGTTTCTAATACATGAAAGAGAAATCACATCGGACTTTTTTTACATTTCAGCCTGAAAACTACACTATTACAGCGGCCTAAACCCTAATTCCATCCATTCATATGAATGTGCATGAGAGATTGAGGATTCCATGGAAACGAGTTTTAGTTAGTATAAAATCAAGGTTTCCATGCATATGAACAGCGAGTGACCTTGGACAGATTTGGCGTGGAGAACTGGACGGCGGGAACTGAGACTGTGGGGGCCGTAGTTGGTTATAGATGGGCGGGGCCGGGCAATTTAAAAAAGTAGAAAACGGAGCCACCATCAAAGCCTGTGGTCCTGCTCCATGGAAGGCCTACTTCTATGGTAGAATTGACGTGGAATTTTATTTTATTTTATTATAGCCAGAATATATTTTATTTGAACTTGAATTTCCAATATTTTTTATTAATTAGTTCATCACCTATCAATTGATGAAAAGAAATTTTTAAATTTATTAAATTTATTTTAAAAGCATAAATTTAATATTTTTCAGTATTTTTTATTAATTTTATTTGTTAATATAAAAAATAATTTAAAAAATACTATACACCACAATTTTAACCACGTGCGAGGACGGAAACTAAATATCTTTTTTAATTAGATTATTAAAGTGCCCAGCATTCCTTAATTGATTTACTATTCAAAATATATTTCTTATGATTTTTTACAAAAATCTTGCCCAAAACAATAATATTTTATTAAATAAAAATTATATTAAGGATGAATTTTTTTCTTATTATTTTTTATTCAATAGAAGTTCCATCAAGTTTTACTTTATAATCTTTTTTTAAAAACATAAAAAAAAAAAAAAATAAAGCTTTTCTAAAAAAAAATTCATAATAAAACTTGCAAGACATGAAACTTGTGGGTAGAATCTTTAAAACATAGATAGGTAATGTGTGGCCTACTAGAATCATTTTTTATTGCGAGTATTCGATCTCGTGGCTGAAAAGTTTTAAAAAATAATATAAATAATGTTTTAAAGTATTATTTAATAATATAAATTTTTTTGTTTAGATAATTATTTAATATTGAGTTAAAGGTTTAATGTTGAAGATGAAATTTCATTATTTTTATTTTTTTTCTAATTAAAATTAATTAATCTTAAAAAAATATATTTTAAAAAAATAATATAAATAATATTTTAAAATTTCATATAACAATTTAAAATTTTAAATTAGAATACATTTTTTTTTATGCAAACACGCAGTTTTCATTGTGAGTTTTTTTGTTTGATTGCTGATAAACCCTTATTTTTCCACGGCGATCTTGAATGACAAAATATTATTAGTTTTAATATTTAGTTATATATTAAATTGTCTTTTATCTAACATGATAATTACAAAAAAATTATTGTGAAAATGAGTTATTTTTTTTATTCTAATGGCATATTAGTTATTTTATTGTGTAATTAAAATTAAAAAAAAAGTATTAATTAATTTGATAATAATTAATAAACTTTATAAAAATATTTTAATACCCCCTAATTTTTTGATTTTTTGATGGGGTCATGAAAACACAGTTTCAGTTAATAGTATTTTTACTCACAAGTTACAGTAAAAATATCTCTTGTTTTAGCTTTAGTTAATATTTAAATTTTAAATTTTATTTTTATTATATTTTTAATACTGAGATTATAAATAAAATAAAAGTCAATAAAAAGCGGAGAAACAAGAGAAAGAGTTTGGCATGCCACTTTTCAAGCACAAAAATAAATGATGTTGACGTTGATGAGTTTAACTTGAAAATGAGAGTTATTTAGAAGTGATTTTTACCCATAACTATGCTAAAAGAAGTATATCAAGGCCTAAAACATTTTACTCAATTTATTTTTTTTAAATGGAAATAAAGGGCAAAAGGATGTTTATGAGATTTTCTTATACAGGTTTTTGTTTTGGAGTAACCAAGAAACACTTATTACCGCACTAGTAAAACATGTTTCGATTAATGAACCAATCATTTTTACACCTTTATATCAATTTGAGAAAATTATTTAAACAATTACAACAAATTAACACTACGAAAATATATATTTTATTCTCATTACAAATTTAATTTGCATACCAATCTTAATCGATCTAAATCCCAGGGATGTGAGCTATCTTAGGCCAGTCCTCTCCTAAATCTTTCTCACACCTTTTCTCCAAATTTGGACATTCTTCGATTATTAGCGATTGGAGAGAAGTGAGATGTTGGATACTCTCTGGCAATGAATTCAGCTCTGGACATCGATAAAGCCACAGAACCTCGAGAGCCGTCAGCTGCCGCACTCCCTCTGATAGAGATGTGAATTTATCACAAAATCCAACAGATAAGTTGCGAAGAGAAGATAAGCCACACAGCCCATCCGTTGGCAGACAATTTAATCTTCCACAATTCCATATCCCTAAAACCTCCAGGGAATTGAGGTTACGAAGACCTTCCTCTGGCAAGCTTTCAAGTTTCCCGCAATCCACAATCCACAAGCTTTTAAGAGCAGAAAGGTTATCTAATACCCTATTTGACAAAGACTCCAGATCTCGCATCTCCATAATGTCTAAGCTTTCAAGGAGGGTATGATTTTGCAAAAACCCATCGGGAAGCTCCCTCACATTTGGAATATCTCTAATACGAAGAGAAGCGATGGAAGTGAGATTCCTAACCGACATCAGCGGCGAAGCATTACCTCCCCGGATGTCTAATTTTTTAAGGGAGGGTATAATTGGTATTTCGTTCAACAGAGGGCAACGAAATATCTTCAATTCTTGAAGGCGAGGAAATGTACACGCAGCCCATTGCTCTGATCCCTCCATTGAATTGAAAGTCAGCGTCTCCAAAGATGGGAATGGATTCTGCCCATCTCCGTACACATTGCCGTCAATACTCTTCACACCATCCATTCCCCATAATACAAGACTCTTGAGCAACTGTACTTTCCCCAATGGTGGAAGTTGTTCACAGTTGGGAAATTTTGATAGCTCCATCTCTACCAGATTTGGTAGCGTCATGTTCAAGTTCATCATCCAATTAGGAAATCTTGAACCTCCATATCCACATATCCTCAACTTCTTCAGATTTGAATGAGGTTGAAGCCCTTCAAGGACCTCCTCGTCATTTACCTGAATAACACTCTTTCTTTCTTGCGGTGGCGCAAATGACCAAGAGTGAAAAAGGTAATCTCCATTCCCATGCCAAGATAAAGTCAGTGATGAAAGAGCTGTCTTCAACTTCAAATTGGCACTTGTGGCATCTTTTAAATTCCTAACATTCACAAGATCTGCGATACTCAATTCACCAGCAAGATTATTCAGCCCTTCCAGCTCACTTATGCGACGACCATTCTCCCCACCCACAATGAACAGGGTAAGTTTTCGCAGGCATATCAATTGCCCCATTCCAGCTGGCATAAATCGAAGTGAAACACAACCCGTGATGTCAGGATAAACAAGACTTTTCATGTGCTTCATACCTCTTGGTAATTGAATGAGTTCGCTGCAACCTCTCAAATCTAGTGTCTGGAGGTTTTGGAGAGAGGTTGTACTTTCAGGCAGTGTTATGCTACTGGAGAATGATACATCTAGATACCTTAGATGTTTCAAATCACAAATTGACTTCGGCAATTTCTTGGCCCCGATATTTCTTAAACTCAAGGCTCGATGTTTTGGAATAGAAGAGCTCTCTCCCCAGCGCTTTTGAATCCAATCATAATCCACCGAAAGACAGGAGCGCCATGATTGAACATTGAGAAGTTTTTTTTCATGAGAAGTTACTTGTCTGTAGTTAAAAGCTACATGACGAACAGTATTAGGAATTTCCAACTCCTCATGGCCTTTGGTGTTATAGCATTCTTGTACTGCAATGGTTTGTGCAAGATCATGCATAAGATCATGCATTTTACATGTTATGTTGCCAAATCCATCATCCTCGACCTCTTGCAGAAATGACCTTCCCACTAGTTCATTGAATATCTCAATACCCATGACGTGCAAATCCATTTCTCTTCTGCAACAAATAAAGCCATTAGCCATCCACAAAGCAATCAGCTCCTCCCTCCTCATCACCTGATCTTTTGGAAATATAGCGCAATACGCGAAGCATTGCTTCAAATGTGGTGATAGATTAGTGTAACTCAACCTCAAAGCAGGTAAAATCTTGCTTGCGTCTTCTCTTAGATCCCAAATCTCGCTTTCTTTGACAGCTATCCACTGATCTTCATTATCTTTTAGCCGCATGAGGTTCCCGAGTGCCTTTATAGCTAAAGGAACACCACCACACTTCTTCACTACTGATGCTCCAATGGCTTCCAGGTGTGCCCGCTCCTCTTTCCTTCTCATCCCGAATGCAAGCCGTTGAAACAAATGCCAGGAATCTTCTTCAGACAATCTACCCATGTGCTTGACAAAAGCTGTTGCCATTCTAAGAGCAACCATCTCAATACGCGTAGTTACTAACACAGCACTACCTTTAGATCCACAGCTTAATACCTCCTTCAATTGACTCCACCAATCAGTATAATCATCCCACACATCATCTAGTACAAGCAAAAACCTCCTTCCAGTTAACTTTTGTTGGAGGCGTCGTTGCAGGGGATCCAATCCTTGAAGATCACATGAGGCACCATCAATGGAATCTATGATGGCTTTTATTATTCTTCTTACATCGAAATCAGTAGAGACACACACCCAGATCCTCAAACCGAATTGTTGCTTAACCCTTTCTTCATTGTAGGCCATTTGAGCAAGTGTTGTTTTCCCGAGCCCCCCCATTCCCCATACAGCATAAATAGGGAGATCGTCTGCATCAGCGAGCAGGATGTTGATTAGTTCCTCTTTCTCCTTGCCTCTTCCGTAAATTTCTGATTCATTCACGACTGAGCTTGATTCATTCAGGATGTTGCTTGTATGCCGCCCATCGTAGGTATCTACTGCTACGTCCCCAACTCGTGTTGTTAGCTCGAACTTTTTGTTCTCATTGGCAATGACATCCAGTTTCTCTCTCACATTTTTCAACTTATGCGCCATTTTCAATCGAAAAATAAGTGGATTATGATCAAGAGAAAAGAAGGATTGTAGTCGATTTTTTAGATCTTTTTGCAGCCGATGCCTTCGAGCTTCAATTGCGAAGTCATCCAGCACATCATCAACATCATAAGCTGCATCCTTGAGGCGTCTTAACCAAATCTCTAAAGCCTTGTTCTTCCATTGCTTCTCCTCTGCATCCTGGAGCACAGCTTGAACAATTGCGAAGGTGCTTTCGAGATTCTCAAGCTCGGTGTCAAGGCCCCAAGCAAGCCCAGCCTCTTTAAGAGCCTGCAAGCTCAAGTTCTCCAGGATTGGACTCACAAGAGCAGAAACGATTGCTTCAGCCATGGCCTGTTTTGCTTTGGAAAATCTGGGTCTTGGTAACAACCGAAATCGCAAGATTGGTTATGGAGATGAGAATGGAAATTTTAACGGAAACACAAGATTGTTAATGGAAAAGAGAAGTGAAGAAGGGCTTCAAATATGATCAGGGAATTTTAAAGGAGACACGAGATTGGTTATGGAAAAGAGAATTGCAGAAGGACTTCAAAAGTGAGCAGGGAATTTTAATGGAAACACAAGATTGGTTATGGAAAATAGATATACAGAAGGACCAAACAATTTCTCACTCTTTGGAATAAAGAAAATTAATCTAACTTGGACTTGAAGTGAAGAACATTAAAAAAGAAGAAAAGAACATAATATGAGTTGAACAGAGAAGGCAAGAATTTGTTCCTTGCCCAATCTCTTCAAAATCCCAGCTGTACAGCATTTGGAGTTTCACAAGGCAAAAGATTCTTATGTTGTGATCTTTTCCTTTAAACAATGACTTCTCAAAGCAAAAGGCAGCACTCCAGAATTTCACCCTGTAAGAAAACAAAAGAAAGAAAGAATCAAAGGAGGGTAATTCAGAGCCTTACAATATTGTTTCTGGCATTTTACCTTTTTATGAAAAGCATATCGTAAAATAGTTGGAACATAAGGCAAGTTCAAAGCGTTGTTTCCCTCTGTTATCATGGATCAAACCAATATTTTCTTCATTTTTGTTTGGGATTGAACGACGATTCAATCATGTTATTGTCATTAACATGCAGCTACTGTCTCCTTCCACATGAGAGTTTTGATCTTACTCACAGAAAACAAAACAAAAGGAAGCACTGCAACAAGAGCTAGAGTTTGGTAAATACACGTCTTAACTCATCACTTTCACCAGAACCTCCTTTCCGAGGTGACTTTTACCTCCATACACAGACAAGAATCTTGACCCACTCTATTTATTACAGGTTTTCCCTATTAAATAAAATAAATAATATCTTTATGTAATATTTAACAATTTAAATAAATTTTTAATATATTATTAAAATTTTAATTACCAAATAAATTCAAATCTTACCATTCTTATTCTTTATTTTAATTAAAATTAATTAATAGTATAAGTTAATAATAATTATATGCTAAAAAGTAATGTAAATCTCTAATAATTTAAATTTAAAATTTTACAGAAGATTAATAACCTTTTAGTTTTTATATTTCAAAATTCTTTTTTTTAAATAATTTTTTTAATATAATATTAAAAATACTTTAAAATATAATCACTGCAGCACTTCAAGATACTTTATGGTGGTGCCCGGGGGGAGTTAGTTATACAATGTTCACTTGTAGTTGAGTTGGGCCTAGAAGGTCAAAGTAAAGCATGAGGTTGGGTAAGGAAGGCGAGGCCCACCTAGCACATCAATGGACGAGGAATTTCGTTTTGTTTTTATTTTAGAGCAAACTTAACACAAGCCCCTCAGCCATGATTTATTTTGGGCCAAACCTAGCCCAATGTTTTCTCAGAGCCGTAAACTGCCCAGTGCTTGGATCCCAAAGTCTCGGATCTTGGGCTCAAGGAGCTGCAGGTCGTGCAGATCTAGTTCTTTCCAATCTTCAATGAAGGGGTCCTGTGCTAGTGGATTGCACAAATTCAATGCTTGTGATCTCCCAAACCAGAAGTGATTTTGACAAACCGTTTTTTCTGTGGTTATATATACAAGAGATGCCGTGGAATTGAGCTTTCTGACAGGTGAGCTTCATACATAGCATTTCCATGAACATATATATATATAAAGAATGTTTCCGGTGGAGACTTGAGATATCTTTTTTCTAGTTAACATGGCAAGAGAATGCAACATGTATTTCCCCTTCCTTTGCTTTGCAGGGGCTAAATTACAAATGGCACATATAATGAAAAGGATAGTGCACTTTAACTCATAATGATATATAAATTACTGATATCCAAATTAGACTAAGGCTAGTCTCTTAAAATTGAAACGGTTCAGAATTGAAGAATTTCTCTCTATGCCTATGATCAAACCCTAATCTGGAGATCATAAGGCCCACAATAATGGATTGGTTTCTAATTAAATAAGTAATCTGCAGAGGCTAGAACTATATGTGATTGATAAGTTTTTGTCTTCTTGAGATGGCGTTATTGCCTTGCCTGTTTCAGATTGAAGTCAGACATCAATGCCAGTAAAGTAAAAGGGACTTTCTCCAAAATCAAAATGATTGCCAGTTTCATTAGCAAATTTCAGCTCCAGAAGCAATCGTGCACAAAGAAATAATGCCTGCCTGCCTGCATGGTTAGCTATATATTGCCTAACATTGTGCATTGACATCGCTAGTTTCAGGCTTCATTCTATGTCACTAAGATTACAACCAGAACTAGAATAAAGCATAGGCTCAAGAACACATTACACATATATGATCAACATAATGAAATGAATTAATTAGCGGTAAGCACTCCGACTTCCCCTTCTTTTTTTTTTCTCATTTCTTCTCCTGATTTCTTGTTTCTTGTTTTTTCCACCACAAAACATACACATTTTCTTCGAGCAAAAAAGACCTAAAATGACACTGAAGAACTAAGTGACCCTTTTTTTTTCCCTTCCAAGTCAACCACATTTTTTTTTATATATATATATATATATATATCTATGCCTCTCCTCTCATTCATGAAGACTATGAAACAATACTCATGGAACTAAATAAAAGGAAAAAAAAAATCAACAAGACAAACTTGGTATATAGAAAAAAAGTTTATGCATGATCAGCAATGTTCTTTCCCTTGCCAGTCTGGTCTACCTAATGTGAACTCCAAGCTGGGGTTCTTGCAATCCATATTAGAAGATCCCAAGTAGCTTTTCAGCTGAGTCGAATTACATTCCTGCAGTATTAATTAAGACATTTTCATGTTACCTCCTAAAAGTGAATAAAATTCTTATCCCTTCTGCTAGAATTCTGGAAAATTTTGATCTACTCAAATTTTAAAAAATTTTAGACTTTGGATGGTACCTCCATTTGTTGTCCAGACCTTTGTTGTGACTGGAATGTTCCTTGTCTGTGCCCATCAAAGTCGCTGGCGTTTGTCTGGGGCCATGCCTCTCTACCACTGAAATAATAACATAAGTTTTAATTAGCTTGAATTCATATTGACATGGTGCAGCCATATCAATATTTGTAAACCAATGCATATAATTATTTAGATGAGTACAGTTGATAGACCATCTTTTATAGTTGAATGCCACAGATTCAGCTGAAGCTCAATCAATTAATTGGAATGGTGACATTGTCTCTTATTTCAAAGCTAATTAAGAACAGCTCAACTTTCATTTTCACTACCTACAAGGGTCAATTTCTGTCATTTTCCCTAATAAAAAAGTCCAATATAAGTCACATTTGATACGTGCACAAAGGCTATAAAGTAAGGGATCATGAGCTAAATGTATGCATGGAGACAGAGGCCAGGCCCTTGTACCTGTACAAGGCATGTCATTTCAATGAATGCTATTAAGTGCTTAAGAACAGCCTGAAAAGGATGTTACAGGCAGCAGGGAGAAAGATTTGTGTGATGGAAATGTTCTTAAGTGCTATGACAATTGAGGAAATATCAACACAGAAAGTGTTAGTTGCTTCCATTCTAATTAAGTACTGGCCCTAAAAGTCATCCAATGTTCTATTTTAGATAAGGCAGTATCAAGATCAAAGCTTTTGCCTGCTTGTGAAAATCTACTAGTACCTTTACATTTACAATTAGTGTAATAAAACTCCAATAGAGGCAGAATTTTAGTCACTAGTCCTGTTACTCTATTTCTGTCTATCTTTAATGGCAGCTGGAAATCATTTATTTATGCAGTGATTGCACCCAAAACCTAAAGCTCCAGCGGTGAGTCATGTCAAAGTGAAGGTCCCTGTTGGTTTACATCTCTATTTAAAGAAACTTTTCTAGCCGAAGAACACCCTTGCTGATAAAACCCAAGAAAGAAAGCAAAAATCTGAATTAATCTACATGCTATTTAGTGGAAGTAGGTACCAATTATAATTAAATACTAATTGATGAGACAATGAACAACATTGGCATTTTTAATTTGAACATTGAGAAAAGGACGGCAGAAAATAAGTCAAGATGGGAACCGATCTTTTTGTTGTTATATGCAATGTGTCCTCGTGATGGGAATAAGAACCAGCTGAGTTGAACAGTAACATGATAATATATTGTTATTCTAAAAAGAAAAAGAAAAAGTGTACGTAGCTGTGGGAATTGCTTTCTTTCTTATCCTAATTAGCGTTTGATAGCGTTTTGGGAACTTTTCTATATATATATAATGGCGTAACACATTAAAGCTACAAATCTCATGTCAGCAAGAAAATCTTCGGAAACATAAAAGATCGCAAAAGAAAAGAAAGAAAAAGAAGAACATTATATAATACACTATAATATAGAAAGCAAAAGCTGTAGCTGCCTGCATTCAAGAGAAGAACTCATTTTATTCCTCAAAAAACTGGCGTGAACGTGAGTGCGTTTCGGATTTCTAAGTTGATCAAGTACAACGCAAAAAGAAAATAAAAGAAGAAGAGGAAAAGCATTCTATTTCATTAGTCTATTATACTCTCCTTTAAAAAAAGTGTAGGGCATGCATAGCATGTGTGTGTGTATAACGCTTTCTGATGTCTAGCATGCCAATTGTGTACCAAAAAACATTAAAGAGAGTCGCACAAAAGAGAGAAAGAGGTACCTTGAAGAATTACTCCAGAGAGTGGTAGCAGCAGAAGTAGTAGTTGAAGGGGAGTCCATGTCTTGTTGTGCTGTTGGCCCATCTGCTTGTACTACTCTTTGCAGTCCACCTTGCTCATTTGCAGTCCTAAAACTGCCAATTGGAGCCATGTCTTCTTCTCCAGATCCATCTGATATGGCCCTCCAACAAATCAATATACATACCCACCAAAACACTCAAGTAAAATACACAAACATGCACATACACATTTTTATACACACACAGAAAAAAAGACAATGTTCTTGAATTTACATATACATGTGTTGGATGTGTGTGTACATGCATGCATGCATTGTGTGTATATATGTATGGTACTTGTGCTTAAGGGATAGCAAGATCTTTGATTAATAGGGTTTAGTGCTTAACATGATTTACTAATTAATCAATCGGGTTACAAAGCTATCCAAGTTGGGGCAGTGAAAAGCTAAAAACAACACCTAATAACAGAGAAGGACTAACGCCTCAAACAAAGAAAAAGTTGAAAAATTGAAGACTAAGCAATACGAATTACCTGAAGAGGCTGTAGGCTTGTCAGTGGTCTTAACAGTTCTATACATCTGCAAAGTCCAACGGGAATCCATAGGTAGTAATTAAAACGAAGACCATTCAAAGAATTAAAGAGAGAAACAAAATATAAGAGCAAAAAAGAAAATGAAAAAAATTAGAAATGAAAAACACTTTCCAAAATTCATATATATATATATGATGAATCTCTAGCTACTTTTCTCTCTCTCTATGTGGGCTTCTGTGCTTGTCTTGGATTTATTCATTAATCACGAGGTTGATGTTTGATTAGGTTGTATAGTAATGAGAGAGTGTATTATTGAGAAATGATGACTACTTTTGTCTGTTATCATTCTCTCTCTCTCTCTCTCTCTCTGTTTTCCTTTTTCTTTGAAAGCAGAAACTTGTCTGCCTGAGACCTTTCAGAAGTTTCTCAGGCTCATTTCCTTTCTCTAGTATTCTTTACTTCGCCCATTCACTGCCTTCTGTGGCTACTGTGCCTGTGGGATACATCTTCCGCACCTCTATCCTCACATTCAAGACTCCAGGAGGAAGAGAAGGAAAAGGAGAGTGAGAGGAGAAGAGAGATTGTTGATCCATTTGTTTGTTTTGTGGTTTAATCACCTGTAAATGGCTCTTGACATGTGCTAATGTGAGATCTTTGACATCCATGAGTTCAAGAACTGACTTGGGAGTAGCTCCTATTAACAACAAGCCAATCAGTGAAAAAAGAAAAGAAAAGAAGTGCTAAAAGTCAAAACAAAACATACCAAAACATTAAGAAATGTCTAAAATTCAAAGGATTTATCCAAAACTCAAAAACCAATCGTTCACACGCAAATTATTGTAGGAAACAAATAAGGAAAAAGAAAAAAGAAATGGAGGAGCACGGGAAAAAAATGATTTCTTTACTTTCATGGCCACCAAGAAGCTCAACAGCGTGAACAAATCTAGCATGAAGAGTGCTGGTCCATCTCATTCTTGGTGCCCTCATGCTCCTCTTTGTTGGATGTTTTGGCAAGAATCTTGATCTAATCAACCCATGGGGAGAACCGTCTGTAGATCCAGCTCCATATTGATTATGGTGGTGGTGCAATTGGTGGGATTTGAAAGCATCCATTGATAGCCCATTAAATCTTGTTGTTGGTGCTAATCTATTGTAAGGACCTGGCAAACCTTGATTAGGCCCTGATGAGTTTAACATGGACATGGGATCTAAACCTCCTCCTCCTCCAATGCTATAAGGTGAAGAGGTGGATGAAGAAGAGTGAGGATTAACAGAAGGAGAGCACAAAGAGGAAGAAGGATAAGGCATTTGGTAGAAGCACATCTTGGGATCTTTATTCTCTCTTGATGAATGTTCTAAAGGCATAAAAGGAAATGAACGGTTGTGATAAACTGGAATCCCTTTAATTGGCCTCAAACCATCTGATGCTTCAAGTAAAGAAACCCCATGATGGATATGATTCAAGTGATGAGTAGTACCATTAGAACGGTGAAGATGTTGCTGGTGGTGACTTTGTTGACGATAAGGGTTATTGTGAGGTAGCTCTTCAACTCTAGCACTTGATAGATTTCTTCTGCTTCTTATACTTTCCTCATTAAATCCAGTAGTTGGATGTGCTAGAGAGAGCTCGATACAAGCTTGAGAATCACTTCTCATGGAGCCAACAGTGTTGGACTTACGGATGGCTTCTTGTCTGCCCAAAAAATTGAAGCTTGCATCAATTTTATCCCTAATGCTGCTGTTGTTGTTACATATGGAAGACGGAGAGGAAATATTGGGAGGACTAATGTGTAAAGAAAGATCAGGAACTGGGTTTGAGGAGGGTTCAATGAAAACTCCTTCCAAGGGCATTTTCTTTAACTTACTGACCTTTTCTTTGGCTAAACTAAGCTAATAAAAAAGTGCGAGTATAATGAAGCAGCCAGGTGGGTCTTTAACCCTCTTCCTTCTCCTTGAAAATATATATGTGAGAGCTACCTAAAGAGAGATAGATGTGGCTAACTAGCTACCTTTCACAGAAGAATAGATATAAAAAGCTTGGAAAAAACACACCATTGATTCATACTTTAAAGGCTTAAAGAGAGAAAGAGTTGGAAGTGAAGCAAAGAGAAGACTCTTTAAATCTTCATCAACAAACCAACATGCTCAAGAAAGAGAGAGGGTGTGTGTGAAAGGTAGATAAAAAAGAGAGAGAGAAGGATGTGTGTTGTTACGCAAAGAAGAAGACGAAGGAAAATAAAAATAATTAACAACTACTATATATTAAATTTATAAAAAAAAAATTGAAAAATCTTGAAAGTGCAATGAAGGGAGAGGAAGGATAGCCAGAGAGAGAGAGAGAGAGAGGATTTGGGTTTAGGTTTGCACACCTCGAGAGTATATCTTGGAAAATGACACTAGAGAGAAGAAGAAGAAGACGAGGTCTTTCTCTATCTAGTCAAAACTCAATCACTAAAAAAGAAAAAAAATAGATAACCCTAAAAAATAATAATAATAAAAAACCTTTTCCTCACCATGTTTTTCCTTCCCCGTCGAGAACGGGATACCAAATGCTAGAAAGAGAAAGACTATTCCTTGTAGGATTCCTTCTCCCCCACACTCTTCGCCTCTCCCCCTCCCTCCCTCTCTCCCCATGCATCCTATATATTAATTTCCTGAACTTTTCTTTTTGGCTTGAATTTAAAGATATTTTAGGGTATTATTTCTATGCTTAAATGGGCTAGGTTGGCAATTGTGAAACATGTTTATTATCTTGAAGAATCTTTTTAGCAAGAATTAAATAATAATAATAATAATAATATGTACATTGCATACTCAAGACGATTTATTTATTTATTTTTTGAAATTCAAGTGTTGAGATCATTATTAGACCATGTAATACATGTATTTTTTTTTTGTATCATATGGGTAGACCCATTGACCTTTTTATATATGCAGTAAGAGACCCACATAAAGGGTTGTTTGTTTGCTTTCATGTGGATACATCGTAAACCCTAACTCTACATTACCTTCTAATTCCCTTTCATTCTCCCAAATATTCCCCTTCTAATAATAATCCTTCACCAACCTTGTCTCCAGGCATCGTTCGTGGGTTCTTATTATTATGTCATCCACATGAACTCTATACGTACAATATATAATATAACTCCTCTAGCTAGCTAGCTCATTGACTCCATAGATATATTGCTATTGTCTCACAAAACCCTAGGCTAAATCAAGGCTTAATTTATAATTATGAGATTGTTAAATCTCTTAATATTAATTATCACCGGAAGCACTAGCTAGTAACCCTATTTGTTTATTTTCTTTCTTTAAATGCTCAAGTGTCTGCTGGAGATTAAAAAAAAAACTTGGTCTGGGGAGGCAGCCCTTTCTTTTTTTTTTTTTAGATTAACGTGGGTGTTCGGGCCAGCTTTCGCGCACCACGACTAATCTCACGGGTCCTAAAGTTAACAACCATGTAAGCCTCCAGTGACCATCATAAGAGGCAGCCCCTTCTTTAGGTGTGAAGTGGTAGTTCTACTGTTTGCCACTTTCACCAATATTACCAAGGACAAAAACACTAATTCAAAGGTGTTGTTTGGATGCTAGCTGCATTGAATGCGTATTTGGGTAAATTGTAAATGCTTGTTTGATTTTTTTTTTAACTTCTAGGAAACACATATATATTGTATTGTGATGATATAGGAATTTCCACCTCAGTGTGCATATATAGTAAGCTTCTATTTATTACAAACAGGATCAAAGACTCTAATGAAGCTGAGTTGTTAATTAGCAGTGATTAAAGCTTTAAGATTATCTTCACCTAGAGTAGACTTGTTTGGTTAATTGAATTCGACTATTCTAATGAGGTTATCTAGATGAATAAACCATTCATCAGTTGATCATGACGATTCCATGATCTCTTCATTCATGGATTTAGTGTCTTTCTCTCGTACCTTGAGGGATGCTAATCATGCACATTGTTGATTGACTTTCTGGACAAGGTGTCTCTAGAAGTTGTGAATTTGTGGTATATCTGACATTGATTTTGGTGATGGAAATGCTTAATACATTGATGCTGCTGAGGAAGATATTGATAGAACTCTCTAAGAAGTTGATAGATGTTGTTGTCCAGGAAAATACAGAGGCAGGGGTTGAGTCTTTGATTGTTTTGTCTGATCTTTTGAGCTTTTCAGGGCCTTGTGGGCGTAGGTTTCTGTTGCTTTTCTTTTAACGTTTCTTGCAGACCCTTGCGGTCTATGTTTTTCCTTCTACAGGCAGCTTGACTTATTTTTCTTATAAATATATTAATTTTAAAATATTTAATGTTATTAATGATGTAACTAAATATTAGTTAGCTAACATGAATAAAATAAGAAAAATTCCATTCTGGAAAGCTATTTCAAGAACACCCATATCCATAAGATTCATACAACAAAATATTAAGCTACATGTGACCGAGTCCTTTATTTTAATAATTCTTCAAAGTTAATTAATTTTTAAAATTAATGTTAAGGCCATTTTTTCTTAATGTAATGCATGTTATTTCAAAATTGGCTGAGCCAAGCAACTGGCGAGGCCGTGGCTACCTCCTGTAAAGATATAAAAATTCTTGATTTTTTGGGAATGGAACTTTCTTACACAATGATCCTCTAAGAAAACAAGTTTCATTATAGCCCTTTAAATCCTTTTTTTTTTTAATTATTGATCCATTATTTATATGTGTGGACGAGTTATTTATGCTACCTTCCAGAGAAATATGCCGAGAGGAAAAAACTAATGTTGATCTTTATGTGTCCTATTTTAAAAATAAATTTGTTTTCATTTATAAAGAGATAATCCTTATTTGCCTTCTCTATTTATTGCAGGAAAAAATTCAATTTATTCCCTATGTTCTTTTTTTTTTTAATTATCTCCATGATTGATAATGGTCTTTAGGATCCTTAATTAATTTGATGCTATGAATGTCACCCAAAGTCAATTTCCCCTATATAGATCGTGTAAATCACACTCATGATGTATAAAATTGAAGGAAATTGGCCACCTCTTTCAAATTTCCTAATCATTTAACCCCTAATTTCTCAATTATGCAGGAAATGAACCAAAAAGAATATTGTGGAAAAAATATTACCACAAATACTAGGAGCAAATAAGGAACTAGCTTTTTTTTTAACAACCAAATTGATAGGTATATATGGTCATACACATCATTTATTATAAAGCAATTTTTATTGCCAGTCTATTTTTTCAAAAATAATTAAATGTCACAATCAAATCTTTTTTTATTGTTAAGTTTAAAAAAAATACTATCCAGTAATTAATGCATCAAAGAAACATCTCATCATAAAAGTTTATATTGTTAAATAAAATTTTAAGATATAATTTATTATTTTGTAATATAATTTTTTAAGTGAAAATTCTTTAGATTTCATGATATATTTTATATTATTCTTTAGCATTTTCTTTTAAGTAAATTTTTTATGATTTCTAAGATATAATTTATTTTATTTTTTAATTTATCTCTCAAATAATTTTTTTTATCTTAAAACTTGTTTGAACACACATTAACTTATGATATTAATTTTATTAAATAGAACGAGAGTGGTAAGATTTAAACTTGTGATCATCGGATCAACAAAATTCTGATACTTTGTAAAAGAATCAACTTAATTCAAAAATATAAACTCTTAAGTAAAGTCTAAATATATAATTTTTATTATTTTTAACAATAAAAAACTAAAAAGAAAAAGAAAAAAGTAAGAGAAAAAAAAAACTTACCCCATTTGTAAAGAATGTTGAATGAGTTCAATAGCGGATTATTTGTAAGATTTGCTAGCTAAATTATATTAATATTAATCTGAAACATGAAGATTGTTTTTATATTCTTTTAATTAAATGGAGGCTAAAGCCCAATGTATTGAAACTCTAGTGAGATTAATTATCTAATTAGCATTCCATTGATGTGAAAATGGTGATAGGAAAATCACACCAAAAATTGAGTATTCTGGGTAATTCTCAATCCCAGCTACATTTTGATCACATCCACGAATTCTTCCATGCCAAATCTTTTGAATAATATTATGAGTAACCTTCCTTTCTTTCTAGCTATTATTGACCTTTGCATGTGAATCAATTTAACCCTTCTTGAAGACCATCAAAATCTTATGAGAAAGTTTAAAGCAAAGGAACAAGTCTTTTGTTGAGTTGATCATACAAGTGGTCCTTTTATTCTAAATGGACAAATAAGAGCATTGGATCGAAATGACATGAAAACGCAAGTACAAGGACTAATGTGACATCAAAGTCTTTTTTTTTCGTTCCCTGCAAACACAAATGGAATAAAAAAGACAAACGGAGGAAATCAAAGAAGGAAGAAAGGAAGGAAACGGGCAATTTCTTCACACAAACACTTAAACACACTCTACTATTGTTATGAGAGTTGATATTAACCCCCATGTCTTCATGTCTNAAAAAAAAATATATATATATATATATATATATATATATATATATAGCCCACATATATCTCATTAATGGATATACAGTCTTGACAAGAATGTATGGTGGAGAATATGGAATAGCCTGTGTGTGATATTACACTTAAAATTTGATTTTTGGTACAGCTCTATATCATACAAAATGATGCTCGTTCACCATCAATGGATAAACATTTTATAACTTAGGTCCCACTTTTGCAGCTCCTCTTATTTATTTTTCCAAAAGAGAAAGGTAAGACACACCAATTAAAGTTAAGTGATCGTCATTAGTTAGATGACTTTTTTGTTCAAGTTGCTGTACTCTTTGAATTTGTTCATTTGAATCCTTTAGTTAAAAGTAATGGAGGATTTCTGCTAAGTATGAAATTGAAAATTTGAACAAGCCCTGTGCACATATAATATTTATTTGTTAAAAAATAATCTAAATTATATTATAAAATTTCATCTAACAATTTAAGCTATTGAGTTAAATTGATTTTTTGACATGGTATCAGAACCTTAATAACTAAGCGGTTAAAAGTTCGAATCTCATTATCCTTATTTATGTTCATTTTAGTTTATTTGATAAAAATTAAATATAAAATAGTATAAGTCTATGTAAGTTTTAAATTCAAAAAGCTTTTACTTAAGGGATTGCGTTATAAAATAATATAAATTATATCATAAAACCTCACCTAGCAATTTAAGTCATGGGATTGAGTTGGTTTTTTGACATTATTTAATATCATTTTTATATTTATTTTATGTTGTATATAATTTTTTATTTTATCAATTATTTGTTTATTGTATAAAATAATGAATAATAATTGCAGAATAATATTGACAAAACTAGTAATGCTATATAATGAATATATTAATAAGTTCATATCCCTCATCTCCCATTAAGCTGAATATATATTGCTGTAATATTTAATCGGTCCATATATTTAACAATTAGAATTTAATTTATTTAACAATTTCTTTTATTATTAAATCACCAGCAAATTGACTAACAAAATTATTCTAATCATAATGTTATTGATTATTCTATTAATAAAAATATCATGTTATTGTATAATTTATCTTCTTAAATTTCATTGTCATATCCTTTGTAACATTGTTGATAGATGTTGATGAAAGTTTTCAATTAGTATTAGGTTAATTTTGTTGATAACTATATTTATAAAACTTACACGTTATTGTATTGTTTGCTCTCTTTTTTTCATTACAATTCTCTCTATAAATACTATAGAAATATTTTTATTGTTGTTTAATGATAGATTTAGAGATGAACATTGTTTTTTTTTCAAAATAAAAACTTTAATTACATAATAGTTCATCAAGATTGGATCATGTTTATGTGTGTATTTGCAATATTGTCAACAAAATCATTCAGTTGATGCCCAATATTGAGCTAAATATGATTTTTCAATCAAAAGTCATTAAGCGTTTAGCATGTCAAATCCATAAGGATCATGTACATAATATGTCACCATGGATTGGCAAGACATCTTGCTTGTTGGAATGGAAGGATGAATTTTTTATTGCTTTATATTAGCTAATGCAATAACATTCTTTTTCAAAAGAGAAAGGAATTAAAGTAAGAATTGTAATTTTTAATAAGCTTTAATTCATGACATCAATCGTCACTTATAATTATTGGTGCTGATTAGGCATACACATGTCAATATTTTGGTGCTTTAGATTTGCAATATTCTATCAAGATTTTAATTAATAATTCATTCATACTCTGTAACATGAAAGAAGAAAAGATATTGAATAGTGGAAATTTAACAAATTCCATTTATAAATGATGGGATACAAGAAGTCTTTCACCTAGGACAACTTCTTCTTTTTCTTTTTCTTTTTTAAAAGGGTTTAATGAACATTACCATAAATTCAACAAATACAAACAAAATTATCAACAATTTATTGATATTTTACAATGATATTTGCTAACAAAAACTTTTCTATTATTAAATTTATCGGTATATATCAACAGAAAAACTTTATCCATATTTATCAATGAAATTCCATATAAAATATAGAAAAAAAATTGTATGATAACATGCAAGATTTTATGGATAGTTTTACCAATAAAATTATAATCATATTCAAATTGAATTGTCAGTACAATAATGCATCATAAACACCAACAAAATTACCTATTGGTCTAAACGCATCATACCCTCTAGAGATTAAAATTAGTCATCATTGAAATATGTTTAATGGTATTAAGAAAGTTAGTGATATTGTATTAGCGAAGCAAAACGTATACCAAAGTTTTAACCCCCTTATGATTCATAAAAGAAAATCGAAGTCTTAACTTATAAGGATCAATTCTCCTTGTATTCAGCAGTGATTTCACTTAAAATCACTTGATCTTCTAGATGCCACCTTAATTTGAAGGGGAGATCGTGAATATTAATTGGATTGAACATCTCAAAACTTATTTAGAGATGATGGTTTTGTTAGTACATCTGCTATATGATTATGATTAAAAATAAAATGAACAGTAGACTTAATATTAAATAAGATGAAATTCTATCTTTATATGTTTTGTTTTTGTATGAAACATGAGATTGGATGTAAGAAAAGTAGCACCATGTTTGTTGCACCAAATAATAGGTGGTTGTCGAGTAGAAAATCCAAGTTTAGTTAGAATTAACCTAATCCAAATTGGCTTGGCTATTGTGTTTGTCAGTGTCTTGTATTTAGCCCTAATGCTGTTATAAGCCACTGTTGGTTGTTATTCACAACTTTAGAAGACCAGGTTAGGACTCTGACATATACAATAAACATCTATAGATCATATATCATCCCTTTCTGCTGACCAATCCAAGTGTGAGAATGCATGAAGGTTGAAGTCTACAACTTTAGAGATTAACAAGTCTAATAAAATTGAATGTTTAAGATAGTGAAGTGTTCGCTTTACGGCTTGCCAGTGTGATTTAATAGAATTATACATAAACTTGTTGACTTTAATTGGATTTAAGCATTATTATCTTTATGTTTATGGTTGTGTTTAATTAAAAGAAGAATTAAACAAATTACAATCCTTACAGAGTCCATAACCTGGTTCATAGGTTTTTTATACTAGCCCAGCTTACTCGATTCACATGTTTAACTAATTTATTCACCAATGAGATATGTTTTTTTTTTAATTTTATTTTTTTAATTTCATTCTATAATATTGAATTGGTTGAGAATAGACTGTATTATAAATTTTTATGTATTTTCTAAAGGAATAATTATCTCAAATAAATATCTATTTTTAGATTAGTATTTAATTTTTATGAGTATTCTTTTTTATCATATAATTAAATAAAAAAAATTTAAAAATTATTAAACCCAATATAGTCTACAACCTAGGTCGAGAAAGACCAAGGTCAATCTAAAAATATCATTTTCTTAACAATTTAAAACAATTATCATCTTAAATTTTTTAAGAGGTAATTCATATTTTTATTGATTATTAATATTGTATTTGGACCTATAAAATTAATCAATATAAGTTGAACTAGCTCCCACATGATTTAATAAAAACTTGAGTTAGATAAAATATTAAATTTAAAAATTTAAAAATTAATCCACTTAGATAGATTTAATAACACAATTATAAAACTCTAAGTGATATTAATATTATTTAAAAAATAAATCCAGTAAAGCATGGGACAATGTACAAGCAAGTTAGCTACACCAACACAACGTAATTAATGCGTTTTTAAAACAGTCCTCTCTCACAATTTTTTTCTCTCCCTCACATGCTAAATAGTTGCACTCTACCATGTAACGTTTATAGATATTCATGTGTGCTGACTCTCTCAAAAAGTTATTATACGGATTTGGTTTATATTTATGTACCAAAAGGAGAGAGTATCGAAATTAATTTTAATCCTCGATCCTCGTCAGTGTAATAATTTTCCATAACCCCGGTCAAAAAGAAAATTGAGTGGCTAATTTTCAACCATCCCTGCCGACTACACTTAATTATACACGGGTTGATCAATAATTTTCCACCCTACCCAATCAAAAATAAATTTTAGTGGCTCATTTTCAACCATCCTTGCCGACTACACTTACATGGGCTTGATCGATGTTATTTTCCACAGTAATGTGGGCTGGAATTTTAAGATGTCGGTGTGTACTGCAATTCTAGTCAATCTATTTCTTCTAGAAAATCTTTATATGAATTTGGGGAGGAATTAAATGGACTTTTCCAGCAACCCTATATTAAAAAACGAAGATCAAATCTAGTCAAGACAATGAGATAAATATATTTAAATTTAATGGGATATATTTTTGGATTAGTTTGCACATTGTGATGAAATCTATCACTAGACATTAAACTTTCAGACAAGAAAATTCAATGATGTTTTTTTCTTAATAATTTAGTTTAATGAATTTTGAATAGTAATGACCAGCAAATTTGAATTCATGAATTAATATGCTGACGCTAAGAAAGTTGTTTCCATTTGAAGTTGCATCTCTTAAGATATATATTCACATCTAGGCTTAAAAGAAAGGTATTAATTTCCCTTCTCATTTCTAGATTTGAGAGTGACACATCTCAACCACCATTTATGCTACTTTCATTGTTAATAGGGATGAATGGTTCTATTCGTGACTTTTATCTTTTAGCCACTTTTTTGTCTCTAGGAGAACATGCTTTGGTTAGGTTTTCATGTGGGGAGAGATAGATATTTCACATTCAAGACATTCACTATATGATCTTTATGGGAGCAAGGTTTAGTCCAATTTCATCTTAAATGTTTGGAAAAAGCTATATTTATGAAGATCCTCAAATAGCACGCCGTGGATCGATGCGTGCAAAGCAACATGGCATTTGATGTTGAAGCATCATGCAATTTGAATGTGCATGCTCCTTTTGATTAGTTTCACCACGTAAAACTTTAGCAGTACTAGCTAGCAAAGAAAAGTGATGAAATCATAAAGAGCTACTTGACAAAGACAGGTTCGATCTTTACACCCATGAGATAGAACTTGAAAGGATATACTAGCTAGCAAATGACATAGATTTTCAAGTGTTTTTAATATAAAATATACTTGATATTTTTATTAAATTCATCATATACATCAACTTTCAAATCTTATATCAACTTGAAATCTTTTAATTTTATTTTTTATCTCACTCAGGTTTAAAAATTTTATTGATATGATTTAATCAAATTGACCAATCTAAAAATATTATGACCAACTAAAAAAAAGTCTAAAGATAAGATTAATAATAATAATAATATAATTAAAAATTCTCTTAACTTAACTTTTTTATTAACTCGAGTTTAAAATTAAATAGTATTGGAGCTGATCTGATTGATCTATAAAAAAAATCTAAAGATGAAATTAAAAAAAAAATTCTTAATCTAATTTCTTATTTAGTTTAGTAGAAGTTAAAAATTAAATCGTATAAGAATTATCTTGATGTGTTTTAGTTGATTTAACTAATATAAAGATAATTCAAATAATTATTAAAAAAAATTAAGGATGAGATTTAGAAAAAAAAATTGAATTAAAAAAATAGGGATAAAAAAAAAGGAGATGAATTTTTTAGAGAGAGAGAGAGAGAAATAAGAAGAAAATATAAACGGTAAAGCAAAATAATAATTCCCAAGTTTTTCTCGTATAAAAGTAATTTATCTGTTGCCATCCTTCTCTCTCTATGTATATAACAGTATGAAATAATATGCAAAACAGAGTTTAGATCGTTCCGATTACCTTTATAATGTTAAAGTAGCAATGGAGGTAGTTTTGACTCTGATATATGTCGTCTTGAAGAGTGGAATTAATGTTTTGGGGAGGGACTTCAAGCCTTGAAAGGGGCCATAGTGCTGGGTTGATTTCTCGGAAGTAAAATTCATGTGATATTACTGCATCTGCAGGCTAAAGAAACGGACGGTGAAGTACTTTTATCAAAAGCTTGTTTAGGGTCAACTAGAGAGAGAGAGAGCTGTTGATGATCCCAAATTCTTGACAGCATGCCATTCTCCATGACGTACACAGACATTGATGTATCATGTATGTCAGGTCATTCTTGCTCCATGATAGACAAATGTCAAATCCAATCATATACCTAGTGCGATGACATGGAATCCAATTCAATTGCATTCTTTAGACCATAACTTTGAAGATATTTTTTATTTGAGCCATCTTGCAATATGTCCATAATGCTAATTCATCATTGCAGGCCCCAAGGGAGAAACTCTTGCAGCGTTTCCCATGGACCGAGCCTTGAACGTTTCTCTGATGCTGAAGAAATTGTAGAATAACCCTAAAAAAATAACTTAGTTGGTTAGATATTGAATTTATATTTTAATGATTATAAATTTAAATTATTTTAGAATTATTGAAAGTTTATATTATTGTTAATTTTAAAATTTTATGAAATTAATTGACGAATACTCAAAATACGCAAAAAAAAAATGTAGAATGGTCTTGATAACTTCAAAATTTCATGCCCATGTTTCCCATTACGTAAAATGTTAAAAGGTTACACATTTTCCCTATTTCTCTTGGTTTGTAGAGTGGAATTGTATATTATTGATCAGTTTGAGAAAGTATGTGAATAAATCTTGAATGTCTCTTTGACAATAACTCTCGAAATAATATTGATACATATCAACATGATATCCTCTTAAACATCTGCAGAATCATGAGAATTAACTAGTAATAATTAATTTAAAACGAAAAGGAGAACGAATGTAATTAAGAGTGCCCGAGCATATACTTTTCTAACTAGACTAGCTCAAATAAGGATATAACCACAAAATATTATGTAAAATGTGCTTTGACACCTTGAGGGCGCCATTCGACCGCAAATCAGAGCTGCAGAGGTGATGTACGTATATGTAGATAGGATTAAGCAAAGTAGGAAGTTCAATTTAAACAATTTTTATTTTGATTAGGTAAAACTAAACAATTTGACGTTGTTTCAAGAGATTTTCCACAGTGGATCATAATTATAAATCTCAATCTGACGTAAGAAATCAACTTGGTAACAACCCAACTTGCTCAAGCAAGGTTTTTTTACTAAAAATAATATTCTTTTAAATCTTTAGTCTTTTAATCTTAAAATGAAATCTTTCCTGGCTTTTTTATAAAATAAACCAAAATTCAGGTTAACCCATGAGTGGACTTGTTCGGCTCACAATCTACGTTAAACCTTGTGACTATGCATCATCTATTATTTATTTAAAGTATTTTCAGTAAGAAATTTAGTTTCAGCGAACTAAAGTTGGTCTAAGAAACTCCTATACTATTAAATCACTCCCCCAACCCCCGAAAAAAAAGAAAAGAGTAACAAAATATTGAACATTTATCTTTTGAAAAAGAAAACAGAATGTTTGGGTGCATGATTTAAATTGTTTAGTACTATCAAGTGTGGGTGTGGTCCTATTTCAAGATAGCAGAAATGAATGCAAATGTGGAAACTAAAAGGCAGTGACTGATAAAAGCTGCAGTGATCTTCATCTTTTATTGTTGCACTACTTAAATGAAACTGTCCTTCCTTTACGGTACAGAAGAGTGAAGGAGCCTACAATTGCATCAAAGAACAATCCCAAACCTCGCGTGCAATTGATCCATCACTTAGTTGAAAGCATAAATCAAAAACTTCAAAATTTCTCTAAATCCATCTCAACAAAATTTGCATGTAAAATCAATTACAAAATAGATTAAAATATTTGTTTATGAGTACATAAGCTTATGCTTAAGAGGAAAAATTATTGAATATACTTGATCTACTAAATTATATAAATCAAACCAATTAATTTCATAGATTAATGAATTTATTACTACTATATATATATATATAGCGAGAGAGAGAGAGAGAGAGAGAGAGCTTGATCTACTCAATCAAGACTAAGAAATAAAGTGGATTATGATAGAATATGTGCTCATTTGGGAATCACCATTCTAACTTTGACTTTAATTTTTAGCCGTGGTCATGGTTTTTGAGTGTTTGGTAATACTTTTAGAGTTAATATAACAGTCATTTTCGTATGTTATTTTCAGAAGCTATAATTTGTAACTTTTTAAAAGCCACAGCTAAAAGCTACTACTTTTCTAAATTAGCCCCAAGTATATAATAATAATTGCTCGCTTCAAAATAGTAATTGTAAAATGGATGAATTAATCATATTAATCCACTCATGTTAGACATCAAAAGTAGAAGAAATTAAATTTCAATTGCACAAAACAAAGAAAGGAGACGTTTTACTATGGAGCACATGGGGAGTTGGGAACCACGAGTGTTGCAAACAGTGTTAAAGAAAAGGGCTCACAGAAAGCATAGGAAATGGCAAAAGGGGTACGAAAGATAGAATCAAAGCAAGCAAAAGGGCACTTCATCGCTGGGCATGACAGCGAGTTTGCAAGAGAAAAGAAAACAAACAGAGAGTGCCTAATGCCTGCCTGCCACGTTTGTTCCCATTGTGGGTTCTTGAACTTTAAGGCGATAATTGAATTCATAATGCTAGTGTTGAGAGTCAAAAGAAAGATAAAATGGAAAACATCCTTGCGATATGATTTTGTTTTTCTTTTCCCTTAGGGGAAGAGATTTTAGCTGCAAGAAAGGAATGTGAGGGGAAAAGGGAGTTGAATAATGATAGGGCAAGGACTTGGTCCTTTCTCGTGTGGTTGTTTTCTTAGTTGTTTTTGGTTTTTGCTTGTATATGTAAGAGTTTGAAGCTAAGATTGAGAGGCTAGATTCCCGGAGACCATGTGAGATCGAAGATATCATCAAATTCTATGTTGGGATAATCCCAAAAATATATGTTATTACCGCTTATCTATTTGGCATGTGACAATTAATGCCGTTAGCTGCATTTGTGGCTCATCGCTAGACAATAAATCGAGCTGGTGCTTGGTACGAAGGGGTGTGTATCTACAAAGGGGGTTGGAATTTGGAGTTAATGTATATTTATCAACAATAAATGTGATTGATTGTTAGGATTTTAAGAAAATTCATTTGATTTTTTTTTAAAAAAAAATGACAACCTTCTTCTATCACCTAAGAAGCCATTTTGAAGATCATTTGATTGTTCTAAGCAAAGTTATTCAGGCCATGATGCAGCAGATGACCCCGCCCCGGGTCCTGAATTCAACAATTTAAAATAATATTATTTTAATTTTTTTAAAAAAGTTAAAATGATATTATATTTAAAAAATATTAAATCATGTTTTTACTAAATCATAACTAAATCAATGAAGTCACAATTTGATTTATTAGATAGTTTAAATTTGATAAAATTAATTTACACTTGAAATTTTTATGAAACCTAACATGAAACAATTTTCTAGATGAACCTAGTTCAATCCGGGTTTAAACTACTAAATTCTAATATTTATAGGCTTCATTTTAGAAATTATTTATAAATATTGCCTATTTTTTATATTTTACGGATGTATTGAAAGTTGAATTTTTAATAATAAAAAAATAATTTTTCTTACAATATGCACACAACCGACAACAAGCTAAATAAAACAATTAATCAAATGAATATTTCCATCCCCCTATAGACATTCATTAGAAAATACCCACATGTGTGGGCAAATCCATTAAATATGATCATTCTAATCCTTCTAAGAAATAATGCAAAGAATATATTGGAGAATGAAAGCCTCCGTTGGTTCTGCCCACATATCCTCCTTTGACTCCTCTCTCTAAATCTACTTCTCGTGCACTTACGAATTCTTTTTCTAATAATTAAGATATCGTCAGACTAGCTAATATGATAAATACTAGAATTAGATCATATTCAATTAGTATGATCATGTCATTGTGATATATTCACGAAAAATAATATTATCAATCCCGCTTCCACCTTTTTTTTTAATTTTTTTTACTATTTATCTTAAATAAAATCAATAAATGATAGCAAACCCATATTTTAAACTTTTAGCTTGATGGGTCAATCTGAAACCCATAAAAAGATAAGTTTAAAAAAATTAGATAAGAATTAACTTAGTATAATATGATTGACTTTTCAAATTAATACAGGTAAAACTCAAATGATTTAAAATATATATATTTGAATTAATAAACTGAGTTTTGAAACCTTCGGATTTAATAACTTTGAAGCGAACACTGAATAGATATGTGCCAATAATAGCAATACCAAAAGGAAACCAACCACGCAACATTGAATGGAATTGCACAGAACAACAGTGATATATAAGGAGAAGAGAGTCTAACCCAACATTATACGATGACACCAGCTGTAAAAGCTCTAAAATACACCTGAATATTTAAGCTTTTGGTTCGGTCCCACTTGTGTCCTGTAAGGTAAAACAACTGTGGAAATTGTTGGAAAGAGATATGATATGATCATCAATAATCATATCAACTTTCATGATTCCCCAAACCCCATGAGAGCTTTCAGGGAAGGTCCGTGTCTCTCTGAATATGTTTCCTTTTCCTTTTGCTGAAGCTTACTTGCTCGCAATGCCTTCATTTTCATCAAAGTGTGATCCCAATATGCATGTAAAAAGCAAAGTTGACACCTTTACCTAAAGTTTATTCATGTCTCCCTCACTCACTTTCTTTCCCGCTCTCCCTTACATGGAGGAATATTTTCAATCTGTCTTTTCCCGTGTGATAAGGCGATGCCAAACATACCGATATCATAAGAAGTGTGTAACCCTACCTTACTTTCATTTTTAGTAAAACATGGACCCACCTTATTTGAACGGGACGTTAAAAGTTAACAAGCTATTGTCTTCTTTTTCAGTGTATATATAAACATCTACCATCATAGTATTCAAATTCTTCATCTAGCTAGTACCCATGTCTCAAAGTTTTGGATGGTTGTTCTTACAACTGTTTATGTTTGTCATATGAGAGATATTTAGCTGTTGTATGTCCACATCTAGGTGGAAGCCTCTACATCTTCATGTCAATTTTGACTACAAATTAATTTAATATGGTTATATTGGACATAAAGGGTTAAATACAAAAGGGATATACAAAAAGTTAGATGAGTGCTATAAAAATGTATTGATGAAAGATTAGAGGAATTTGATCTCATTCATTTATATCAAATTCAATCATGTATACATTATTTAGATATTAGTCCCTATATTCGAACTTTCTTTAATTAGACCCTGATTTTTTTTTAATGATTTCGATGTGTCTTTTTCTATGGTTCATAAGTTAAAAGTGAGTGATTCTCATGTAAGAAGGATTCTAACATCAAAGAGTAAATCACAATTTAATGCCCAGTAGTTTAAAATAGATAAAGTTTCCAACTAAGTGCCTATAGCATTGATTATTGCAATTACATCCTCCTAATTTTCAAAAGGGCATTTTAAGCAACATATATACGCAGGAACTGAATATTTAATTAGAGCATTTACCAGGCCAACGTGTTAGCATCCTTCATGAATTCCTTCATTAGTTAATTTGTCAATTTCTGTCTTGGACGTCCAACCTAAATAATAAAACAAGACTTGTTAAACACTATTAATTTGTAATATATAAATAAGAAATTGTAACCATGCATACCTTCTAATACCTCTATAATTCTTAACCAATAACCCTTCAGACTTGGACTGGATTTTCTAGGTACATACACCATCCAATTATTGTTCTTTGGGTACAATAGCGTGGTTGGGATATCGTTTTCTATGCCTGTTTGCTGGGTGTTTTTTTTTTTTTTTTTTGATAAGCCAGAAACTACATAGATTATTAGGATACCAAGGGGATATAATTTTATATGCCATATGAGTATGCTTCTTGTTATAAATATTTAAAAAATAATGAACAATTCTTCTTCTTCTTGTTTTTTTTT
>SRLM01000201.1:1936659-1948951 GCA_015708895.1 Populus ilicifolia | reverse complement strand
ATATATATATATATATATATATAGTCTTGCAGTAATGCACGTACGTGTACCCACTCCCCATATTATTTTGTATTTTCCCTTCCTTTCTTCTCCGCTTCTCCGTCATCCTTTATGGTAAAATGCACAAATCTCGAAAATCCAGGTAAAAAGAGATCTGGACATGATCAAAGTCAAATACCCTTGATGTTAATTAATATAATCCTTCAAGTGATTTGCAAGTTAGCATATCTCTTACTGTAATTTGGAGTTATTTCAAAAGAAATCTCATGTATGATCACAATTTGTGTTGATAGTTCATTTTAATGTTAGGGCCTCTATTTTGGCCCCTCTTGCAACCAAAAAACATAATGAAATATTCTCACACGTTACTTCTTGGATTCAACAATGGCATCTTCCATTCAGAGAATGATATCCTCCTATTATTTTTCCTTCTCCTTTTTTTTTTTTAAATTTTGGCATTTCATAAAAAAACAGAGGAAAAATAAGAGATTCAATATCAGGAAAAAGTCTAGCAACATTTATTCCCTTAATCCGGGTTCCATAGATTGATATCAGCATTGCTTGGGCACGTGTAAGTGTTTCAAATTACATGGATGCAAGGATAATTTGCATCGCTAATCCTACTAAATGTTCATTTCTTTCGAGGAGAACAGCTATTGATTAGTTAATTATTATACAATTTAAGCTTTAGAAAAAACGTATTAGTTATTTGGAAGTTTGCATTGAATTGCAGCAGTGAAATCCATACGGTGATTCTTTTATTCTAATTGTATGCTGGGATACAGATCAGCTCGCATTTACCTAACTCATCTACTCTCGTAGAATAAAATACAGTGACTTCAAAAACAAGACGGGCTTCCATCCATAAAATGTTGCTGTTTGGTGCATTTAATTATAGATTATAAAGGGTTAATTTGGCTTTTATTAAACTCATTTTGAACTGAGTTATTAAAAAAAAAAACTGGCTAGTAATTCAATAATTAATATCGAGTTTACTTTAAAAAAAAATATAAATTCAGAATAATATTGTTTTATTTTTTCTAAAAAAAATGTTATTGTTTTAATTTATCTGAGTTAATTACTTGTATAATTTGTGACTAAAATCATAGATGAAACTGTATTTAATAAGTAAGGTAAAAATACAAATAACTAGACTAAAAAATTTATAATTATATAGTAACTTTGAATTTGAATAACATTGTATATAAAATATAAATAATGTTAAAAAAAAACGACATCATCTCTAATATCTAATATGTGATGACACCTTTATTAAAATTAAGATAAAAAAATCCAATAACATCATCATGTGTGTGTCTTTATATATATATAACATTCGCATAGCATTACACACAATCGTCTTTATAATTAACTAGTGCCATCACCTTCATGGCAACAAATGTTTGATCAATCCCTGTATAAGTATAGGGACATATCACATGTTCACATATATGATTGATTAAAGTAAGGACCACGAGATCGATGGTCTGAATTTGGCAATCACAAACTTTGCTCAAGCTAGTTGGCACTTATTGAATATAGGTTTTTTAAAAAAATAAATAAATAAAAGTCAAACTATTTTCCGGTAAACTTTTTACTTCAAGATTTAATCCCTTCTAATAATGTATTTAGTAGATGAATAATTTTTATATAGACTAGACATTCAAGATTAATTCTCATCATACATACCTCTTTAAAATTAAGATTCTGATGTGCAAAAGTTGCTCAAACTAACCTCTAAGAATAATTTCTCCTAGTGCTCATCATATTGGTGAAATTATCCTTACATATGCATGGAAATTGTTTAAGATATGGATTAGTTTGGGTTAATTGGCGTATTAACTGTACTGGATATCGCTAATTGTGTATGTCCCATTCTTTGCTGTAATACAATAGCTTCAATGAACTAGTTCCAACCCCAATAAGGTAGGATGTGGGGCAACAAATAGTTCATTCATTAAAGAAAAAGGTGAGAAGAACGAGATGTCAAACTATAATATTTTGAGGTGGGAGAGAATGGAGAAGCTTAGTTCCAATAATTCATACCCTTATGACAAACGAATATTTCGAGGGTGAAAGTAGGGAAGAGGAAATTAGCTGAATTATTTATAATATCCAAAATTAATTGAACTGAATAATTTTTTAAATTTATTGGATAATTTTATTATTTTTTTAAATGTGATTTTTTTTGCTTTTGGTTTTATATTTTAAAAATAAAGAAATTAACCAATATGAAAAAACTTAATCAAACCAAACAAAAAAAAATCCATTATAAACTAAATGCTCATTAAATCAAAACCTATAACAAAATAGTCCAACTATAGATAATGGATTTGTTCAATTTTGATAAATATAAAATTGAATTGAGTAAAGCCAAATTGATTATTTATTCCATACATTTGATTTAATTCAAAATTTTGAAAAAAAAAAGCAATTAAATTAGATCTTTTTTAATTTAAACCAAACCATTTAATCCCATAGTTAGACTCCATTTGTTTTTAGAAAAACACTGTTGTTGAAATCATTTCCCCCATTTTTTAATGTTTGGTAACCTTAAGAAAACTTTGTCAACAATAAAACACTTATTAGTAAAATGAAAAATTAGCTTTAAAGAAAGAAAAATGTTTTCTTGTTATTTTCTTTGGAAAACACTTTTCAAAACTTTCAAAAATAAATGAGGTAAAATGACTAAATATTTTCTTATTCTTTTTGTTATTATTTAGTTTATTTAAAATAATTTATAAATTTATAATATTATTTTTTAATTTCATCATCTTTTAACTTTTTTATCTGTCAGATTTGATTCTTAGTATGTTAATTATTATTTGTTTTTTTAAGAATTTATAAAATTAATTTTTATTTTATTTTATTCTTTTTCAAATTTTCAACAACCATATTTTTTTATTCTCATTTTTTTAATAAACTTGAAAATAAATAAAATATTAATAAGTTATTTTCAACTTATTTTTTATTACATGGTCAAATATTAAAAACTATTTCTTAAATTTTTTTTTTGATACTGCTAAATATAAAAAATAATAATTTTCATACTACTTTTACAAAAAAAAAAACTTTGTAACTAATGAACAAAACATTAATCAAGGAGCACCACCACATCAAAGAATGCACTGTACATTTCTAACAAAACTCAACTACCATCAAGCAATCTCTTTGATTACCGCGTGCAATCACAACCATATAAATATATATTGAAATATCTTGATATGACATTACATTCTAGTTTAATGCACACCAAATACTAGCTAGTGATTTCCTGCACCCATGCAAATAGGAATGATTTATGTGTTTGTGCTCTGACAGACATCTTATTTCAAATCCTGATCTAATCTTTCATTCCCTTTACCCTCTTTGCATTATAAATGCATAATTAAAATGTTGTTTATACTGCTCAACAATTGTTTGAGAATTGATACATAGAAACAATAAATCTCATTTGTTTTTTATAAAAACAGATCAAACACATTAACCTCTAAGAACTAAAGAATTTTATAAGTTACTAATATTTTTTTTTTAAAAAAAAAGGATAGGGATGATCCCATTAAAACACAGTCAATTTAACAAAAGGTAAAGATAGCCATTAATTATGGCCGTGTTATTTAGCTAAGATTTCAAAGTTATTTGCTGTTATTTAAGTGGTTCAAAATCAAATTTGGTTCAAATCAACGATGTCTTTAAGTGCTCTTGTTGTTGTAAAGTCAAAATCTCATTAATCCATGTAAGAAACCATAGTAAATTGCCATTGAACTAATTTAATTACACGTTGACACTTGGAACAAGGCTGTACGTTTGAAGTTGACATATGAATATGAATTTGTTTTGGGGGGAGGGAGAGAGAACCGGGGGCTGGAGGGGTAAACCCTAGATGGATGGCCCATTCCTCGAAAAGAGAGTAATAAATGCGAAGGAGGCAGAAGGATACAGGACTTTCTTGGCAGAAACTGCAAAGAAGGTCTGATGTGAGAGGTGGGAAAATGATTTTGTAATCGATTGCTTTATGATTGACGAAAAAATTCCCCCTTTTTCTTTTTTAAAAAAAGGTACCACCTCCACTCTATCAGGTGAGCTCTGCATTGCCCATACCATTGCATGCTATTACGTGTAAAAGTGTTTTTTAAAAAAGAAAATATTTCAAAATTATTTTTATATTTTTTTAAAAAATTTATATTATTAGATTAAAACAATTTAAAAATTAAAAAAATCAATTTAAAACTAAAAAAATCAAAATTTTTCATAAACACACGTCCCTCCAGCAAGAGAGAGGAAGAAGCACGCGAATTAAAGTAGAGTAAGAAAAAGACTCCCTGTACTTCCCTTCTCTCNTTTTTTTTTTTTTTTTTTTAGCTTTTCCTCTTTTCATGCTGACAACAAAACAAAAGTGAAGAAAAGTAAGCCATCATGAGTCTATGATGAGTTTATGATAATATATGCATGTGCAATTGTGCATGCATGCATGTCTTATTAAGCCTACTTGCCACCTGGTTCTTCATAGCTAGCATTATATATATATAGGGTTTTCTTTTCTTTAAGTTTTTCACCTTTTTCTTTCTTTTTGCTTATTTCATTTATTCAATCTCTTAAATATTCTAACAGAAACACTCTATGGATTGGTTAAATCTATTTTAATTATTTTTTTAAATAAAAATAATATTATTTAAAAAAAATATCATATTATATTTTTAACTAAATTAATCAAGTCGCAAATAAACTTGTCAACTATATAAAATCTAGATTTTGGATAGAGCTACCCAACCAAATGAGTTTTATAACTAAAACATATGATTAGATAAAAAATCTGTTTGATGTTGTGGTTTTAAGAGTGTTTTATAATGTTTTTGTTTAGAAATATATTAAAAAAATATTTTAAAAAAAAATTATTTTTAATATCATCATATCAAAAAATATCTAGAAAAACTTAATTTAAAGTAATAAAAATACATTTTATTTTTTTTTAAATCCTCTTTTCTTGTAAAAAAATGTCTTTAAAGAAATTCATTGTGCTGTCAAAGATAGTCAAAAATACAAGAAAGTTAGTAGACTTTGTTGTTCGAGAGAGCTGAGGGTTACTTTGTATTGGGGTATTTGTGTGTGGGTGTGACACAGCTTTCACATCCACCCTAGTTAAGGGGCCCTGAGGAGGGAAGCTGATATTGTCCTTTATGAGAGTTTCTAACCCTCATTGTCTGCTCTGTATTTAAAGCGGACTATTGTGTCTTGGTATAAATACCGTATGCTTGTATTTATACCACTACTCCTATTGGTGTATACATCATCTTTAATTTGTTGTGTTATCATGAGAAAATACATCGTTGTCAATTCCCACGCCACATTTTCTTGGCCTATTTCTATAAGAATTGAGAAGGCATTGTCCATGACAATTCATGCCTTCCTCTAATGGCAATATTAGCGGTTATTGCTTTCAANTTTTTTTTTAATTTAGTTCGATTTGGTTTTTTGGTTTCATGCTTATGAAACCGAAGCAAATTGAATATTTTTTTTAATATTATAATGAGTTTTTTTTTATGATTTGATTTTTTTAATTTTTTTGCTTACCTCTTATAATGTTGTGGTATCAAGTCCCACTAATTTACATGTGTTTGGTGATGTTTTTCTGGATGATTTAATATTATTATATTAAAATTAAAAAAATATTTTAAAAATATAATTTTTTTAAATGAAGTATACTATGAGAATTATTGTAAATTTACCTAAACTACATTATGGTTAATTAGTTTTAAAAAAGATCTTGATCTTAGCTAAATCTCATTTATGTTCTAGGCTTTGAGTTGGATCTCTTATAGGTTTTTTGTTTGTGCTATAGGCTAATTAAGCTCGTTTACACTTAAGAAATAAATAAATAAATTCATCTATATATAAAACAAAGAGGAAAACTACTAAACTCCCTGAAGTTTGGGGATTTTCTTAATTTACCCCCTAAACTAATATCCACCTATGATTATAGCTTTAATTCAATCAAAATCATCATCTATTCCCACCAAAAAGTTCATGGCTTGGAAGTAATTTTGGAGCCAAGACCCACATCACATCATTGAGGAAAAATTGAAGAATTAATGTACTCTAGGCTTTTTTTTGGCCCATTAAACCTTTGGTCTCCAAGGGGGAAGACTAATGTAACTCTTTTATCAAGACTGAAATATTAAATATAAATAGATAAGATTTTAAGAATTGAAAGGAAAATGCAAAACCCTAGAAGAATGTGTAAACCTTCCTCTAAAGGACTGTGACCCTGGTCCTTAAAGAGCCTATGTTTTGGAATATGCATTTCAATGGGCTTTAAATTTGAGTGTAAGCTCAATAGATGGGCCTTTTGCAGATTTTTTGGGAAAGGTTTTATGGGCCTTTTAGGATTTATTCATTAAAGTTGTCGTACTTGACTCTGCATATATTTATTGTACACACATTGGCTGAAAGTAAAGCATACCATCAAATTTGACCCCCCATCCCTTAACTATGAACAAACAACATAACTACTAGTTAAATTATTAAGAAAATAATTAAAAATTAATATAATATCAATCAATGCTATTAAACTCGATTTGGTGATTTATCGATCTAGAATCTAGTTTAAGTTGCGTTTCTTTTTAAAGCATGTAGGATATTAATTCAAACAAACTCGAGTTTTTTAAACAATGTAGAATATTAATCCAGAGTAATTTGGTGGAAATTAATTAAGACAGTTATGATAAATAATGCATGCTATTGTTGTTGTTCTTATTCTTTGTGTTATTTGCCAGATATGGCTGAAGAAGCAGGCATGTTTATGGTTCATCAGGCAATTGGAAGTGTTTTGTGTTGAGAATGTGGTATTCTGATGCAACCAAATGCTGCTACTATGCGTGTCAAGTGTTTGCGCTCGGAAGTTGACATGACTGAAGGTTAAAGAAGCATGTGATCCTTGTACATTGCCCCGAGTGTGATACCTTCTTGGATCCACCAACTACGCGGATTAGGGCTCAATTAGAATCAAGGGAGTTGATGGCATTTTGTCTGAAGAAGTTGAAGTTGAAGTCGGAAGGGGTTAATTTGGTAAATGCGGAATTTATTTGGACTGAACCTCATTCCAAGAGGATCAAGCTCCGGGTGAGAGTTCAGAAGGAGGTCCTTAATGGTGCAATACTTGAACAAGCATATGTTGTTGAGTATGTTCAGCAGGAACACGTGTGATTCTTGCACAAGAGTTTCATGCCAATCCTAGATCAATGGGTTGCTGCTGTCCAGCTCCGGCACCATGTCGCTCATTGAAGAACTTTCTTTTACTTGGAGCAGCTGATTTTGAAGATGATGCTGCTGTCCGTGCTATTAAAATCAAGCAAATGGATCATGGTATTGATTTTTTCTTTGGAAATCGTAGCCATGGTGTTAAATTTGTTGAGTTTGTGGGTAAAGTAGCTCCAGTAAGGAGTCGCGATGACAAGCAACTTGTTTCCCATGATACTAAGAGCAACAACTACAATTACAAATATACTTTCTCGGTTGACATCTCTCCAATTTGCCGTGAGCATTTAATCTGCTGTCTCCAAGAGTTGTTGTTGGCTTGGGGAATCTAGGTACAGCATTGCGTTGTTAGATCCTTTCACTCTGAGACAGTGCTTCTTGGACGCTGACCGGTATTGGAGAACAGCCTTTTAGTCTCTTCTCACTAGCAGGCAGCTTGTGGAGTATATTGTATTTGATGAGGACATTGTTTCCCCTGAAGTTAGTATTGGTGGCTCTAGATATGCTTTAGCTGATGCCCAAGTTGCTCGTGTGTCAGATTTTGGGAAGAATGATACCATGTTCGACATAAAAACGCATCTGGGGCATATTCTGAAACCTGGTGATTATGCTCTTGGTTATGACCTACATGGAGCTAACAGTAATGACATGGAGCTCGACAAGTACAAAGATTTAGTCATTCCGGAAGTAATCTTGGTAAAGAAGAGCTATGAAGAGAAACGCCAGAGAAAACAGGGGAAGCCTCGTTCCTGGAAGCTCAAGTCCCTCAATATGGAGTTTGATGACACGAGAGGTAGAGGTGATGAAGAGAAGATGAACTCGGAGTATGAACAATTCTTGAGAGATCTGGAAGAGAACCCTGAGTGGAGGTTCAATATATCATTGTATCGTAACAAAGAATATCAACCTTCTGAGATGGCATCTATGACTAATGGGGAGGATGCACCTTCTATTCCTCTAGAAGAGATGCTTGCTGACCTTGAGATAACTGATGCAGAAGATGAGGATGATGATACGAGAGAATATAAATCTCAAAGTTTTGTTTATTTTTCTGTTTGACTTGAAATGATCTTTTCATCAAGTAGATTTAGACAGTGCGACGTAGCTTTCGCTTAATTTAGTTCTCTCAACGAATGATGCTTGTAATTTGCCTTGTTTGTTTATTAGGGAATTTCTTTGCTGTATTAATGAGGCTTACGGGTAAATGATAGCAAGGAAACTTATTTTCTTGGCAAGTAGAAATTCTCTTCAACCGTTAATAGTTTTAATCAGCAAAAACGGATTCAATGTCATACAAACAAGATGTCTTTAAGGGATGATAATGTAGTAGAACAACATAGATTCCAACTTCTGATGAATCTGCTGATGGAGTTCTAGGGAGGAAATGGTGGATTTCAAAATATTGGGCAGTGAACCGCTTCTTGTTGTTTCAGTTGCTTGATCATTTGGCTTATAGTTTCATCTGTGGCTAACTTCTTACCCGTCCACAGGATCTGGAAGAAATGAAGATCTCCCATGCAAAGTAAAAATCACAGAAAATAGGTATTATCAATAGTTTATACAGATTCTAAAATGGGCTACGAAAGCAATTGTTACTTCACAGTAAAGGAGGAAATGTACCTCGGCATAAACACCAGCGACTCTGCAAAAATTAGCCTTGTTTGGGCCTAGAAGTTCCACATCTGATCTGAAATTGGAAACAAAAGCAAAAGAAACGTTCAAGTGAAAAAATGATTTTGGCTTTAATTCTGAGACAATCAATGATTTTGGCTTTACTTCTGTGAGGTGATCATATTAGAAAATTTAGAATAATAAATATTTTCTGCTCTGTATATATTGGCTAGGCCATTGTTGACATAGTGTTGTGAGAGTCAGATGAATTTTTCCATGGCTATTGCTTTAGCAATTAGCATTAAAGAATTTATCAGTGACCCTGCAAAATTCTCATGATCAATTTTTTTTGACAATATATGTGGCAGTGCCCTATCTATGATTGTAATAGATTAATGAACTTGATCTCAGTATACAAAAGTTGATGCCAATAAGGTTTAGTACAGCAGTAACACACTTCGTTCACCTGGTGAACCGAGCTCGGGTTCAAATCTGCAGAGTTATCTTGAGCTTCGGTTTCGACACAGGTGCTGTGGGTGTGCATACTACTACTACAGGTGCAACGTGACTTGCCAGGAATTTGCGACAGCCTACTCTGCCTTTCAAATTTAAAACAAGAAAAGTGAACCAAAGTTGATTCACTTATACCATCTAGTCACTATGGTAAAGGATACATAGATTTGGACATTAAACTAACCGGGAAATGAATGATTTTGGTGTGATCATCAAATTTGATGCTATTTAGTTTGGTGGTGGTGTAACATACAAACAAGTTGATCCTGTATAAAGATGTGTATATATAACTAGTTACCTTTCTCATCTGGGATCAAACACATCTGTTCTTTTTGGCAGATGTTCAATATAAGAGTATATATGATAACATTTGACATGTTCCCCTGTCCTTTTTATTTTTAAAAAATAGAAATTCACTCAAAAACTGTCTCGGGTACTAATTTATTTTATGTCTGTCTCTCCAACCAAACATGTTCTTGTTTTTTTTGTGTTTGTTCATTTTCTCTCCAACAAGTGATTGAATGAGCGATTCATTCCTTCGATTTATGTATTCTAGGGACTGTCAGGGGTAATGCACATAAGAATAATTCATATACATGCAGCAATGAGCAAACTTGTTGATTAGCACAAACATTTTAAAGAGGGACAGACAACATTGCCCATTGTACATAGAAATCTAGGATGACAATACGGATTCCAACTTCTGCAGATGGGGTTCCAGGGAGAGCATGATGGATCTCCAGGTAGAAGGGGGTGACCTTCTACTGTGAAGTTTCAATTGCTTGATCATTTGGTTTACAGTTTCCTCAGTAGCTAACTTCTTGCCTGCCCACAGGATCTTTCGGAAAAGAAGAAGGATTGTTCTATTATAAGTAAAATTCATGAAAAATTAAGCAGTTTGCCGAATTAAACAAACAATGGAATGTACCTCGGCGTAAACAGCACCAATTTCGGAAAGATAAGCCTTTTGGGTGCGTAGAAGTTCCCCCTCTGACCTGGAATGAAACAAGAAAACAACCAGGGTAAGGAAAATCAGTGGAAAATGGAATCGAATGGTTCTAGTTATACTTCAACCATGTGATGAAAATTTGGCTTACACTTCAACCAATGAACATAGCTGCCGATGACCAACTTTGGCCTCCTCTAGATGATATTTCAGTGGCAAATGGCCTAACCATATCCTCAAAACCTGTTAAATAGAGAAGGCAACTTCACAGAATGGCCATAATATGCTTTCTAAAAGGCAGATTAATTCCTAGCTTTACTTCTGCCACTTTTTTACTGCCAAACATACTCTCCAGTCGAACATCAGTCGGAAAGGTAAGTCTAAAAGGAAATACAAGCTGAAACGTGCACGCATTTGGTGGAACACAAAAGCTTCCTTTGACGTTAATCTGGAAACAAGAAAAAGCAAATATACCTTTTCCGCTTTGAGTTTTTCACGATGGAACTGCAAAAAGTTTCCTAGAGCAGAAACAGCAGTATCATGGACCATTACATATTCCACCTGCAATGCGTTAGGATGCCCCATAACCGCATTCAAAGCAGAAACAGCCCCTGCAAAAGAAAAACTACGTGGTTTATTGCAGAAACTGACTGCACAGGACGAACTCATGTTGCAGAAAGCAGAATAGCAAGCAACCTTTAAGAAAAGACTTGAATACAGACCCACCAAACTCTGCCGCTGTACCAATTGCCTGCGCAGCTACCTGAAACAATAGTCTTCTGAATCAGAAATGCACCATAGAAGTGTTCCAACATCACAGGTATGCGTGTGAGATAACCTCTTGAACTTCGGGGTTCTCATCCTTGCATGCTTTAAACAGAAATAGAAGAATAATCTTGCACCGCCTGTTTATCAGACTGAATTAAGCACATTATAAAAGCATGCTCAATCAATGCAAAAAGAAGTGGTCTACCTAAATGCTTCTTCTTGGAATTGCTTCGCAACATCACAAAATATATGCAAGGCAATTCTTCGCTCTTCGACTATTCTATCCTTTACCTGTAGGCAACGAACCAGTGGGAAATGAAAACAATTTGATGGGAATTGGAAAGTCATCAGGGTAGCCTAGAAGCAGCCATCATGCAACAGTTTTATGGATCATTTAACAATGTTTGGAAATTATAAGGTTGTGGTCATGACCATGGAATCACAGAATGTGAGCAGAAAAGGATGTTTAAACTCACCCACATAAGTTCTATGCATGGTGCAAGCTTGCCGATGAATGGTAAGAAAGAGTTCTTGTGTGTTACGATGAAAGTTGTCAAATAAGCAGCTGCCTGCATTGAAATGAACAGAAGGCAAGCAACAGAACCCATTTCAAGGATCAGCTACAAATAATTAAATTTGAAATAAGTGGCAAGGCATCTCCAATTAAAGATAAAAAAACTGCAAACTTTGTCATAAACTGTCACGACCCGAATCCCGGATCCATGACCGGCACATAGGAAAGGTTCCCCTCCAAGGTTCCATACCTATGCAAACCCAAACTTACACACAAACTTATCCTAACTCAATCAGAGTTCAACGCAACATTAATAACAAAATCAACTTTATAATATAATTAAATTGTCTTAATACAAGAGTTAATATAATTTCATAGTTTGGGAGCACTAACTAGACATAAAAGAATATGTACAAATTTACAACCAAAAAGAGCAAGTTCTGAAGGTCCAACAAAAGTGACCTGCTATCAAGCTATAAGCCTGAAAATGATAAATAGTGAGAGTGTGAATTCAACAACTCAGTGAGTAGATAATGTTCAATACACACACACAAGATAATACAACAATGAGAAATATATATACAAGTATGGCTTTAGGTTCTTATAAAAAGGTTTATCAAATAGGTCATAACAAGAATATCATATGGTAAAATTCGTCAGAAAATCAAAATGCAATGAGCATGAGG
>SRLM01000201.1:1765557-1935993 GCA_015708895.1 Populus ilicifolia | reverse complement strand
CAGTAATTCTGCCCATAATTCATATTTTATTCTGTTCAGAATCTCAGAATACGTTCCAGGGACCATTCTGTAATTTTCCAAAGTGTGGGGACTAAACTGTAATTGTCCATAATTAAAGGACCAAATTGAATTTTCGTCATCTTCAACCTCAAACCCAGAATTTTCACAGATTACCTACTGTTATCCCCTGATTTCTAACACAATTTCACCATTCAAACAAAATCATAATTCAAAATCATCATCTTTCAATTCAATCTCTCAAAATCCACCAAATAATCAATTACCCATAACAATCAAACCCATAACATTCAATTAATTCATCAATCAAACCCAAAACATAAATTTTCAAAACCCTAACATTTATCAAAATCAAAATTAAAACTTAATCAACACATATTTATATATAATCTTACCTTTAAACTTATTTCCTTCAACTCCTTTTTATTTTTCTTCTAATTTCCCCCTTTTCTCTTCTTTTTCTTTCTCCCTTCTCTCTCCTGCCGATTCTCTCTCAAATTTCAGATCACTTCTTTTTTTTTTTTTTTTTTTACTTTCTATTTATATTTATCAAGTTTTTGTTAAATTACTACACTACCCTTCATTCATTTATACCCACATTTCAAGCCACCAAGGGCTTTATTGTATTTTCCTACTCATTTATTCAAAATATTACATAAACTTTCTGTTCTTCCCCATTTTCCTCATCTGGTAATGTCTGATTTATTCCTTCAATAGCCCCAACTTTGCTTCTTGAAAGAGATGAAATCTTTTGCAGAACATTCATTATCGCTTTTAGTAACAGGTCAGTCTGGTCTTCATCTAGTACATGTTCAGACATCTGAAAGATAAAAGAGCATGCATGTTGGTAATTTCATAATATATAGAATTTTGCTGTGACACATGAATTCGATTAGCAGAATCAGTACCTGGGACAGATACATATAGGAAAACAAAATATGGATAAAGAATAAAAGGAGGTTCATGTTCATTTTGAATAGGATCTTAAACAGATATAAGCAGTAAAGATTTGTCCAGAGCGAGACAGACCTTCATGCATTCATCCAACGAGTGCAAAATTACTGCCGCAATCTCAAGCAATGATTCCTACATACCAATAGCAGTTAGGAATTACAGTAGCCTAGCTTAATTAAATGTTATTTCTTTGAACCCAAAGGAAAAAAAAGGTTCATTTTCAAGTAGAAATTACCTTACTTAGAGCTTTAACCAGAGCTGGTACCACATAAGAGCATAACTTCTTAAAAGGAGATTCGTCAGCAGACCACTCAAGATACCGTTCTTGTGTTGCTACTCTAGATGATTTTAAGAGCACTGGCATGGCTAGTGTCGAAGCACCAAAATTAAACTGTGTTTGTCAGTGATGCAGGAGCATTCCTAATAAATAAGAAGCTTACATGGAAAAATGAAAATGAGATAAATGGTGCAAAACAAGGTCTAGGATAGCTGAAAATTATAATAACAGGCTCAGGTTTTAGGTCAAGTTCAAAGGCAAAACTGTTTTGATTCTGAGCGAAGCACTAGGCAATCTGACTAGAACGCTACATGTGTCTTGTTTCAGATGCTTAAAATTTTGTGCGATGTTGAAGAGAGAGTATGCTCCTGTGCAAGCTATCAGAGAATCTGTAATCTCTCCTGAGTCCTGAGCATTAGTTTTAACTTGGAGAATTCAGCTTTCTTTGTCAAGAAACATTAAAGTGTAATAAATACCAGAAGCAGCAACTCTTCGGATTTCTTCACTGTGTGCAAATTTGAGACGTGGAACTAAAGCCCGAGCAACCTAGACATATTATTGATCATTGCATTGAAAGTTATTTCCAATTTTTTTGAAGAGATTCAAGAAAGGAGAATCATATGCAGTGTTGCATAACCAACCTTTTGAATCCATACCGAAAGGCCTTCCTTCAACTCATCAGCCAGTAAATACAGCCCTTTACAAGCTGTGAGTTTCTCCTCCAGGACCTTAGTTTTGATCCAAATCTTTCTATCTCCAAGAATCAGGGCCGTGAAACTGTACAAATCGTATATTCCTCAGCAAAAGAAAAGGGCTAAAAATCCTAATGTCGGCAAAAAAATCTCTCTTATTATCAAAATCATTTCTTCTGAAGGTGTCAAGCTAAAGGAAAAACATTCTCAATTTTGGAGCATAGCTTCCTGCATTCTAGCATTGTCTCTACAAGTATCAAAGACCAGAAAGAAAGTATCGACAGTATATTATGCATTGCAGAAATGTAGGAAAAATCCTCGACTGAAAAGCCTACCTGCCATCCGATTGATCAAAATCATCAGGATTATCAGGTATAATGACATATGATCCAATTTTAGCAGATTTAAGCAAACGCGGAATGGCAACACTCATATAAGGTTTGAATTCATGTCCCAAGCATTTCCCGAGCCTGGCCCATGCCTGCAACGTGGTTATAGATTTGTGTTAGATAAAAAGCAGGAATAAATGGGAAGTGCTGCCTTTATGTTTGAAATGAAACTGGAAAAGTAACAATGACATACTTGCAACAGTTGACTTCTCATTGGATTATTTTCCTCTAATATTGATCCTTGTAAAGAGAAGAGCAATTGCACAACCTTGTATGAGATAATAAACAGTTATAGTTATGCAATATCTCACAATTATAGATCATTTGGCCATTCCAACTAAGAAATAAATCCTATTGGTTTTAGTTATGGACTGACTTCAGAGGTCTATTCTGACAGCAACCACAACCAATTTAAATTTCTATAAAAATTGTTATTGACCATTACCATTTCAATATCAGATCTGATCTTATCCTTTCCTACAGCCAACCAAACAATAGTTACACACTCCACGGAATTGGCAAGATGATTGTGGCCAAGTTCTTCATTTGCAGTCATCATTATAACTTTAAGATAAGGCATGACACTCCTATAATACTCTGCAAAGTGATCCTGCAGTGTCAAACAAGAAGGTAGAATATAGCTAAGAAAAGAGAAACTTGGATTAACTGAATATCAATAATCAAGGAGTACCTGTGATGAATGAGCTACTGCTGACAATACTTTTAAAGTTTCGCCCTGGACCATATGATTTACTTTCTGCATTATAAACAGTAGTGTCTAAATGCATTATAAACAAGGGTGCACACAGTACATACATAGGTAGAATGAATTGTACAGCAGATAATATACCTGTAATTGTTTGAGCAATTTGTTGACAATTTCCTTTAGGTGAGGTTTCAGAGTACTTGAAGAACAGTTGCAGGTGAAGTCGAACAACGCTAAATAAGATTGCACCTGGAGAAATAATTAGCAAAACCAGAAGAATCAAGGATATAAAGCATCTAGGGGTGAAAGATGGTAACAGGCTACTGGTGTTACAAGGTTAAGTCAGGATTTGCTATTTCAGGAATCGAGGTACCTGAACACGGGGATTATTGAAATCATCCATGGCTTTGGTTAATGCAGGCATCACCTTTTCAGGATACTTGTCTTGAAATTCAGGTTTCAAATGCTTGGATAATTGTTTTATTGTATATAAAGCTGCCCAACGCACATGAGGGTGTATGTCTTCTTTGACACTTCTGATAATTCTTCCTGCCATTTGATTCCAACCATGTTTCAACTCCTGCGTTGTAGAACCTTAGGGATGATTTTAAATCCAATGAAGCCACAAGAACTAGAATCAATTAACAAAACATATAGAATGGAAAGAGGAGGAAAAGTTCAGAGACCTCTGGCTTTGAACATTTCTCTGCAACAATGCCAAGGAAAAGAACAGCAGCATGGCGGCTCTGCCAATCTTCAGCGCCAAAATGAATTGCAAATAATTTGGGGAAATTATTCACGAGAACTTCCCCACCTAAGGCAGCTGCAATTCTAGCCAAGCACCTTACCACAGGCAGATTCTGAATATCAGTCTCTGCAGTTCCGCTTTCTGGTTCATCTTCTAAATTTGCAAGCAGAAAAAAAATCTTTTCAAGTAACTTTGGGATTATATAATGTGATCTTCGCAACATTCGTCGACCTTCAACTCTTTTTTCAGATAAAGCAACCACAAATTCTAATGCAATAATTTTTGTTCTGTCTTGAAGTTCAATTCCATCCACGATCCTAAGCACAGATTGAACCAGATAATCAAATTGGCTACTCAAAGACCATGGCTTCTCCTTTGCCAACACAGTCAATTCATTGACCACCGCCTGTATATCTTTGTCTGATCTATGCTCGATCAAAGTGGAAATGGTCAACACTATTTCGACCAAAAGGACAGTACTATATCTATCATGGTCTGACCGATTCGTCCAGTAACAAAGAAAACGATTTGAGGCAAAAGCTGCCTGAACCTGTACCTCTAAACTCATTTCTTCAGAATCAAATATATCCACTAAACTATCATAAAAGGAATCAATACTAATAACCAAATCTTCGACAGCACATTGTGGGATCAACTTATAAAGCAAAGAAATCGCACACTTCAATCTATCTTCAGAATCAGAATCAGAACCAATAGATTCATAAACAAACTCAAGAAGCTCAGGCCATTCATTCCCAAGTCTTACTTCTTTAGTAGCAATGGTGACGACAAAATCGAGAATTTTATGCAATATCTTTATTGAACTCTCTGTATTCAAACAATCAAGAAGTGCTGATTTGAGTTCTTTATTCATGAAGGAGGTTTCTGTTAGGTTGGTTGCCATTTCATGTAAGGCACCAACCATTGACCATTGACTATTGCACCAACCATGTGCAATGTCAAAGGTTGGCAGCCACCATTGTTGAAGAAGAGCTGGAGTTGGCAGCCACCTTTGTTGAAGAAGAGCCTCCATGAATGCCTATAAATAGAGGCATATGTTAGAGAGCAATAGATGAGAAGAAAATTGTGAAAGAGAGAAGAGAATTGTGAGAATGTGAAGAGAGTAGAGAGGAAGAGAGAGCTGCAATGGCTTAAAAGTGTTAGAGAATTGTGAAAGAGAGAAGAGAATTGTGAAGAGAATTGTGAAAGAGAGAAGAGAATTGTGAGAATGTTAGAGAGCTTGTTCTTAAAAGTTCTTGAAAAAGAGGGTGTTTGATCCAAACTCAAAAATCAAAGTTCTCAAAACGTGTTTTAAGAACACCAGTACTGTCCACGCGTACAGACGCGCCGTACGCGCGTCACGCGTCTTCCTCACCGTTTCCTGCAACTCGACTTTGCCACGTCATCAGACACGTCAGCCGATCGACACAGTCAGCAGCCTTGTCATCTGCCACATCCGCCGTTTGACACGGTCAACAGCCACGTCATCACTGACACGTTATCTGCCACATCACCACTGCCACGTCAGACGAAAATCTCCGTGGATCTGCCACGTCAGATTTTGGTGGACCCCACATTACCTACGTGTCTGACACGTCAGCTTGTTACGTCATCATAACTGGGTTTTGATCCGGTGTGACGCAGCGACTATTCCGCTTGCCACGTGGCTTCATCTGCAGCGTTCAGTTATCCCAAATTTTAATTGATTAAATCGGAGCCATTTGAAGTGCGATTTGGATGATTTCAGACTTGTTTCCAGCTAATTTGATCGTTCCGGATGCAATGGTACGGTCCGATCATTGAGATTGAGATCAGAAATGATGGTGATGAATTATTGCCCGATTAGGAAGCATCTGATGATCATTATGGTGGTCGATGGAGATGAAGAAGAAGAAATCACACATGTTTGCCCAATTACATGTGTTGAATTGTTATATGGGGAATTTTAATTGCGTTGAGGGAAGGCAAAATTAGGACACTCTGGACACCCGATCGTGGACAATTTCAAGGTGGAGAGTGAAATTTGATGAAGACCAATCTTGACGAATCTGAGCACTGGTAGTCTCGCCAGATGTTGAGAAATCAGGTATAAAACAAAGATATTCCAGATCACTTGTAAAGAAATGCCGCAACAAGGCTAGCAAATGGTTGTATATACGGAAAGACAGTACGATGGATAGATATGGCCTAAGAAGTTCTGGCTAGGAGATTGGGTTTTAAGCGGGACCGTTGTGACCCCTCCAATCTTTCCTGGGAACTTGCTTACTGGAAGGATTATCCATACGGTACTATTTTTCATATATGTGACAGTTTGTTATGAAACTGTTGAAGACTAGCAGGATGACGGCACAAAGGAACAGTTGGGTTCCGTATGATCAAGGATCTGATGGAGTGGTGATTTCTCCAAGGACATTAGATTCAGTGATTGTAATTTCTCGAGGGGAAATTGGTGAAGACCCTGATAATGATAGAGAAATACAGATGAAGATTGACATCCTATTTTGACTTGGATAGATGTTGTGACAGGATGAGCTGCTGTCAAACATAAGCAAGAAATAGGGAGAAATCTGGAGAACCAAAATTGCATGAGAGCACACGAAGATTGTGTAGGAGTACCCGGAGGATCCAACGAGGTACTGTAATGAGACAACAGGTGCAAGGAAAAGAAGAGTTCCCAGATGAAGCTCAGAGCAGAGACTGTATGAAAAAGTTGTACAACAAGAAGTCTCTTGTGCTCTTGATAAAGGCAACAAGCAAGGATCTTTCAATGCATGCAAGGATGGAAAGATGAGCTGTTGTAGATGCACCTAATTGAGGGGGTGCAAACACCTGTGATAAAAGGCAACCGCCTATGATGAAAGGCGAAGACACCAAAAGGAGTTGGTGTGGGTGGAGTTGTTAAGCAGAAAAGGCGTAGAAGCTCCAAACATAGAAATTGAGATGGAGGATTGCGAGGAGTATACCGCAACTTTCTGTTTCTATGTAATTAATGGCAGTGATCTCTCCCATAGTCCACATGGTGGTAGAGAATTTATGGAGCCACTTTGAAGCATCTCAGTTGAAGAAGGATGCGACCGCCTATAAAAGGCGAAGACACCTTAAAGAGAAGGTGTGAGGGCTTTGAGATGAGCCTATGGACAGCCACATGACGACGAGCGGAGACACCTCAGGAGAAGGTGTAAGGGCCGTGGAAGGAGCCCAATTCAGAACGCCCCAGAGCCAATGTGATGGCTAGGTATGAGTGGACAGATAGATAGCCAATGAAATGGCTATGATGAGTATGGAGATAAATGCAGGATTGACTTTCATGGATATTACCCCCATGCTAAAGATCAATGAGCTAAAAGACATTTGCCTTGGACAATAAGTGGATGACTTGTGGAACATTAAGACGCGGCTGCTATGAAGGAGCAGAAGGGCATGCGCAGGTTCCGGGAACAAGTTGACTCTTGTCAAGGTGGTGGGCTCGGTAATGGCATTGTAATACTCAGAGTATGAAGATAGATATGGATCAACCTTTTATGGGCTGCCCCCATGGTTAAAGGTGGAAAGCTACCTGGACTCTTGAGACTAAGAGTGGGAGACTCATGGAGAAGTAATGCGTGGTTCCTAGGGTGGAACAGAGGGCAGACGCAACTCTTGGATGAGTAAACTCTTAGAAGAGTGATGAGCTTGTGATCATATTGAGATACTCAGATAATGACTGTCGCACTTGAAATATCCATTTAAGGGGGTGTTGTAAGCCTTGGTGTGAGGCTTGATGAATCATTCCGGACCGAGCATGGTTGAAGGGGAATATTGTTCCAGAGACAAGCGTTAACACTATTCAGATGTGATGTGGCAGACCATCTGGTTATAGTGATCCTTTTGTGTGAGAAAAGGTGTGCTTAGGTTACTCTGATGATTGAAAGGTTTGGCAAGTACCTGTAAACTTGGCCACAAACACTCTCAAAATGGAAAGCTTGGAAGTGCTGCAAGATGCAAGCATGTGTTAAAGAAGAAAGAGGACAGTTGCCCTACATGAATGGCAAAGGGGGTGATTGTTAGGTTGGTTGCCATTTCATGTAAGGCACCAACCATTGACCATTGACTATTGCACCAACCATGTGCAATGTCAAAGGTTGGCAGCCACCATTGTTGAAGAAGAGCTGGAGTTGGCAGCCACCTTTGTTGAAGAAGAGCCTCCATGAATGCCTATAAATAGAGACATATGTTAGAGAGCAATAGATGAGAAGAAAATTGTGAAAGAGAGAAGAGAATTGTGAGAATGTGAAGAGAGTAGAGAGGAAGAGAGAGCTGCAATGGCAGCAGCCTTGCTGCCATTGCAGCAGCTGCAAATGCAGCAAATAGAGCTAGAGTTGAGTATGAGAAGGTGTAATCCTCCTCCTCCATGTATTTGTTTTGTATTCTTTCTCTATCTCTAAATATATTGACTTCTCCCGTGGATGTAGGCGGTTTTGCCGAACCACGTTAAATTTGTGTGTGTCTGAATGTTTGGATCACCTAACAGTTTCCTGCCAAAGACCATGCTCATTTTCTGTAAGAATCTGGTACAGGACATCAAAGGCATATTCCTTGCAATTCACAAATTCAGTGGCGCAAAGTTTCAAGTAAGAAACAAGGCAAAGACAGAAGGAAGTAAGGTAGTTCTTTTTAAGGTAATTCAAGAGTTTTCGAGCATTCATTAAATCAATGGAGTTTTCAGGGAAGTTAAGTTCATTAAGAAAAAAAGTAAGAGGTAAAGCATCTGGTGACTCCAGGATTTGTATGGCTTTACTTCTGAGATATTCCCTAGTTGAATACGGGGATGATCGCGACAGTGGAGAAACTAAGGGTAATGGTGACTCCTCTGAGCTCAATGATGACGGTCCCAGTCTTGATGGTGATGGCCGTGACCAGTTTCTTGATTTAGTCGGGTTTCCGCGGCCTGTAAGTAGTTTGGCCTTAAAGCGCAGAGGCAGAAAGGAGCGTGATAGTGGCCTGGCTGAAACTCGACGTGGTGGTGGTGATGATGAAGTAGTGGATACCATTCTTGAAAACGGAGAGTTTCTTGAGGAAGAGGTGATGTGACATTTTTGAGAGGGAGAGAAGGAAGGGAAGCACAGAAACTGGAGAGGCGGGCTTTCGGGTTTTAGTTAGTTGGTTATTGTATTTAGCAGAAACTGATTTCAGGGATTAAACTAAAACATTTGCGTTAATGAGATGGTCAAATTTGAAAAATTAGAATAATTAGAGGGCTTCTCAGAGAATTGGGGCTTGTTTTTGTCCTGATGATTTGGTAAATAATCTCATGAATTCTATCAGAAATTTTAGTTGATCAAGATACAAGCTTCATGTAGGAGACAGTCCTGTTAAAAGAAGATTTAGATTGACATTTTTTATTTTACTGTTTGATACAAATATTATATTGAGATAGAGTTTAAGATGATAATCAATATTTTTAAAATATTTTTATTTAAAAATATATCAAAATAATATATATATATATACATATATTAAAATTTATTTTCCATATTAACATATTAAAATTATAAAAAAAAAATACAATTGGTTCAAAAAAAATATTATATAGAGGTCTATAAGAGTATGGTATGGGGGCTATTATTTTTTAAAATGTTTTTTTAATAAAAATATATTAAAATGTTTTTTTGTTTTTAATAACAACATATTAAAATAAAAATAAAAATAAAAAATTAATCACGTATTTATTTTATAGGGGTTGTTTTGGGGGTGGTTGTACCTAATTTTCAAAAGTAATAGAACAAACAGTCAAAACACTTCCCAGAAGAATTTTAGCCTTATCAACGTCCTAAGGTCTAAAGCATGCCACGACTCCTCCTCATCCAAACATCATTTCCTCGCTCATCATCCCTCTCCAAGAAATTATCGAACACGAACACTAGCCAAATCCGAACATAAAACCACATATGACTGAAAATCTAGTAAATTTTGGTATCCTAGGATGTGCCAAAATAGCAATTAAATTGGCAAGAGCCATAAACTTAGCACCCAATTCAACTCTTTATGCTATCGCAAGTCGCTCCCTAGAAAAGGCCAAGCAATTTGCCATACAAAATGGATTGCCAGAGACAATCAAGATTTATGGTAGCTATGAAGAATTACTTGACGATCCATCCATCGAAGTTGTTTACTTGCCATTGCCAACTAGTCTTCATGTTCAGTGGGCAGTNCGATCCTTTTTCCGTGTGCTCCAGTAGTTGGTTTTTCCATGTTGAACACAAAGAAGACGGGCACACAATTAATGTTTGCTTAGCCACCGAAGCACTAGAAGACTTATCAGCCATGTCCTCAGAACTTTCTTTTATATAGCTATCCAAAAGGGTATGTGTTTTTGGTTCTCCAGTACCCTTTTCACTCACCCTTCCTCTCTTCTTACAACTACAAACAGACACTCCCTCATCCTCCTCACCTGTTCCTTCAGGGATATTGCCAACCTTATCAAAAGCAATCAAAGAAAGCAAAGTTAGAGTTTTGCCCGTTCCATAATCATCAGCAAAAATCCCGCCATGCAAAGGCTCCGGTTTCCTATTCGTTCGATGCCGTGTTAAAACGTTCACATACAACCCATCTTTCATCTTCCAGAAAGGGGGCAACTCATCAGAGTTCTCTTTATTCACCAACCACCACAAACCCTCCTTTTGATGATCAAGAAGTTTAGCATTAATCACCTCCTTTGGTGGCTCTAAAGTCCCCAATTTCTCTATCCAACCCTTTTCTTTACCCCTCTTACCCTCATTTCTCTCTGTATTTGTACGATGCTCACCAGTTAAGCTCAAAGTATTTCCAAAAATCGATTGTTTAACATTCTCTAGATCAGTTGACTTTGAAAAGACTCTAACTAGACAAGGAGCAGAGTACTTAACATCTCTAGTTCTTGAGTCAGTCACCTCACCTTCAAGATTAATCATTTGAGCATCAATTAAAGGAGATAAAGCAGCCGAAGCTTGATCATGAAGGTAACCCACTTCCATAGAAGTAGAATTGAAAACCTTTATAGCATACTTATCACGAGGGCATTGTGGATAACGTACTAGTGTAACCAATTCATGGTCACTGAATACTATAGCAGGGTGGCTTCTGAGGCCCACAATATGGGTTATAAAAGAGCAAACATGGCTGGTTTCATACCGGATTTGTTGTGAAGAAGAATATTTCCAATCTTCAAACGAAGAAGAATCTGGACGAGCATAAAGATTCATGTAAAGTCCCAGTGCGTCTTCTTGTTCTTCCTTTAAGTCTGCTTCCATTAGAGAAAATGAAAGAAAGATTCACTCTTTTCTTTTTCTTTCTTTAGTCCGTGAACAGAGGGGGAGAGAGAGCCAGGGAGAGGGTGGGGGTTGGTGGTTTGGGTGTAGAGAATGTGAGGGGAGGAGGTAGAGCCGTTATATTTGACAGAAAAGAAGCGCAGAAGCGCGGGCTGGGAGAGAGTTAGTTGGGATGTGTAACAGGCTGGGCCTTTTGGGTCAGGGTCTGGGCTCTCCATTGTCTATTCTTTTATTCATTATATTTTCTGGTGTACTAAAAATTATACATTTATAAGAAAAAACGAATATAGTTTCATTCTTTTACATTGTTTTTATTTGGAATTCGAGGGTTAAACAAAAGATCGGTTCTTTTTTTTCTATTTATTCAATTTTAAAAAAATTAATTCTTTTGTTTTATTTAAAATTTAACTTAATAATTTATTTTTATTGTTTATATATATATATATGAGAGTATTTTGCAATATCAAAGGAAAATTTAGTACTTAGTTAATGTTGAATTGAAAAAATAAAATAAAATTTTATTTATATAAAAAATTTAAGCTTTCATAGAATAAAATTGAAGTTAAAATAAATATGATGGGTTGAAGTCAATAAATATAAAAATTTAGTTAGCACCTGTATCACACTCATAATGAAACGTGATAAGTGTGATATAGAGTTTTCATTGAATCCCTTAGTGATATTGGTAGTTGTGCATTTAGAGTTTTCATATAAGGCGAAGTTTGTTGGTGGAGGAGCGACAATGACATGGTATTTTTTTTTTTTCATTCTCCTTCCTTTTTTCACTTTTCTCTCATCAGGTTTGATCTTGAATTATTCCATTGATTATGACAAATGTAAACCAACAAGTTTAGAAATTACATGTGAGCCTGCATCTTGAAATTGGTTAAAAAAAATTGTTATCTGTCCAAATATTATGCAAAGAAAAGAGAGAGTAGTAACTAAAGGGTGTTTTTGTTTGTAAAATAGAAACAAAGAATGCCCCACCTCTACCATATGCTAGTGAGAATAAGTAATCTCTCACTTAGCTCAAGGTGAGGGTTTAATTTAAGATATAAATCATACTATAATTTATGTCCTCTGCTCTCAGCTTAGTCTATAAATAAATTTAATGAAGAGCTGAGTAATGTAGAGATAGAAGAAGAAGATAAAGAGAGCTTGAGCAAGAGTAAGTTAAGTATAAAAGAGTGTTTTCTTCTCCTTCTTGTTTGTATTGTTTCTTTGATTGATTAATACAAACTAGTACCTCTATGGCATAGGAAAGTTGTTGAACCACATAAATTTATATGTATTTGATTTTTAGAATAACCCAAAAACTAGTTTCAGAGTTTGTCCTTGAAAAAAAGGATGTGTAACCCAAACCCAGAAATCAATGTTCTCAAAACATGTTTTTGAACATACCATTATATAGGGGAACACGAGAGAAATCCACTTGTGAAACTTTGATGAAGAACCAACATGTTGCATGTCTGCATGCGCCCACACGCTTTGCCGTCAATACTGCCTATGCGCACAGACGCGCCACACATGCCTTCTTCACCAGACCACCTGCAACTGAACCAGGTTGACTTGCCACATCATCATCTAGTCAACAGCCACAACAACAATTTCACACAGTCATCCGTCATGTCACTTGACTAGTCAGCTGTCAATGTCAGCTCATGTCATATTAATAACAATGACACACAGTTGTGTCATGTCATTGAAAATGGGTCCGGTTTAAGTATGTGTCTGCCACATATACTATTGCAATTGACACACAGCTTCATACGCACCGTTTATTACTTTAAAAATTTGATTGATCATATTTGAGCCATTCAAAGTCCTATTTGGGTGATTTTAGAGTCATTTTCAACATTTTTTGTCATTCTAAACACAACTGTGAAGGCATCTTTATTACATAACATCTCAACAACTTAAGTGATCAACACTATACCATATTTTTTAAGCTTCATAACATCTTTTATCTTGTTGTTTCCATAAAACTTATATAGCTTGAGTGATATTTTATGAGTGTTTTCCTATAGTTGGCTTTTTCATATTGAATATAAGACAAAAGAGCACACAATTAATGTTTGCTTAGCAACCAAAGACAGAAGAGCACACTTCATATTGCATAATTGATGCCATAATTTATGGCCTCCCCCCCCCCACTCTTGCCTATAAATAGACAATGCTTCCAAGCTTATTATGCACACCAAGATAGAGAGAAGAAAAGGAGAGTGAAGAGAAAGTAATCCCATAAAATTATAAGGTATTTGTGAGAGAGTAAGTGAGGTATTTTCTTCTAGTAATATAGAGATTTTTAGTTGTTCTTTTATTATTTGAAAGAGGTTGTAATTCTCACATTACTTAGTAAAATTCTTTTATAGTTGCCCGTAGACATAGCGTAATTGGATGAACCATATAAATTCTTATGTCTCATTTCTTATTTTATCTTATTCCTTGCCTTTTATCTTGTTAGGTTTGCATGTTAGTATCCTAACAATGGTAGCAGAGCTTTATGGTTGGTGTTGTTAATATACAAAAATTATTTGTTTATACGGTTACTATTCACCTATACAACACTATTTATCTAACGATATTGTTCACATACATTACTATTGGCATATATAAAAAGTTAGTGCATTGATTAAATACAGTCTAGGAAGTTTTGTCTAAAGAGATTGGATTTTAAACGGGATCATTCGTGACCCATCCAATCTTTCCTAGAAACTTACTCAGTAAAGCATTATTTACATGGTATTATTTTTATATACGTTGCAGATCAATAAAACAGTAATAATTGAATAGATCTTGATGAATACAATGGCAACAAATTACAAGATTGAGAGGTTTGTGGGAGCAATTTCTCACTATGAAAAATAAGAATCAAAGCAATCTCAAGGAAAGACAATTGTTTGGCAGCAATTGGGGATCGACCCGAAGAGAACACTAATAATGCAAAATAGAATGAGATAGATGACAATACTATTGATAACATACATTTAGCATTAGCCGATGTAGTATTATCAAGTGTAACAGAGAAGAAAACAGCTAAGGAGATATAAGAGAGTCTAAAAAAGTTATACTAGTCCAAGTCTTTGCACAATAAAATTTTTTAAAGCGAAGACTTTATACCGTTCAAATGGAAAAAACCATGTCAGTGACTGCCACATCAACACAATAAGAACTTTATTTTCACAACTCACTATATTAGGTCAACAAATGGAGGAAAATGAACTTGCAAAGCTTCTACTTTAAAGTCTTCCTGATTTGTATGATTAGTTCATTATTAACTTAACCAATAATATTTTCTTAGACTATTTAGTCTTTAATGATGTTGCAGCCGCTATCTTGGAATAAAAAAATAGGTGTAAAAATAAAAGAGATAGAAATAATTCAAACTAAATAGAGGCATTGTTAGTGTTAAGAGAAAGATCAACAGAGCATGGCCCTAGTGAGAGTCAAAGGCAAAGAAGGTCTAAATCAAAAAGTAAAAAGAGTGTGAAATGTTACAACTGTGGCAAAAAAAAGGCACTTCAAAAAGGATTGTTAGTTTAAAAAGGTATAGAGAACACTATAGAGTCATCAAAACTTCAAAGATGTGTTACGAACACCTTAGAAAATAGAGAGGTTTTATATAGTGAAGCGGTGATAATTTCTACAAATAGAGAAGAAATTACTGAGATCTGACTAATAGATTCAGGAGCAACATGGAATATGACTCTTAATTGAGATTGGTTCCATATATATGAACCCATCTCTAGAGGCAAAGTGTTCATGGTTTATAATCATGCTTTAGAGATTGCTGGTAATGACACCATTAAATTGAAGATGTATGATAACTTAATTCATACTATTTCAGGAGTGCAATATATGAAAGATTTAAAGAAGAATCTTTTGTCCATAGGACAATTTAATAGTTTTGGCTGTAAGATTCGAACAGACAATCGAATCATGAAAATCGTCAAAAGAGCAATGATGGTTTTAAAGGCAAGAAAGACAGTTGCAAACATGTTTGTATTAATGGGAGAAACACATCATGGGGCAGAAGCATCGATTGCATCATCCAGTCCTGTAGAAAAGAAGATAATGATGTGGCATAAAAAACTAAGTCATATGTCAGAGAAACGTTTAAAGGTTCTCTTTGATTAGAAGTCACTCCCTAGGCTTACAAAGGTTACTTTAACTTTTTTGTGAGCATTGTATTATAAGGAAACAACATAGGTTGAAGTTTGGTACATCAACAACTAAGAGAAAATGCATCTTAGACCTGATTCACTTTGATGTTTGGCAAGCACTAGTTGTGTCCTTGGGAGGAGCAAGATACTTTGTATCATTCATAGATGACTTCTCCAAGAGATGTTGGGTGTATCTAATTAGAAGGAAGGCATATGTGCTTACAATCTTTAAAACTTTCAAAGCACGGGTGGAACTTGAATCTGAAAAAAAAAGATCAAGTGTTTAAGGACTAACAATGGAGGAGAATATACTAGTAATGAATTTTATAACTTCTATCAATATGAAGGTATCAAAAGACAGTTCACAATGGCATACACTCTACAGCAAAATAGAGTGGTAAAGCGGATGGATAAAACTCTATTAAAAAGAATAAAAGCAATATTGAAAGCTGCAGATCTAGGAAAGTTATTATAGGCAGAAGCAGTCAATACCGCATGTTATGTTATAAATCAATCTACATCAACTGTAGTTGAGCTAAAGACACTGATGGAGATATGGACTGGAAAACTAGCTGATTATTCTTGATTGCACAGATTTGGAAGTCTTGTATATGTGATATACAATACATAAAAAGTTAGCAAACTGGATTCAAAATCCAGAAAATATGTATTATTGAGATATGTTGATAGAGTGAAAAGATATCGCTTATGGGATCTCACTGCCCATAAGGTAGTTATCAGCAAAAATGTCATATTTATAAAAGGTAAAATGCAAATAGAAAAACATAATAGAATTCTAAAGCAGACTACAACAGTCCAGATGAAAAATACTCATAATCATACTTCTTTTAAAACTGCTCCAAAACATGAAAAACAAGAACAAATAGAGTCTGAAACTACTGAAGTTTGATGGTCAACTCATAAAAGAAAACAACTAACTTGGCACTCAGAATATGTTACTAAGAGCAATATTGCATACTTTCTTTTAACAAAGGATGGAGAGCTATCAACTTTCCACGAGGCTGTAAAAAACACAGATGTATCTATATGGATGACAGCAATTCAAAAAGAGATTGAAGCTCTACACAAGAATAATACTTAGGATCTTGTTCCACTACCATAAGAAGAAAAGGTCATTGGTAACAAATGAGTCTATAAGATAAAGCGTAATGGAAATGATCAAGTAGAGTGGTATCATGCAAGATTGGTAGTGAAAGGATATGCTCAGAAAAAAGAAATAAACTTCAATAAGATATTTTCTCCAGCAATACAACTTGTTACAATCAGAGTAGTCTTAGCAATGTGTGTTATATTTGATCTTCATTTAGAGTAGTTAGATATAAAAACTGCATTTCTTTATAAAGAACTTGAAGAAGAAATTTATATGCTCCAACCAGAGGGTTTTGCTAAAACAGGCAAGGAGAACTTGGTTTATAGGTTGAACAAATCTCTATATAGTCTCAAACAGGCCCTGAGGTGTTGGTACAGGAGATTTGATTCCTTCATAATTAACTTTGGGTATAATGGATTCAATTCAGACCATTATACGTATTACAAGAGATTTAAAGAAGATTTCATCATTTTATTGTTATATGTGGATAACATATTAGTGATAGGCCCCAACAAAAATCGAGTTGAAAAACTAAAGGCACAGTTGGCTAGGGAGTTTGACATGAAGGACTTGGGACTAGAAAATAAGATTCTAGGAATGCAAATTCACCGAGATAGAAGTAAAAGGAAGATTTGACTTTCTCTTAAAGTATTTGAAAAAGATTTTGGAACGCTTTAACATGCAAGATTGTAAGCCAATTTCCACCACACTTCCTATTAACTTCAAATTATCCTCAAATATATCTCCTAGTAATGAAGCAGAGAGGATGGAGACGTCTCGAGTACCGTATGCATCAACAGTGGAAAGTTTAATGTTTGTCATGATATGTACAAGACCAGACATTGCACAAGCAATGGGAACAGTTAGCTGATACATGACAAATCCTGGTAGAGAGCATTAAAATACCATTAAGAGGATCTTCAGATACATCAAGGGCACCTTAGATGCTGCATTATATTATGGAGGATTAGAATTTACTATCAGAGGTTATGTTGACTTAGATTTTGTTGGTGGCCTTGAGAAAAAAAAACTCATTATAGGCTATATGTTCATAATTACAGGAGGAACTGTAAGGTAGGTCTCTAAATTTCAGGTTATTGTAGCGTTATCTACAACAGAAGTTGAGTATATGTCAGTTATACAAGCTTGTAAAGAAGAGAAACTTATGGAGGAGCTCGGGCACAAACAAAAGAATATTCTTTTATATTATGATAGTCAAAGTGTCTTGCATATTACAAGTAATCCAGTGTTTCATTCAAGAACAAAACACGTAGATGTTCAGTATCACTTTGTTCGTGAAGTGGTAGAAGATGAAAGTATGGATTTTCAGAAGGCTTACACAAAGAAAAACCCAATAGATGCTTTGATGAAACCAGTCAATACTGATAAGTATATATGGTGCAGATCCTCTTATGAACTAGCAAAAACATAAGCAGCATGAAGATGACAAGTATAGAAATTATAAAAGAATTATAAATGATCAAGTGTGAAAACTTGATTAAATCATCAAAGTCTTCAAGTGGGAGAATAAAGAGTCACCACTTAATTAATTAGTGGAAGATAAAAATGAGTGGAGTTGTTGGCATAATTAGAGATGAGTTGTTGACATAATTGGTAGAGTTGTTGGTATAATTGGTGGAGATGAGTTGTTTGTATGATTTGTGGTATAATTATTGTCATGATTTGTGGTTTTTATCCCCTCATTCTTGCCTATAAATAGGCAATGCCTCCAAGCTTATTATGCACACCAAGATAGAGAGAAGAAAAGGAAAGTGAAAAGAGACTAATCTCATAAAATTGTGAGGTATTTGTGAGAGAGTAACTGAGGTATTTTCTCCTAGTAATAGAGAAATTCTTAGTTGTTCTCCTATTATTTAAGAGAGGTTGTAATTCTCACATTACTTAATAAAATCATTCTATACTTACCTGTGAATATAGTCCAATTAGATGAACTATGTAAATTCTTGTGTGTCTCATTTCTTATTTTATTTTATTTCTTATATTTTATCTTGTCGGATTTACATCTAATATCTTAACATAAATGACTCATCAACCATGCTTAAAGAACTTTCTTTTGTATTGCTACCAAAAAGGGTTTGTGTTTTATGTTCTCTAGTACACTTTCAACTCACCAGGTAACCCCTATTCTTCCCTCTAAAAATAGACATTACCTTATTCCTTTTACCTGATACTTTAGGAATTGTGTCAACCTTATTAAAAGCGATCAAAGAAAGCAAAGTTAGAGTCTCCTATCTGTTTGATGCATTGTCAAAACATTTATATGCAACCCAAAAAGGGATAGCTCATCAGACCTTCTTTATTCACCAACTACCACAACACTTTCTTTTGATGATCAAGAAGTTTAGCTTTAATCACGTTCTTTAGTGGCTCTAAAGTTTTCAATTTCTCTATCCTACTTATTTTTTTCAAGTCCCAAATCCTCATATGACCAAAAACTAAGAATTTATACTATAAAAATTATACTCCATGAACCAAAATTGATTGGTTGGTATTATAGAATTTATTTGTTTAGTGATTAGTGAAATTGTTATTCTATCAATTTCATCTATAAAAAAGATTGAAAGCATATACAAGGAAGTTGACATTCTATCACTTAATCCTTATTTATCACTCTTTAAATTAACTGATAAAATTATTTGTGATAACGTGTTATTACTAACCCTAGTTTGTTATCCATGTTTGATCCTGATCTAAAACATGGTGTTTCGAAAGATACTAACTTAAAGGATGGATCTAATATAAGACCTAAACTTTTAGCCCAAACCTAAAGTCAAGTTAATCCAAACTCAACCTAAGTTAGCCTAGGTATTTAAGAAAAAGTTGCAAGAGAATTTATTTCCTCTCCTCTAATTCTTATAACCACCATAACTCTCCCCTCCTCAAACCAAAGAGTTTAGTTTTTCTTGATCTTAAGTTTTTTGTTCAAGAAAGGTGGGAGTAACAAGTAAGTGGTTCTCTTTCATATTGCTTTTAATTATAGTTTGTTTATGTAATGATTAAATAATATATTAGGGTTTATAAGGATTAGAAGTTCATGTTGTTAAGATTGATTTATGATTATTATAGGTTTAATGTTAAGTGATTAATTAGTATGTTGTTGAAAATAAGAATTTATGAGTTGATTGATTTAAATTAATTTTTATGGGTTAAGAAATTAATTTTAATCTTGCTGTAAAATCTGGACAGAATGGTTTTAAGGTTGAAGATGACCAAATTTTATTTTGGTCCTTAAGTTGTGAAAGTTTCAATTTAGTCCCTAAACTTTGGAAAAATTACAATTTCACCTCTAAATGTATTTTGATGTTCTGGAAAATGTAATTATGAGATTAAGGATGATGAATCTCAGTTTGATAATTAATATGGAATATTTTTAGTTTGGTCCCTTAATTTTAGGAATTTACATTTTAGTCTCTGAACTTTATGAAAATATCAATTCAGTCCCTGATTCATTCTAGACAGAATTTAGGATGGTTTATGGGTGAAAATTCAATATGGTTATGTATTTCCAGATTGGTCCTCTAATTTTGATAAAATTATGTTTTGGTCCTTATTTTGAAAAAGTGTCGTTTTAATCCATAAACTTTGGAGACTAAACCTGGTTTTATTTTATACACTAGATCTTTTGTTTGAGTTGTTTTTTAATGTATTTATATATTGTTGTAGGTTCTCCTATTGATCCTCAATAGGATTTTCAGGTGGTCTTTCATATGATATTTTTTTTATTCTATATTCTTACAGATGAGTGAGATAATATTTAATATGCATATAATATAAATAAATATATATGTTGATTATATGATGAGTACGATTAGTTAATCTCTTGAATATTTATATATTTTGCTTTATTTTTGGAGTACTCATCTATTCTTGAATTTGTACTCATATTCTGTTGAGCTAAATTCTATTTGATATCATATATATTTTTTTTTTATAATTCTGTAAATATCTATTATACCTTGATATAGGACTTATCAGTAACTTCATGCTAATGAAGAGTAGTTAGCTTATGTACACATAGTATTCTGTATACCTAATTGATGAGAGAGGCATTAGCCTATAGCGACTAATCATCCCACAGTGGTCACTTTCGGGTGTCATCTGATCACATTTGAGTGTTACCTGATCTCTGACATATATTCCACCATGTTATGATAATATATTTAGTATATATATGTATATGTATATTACGATAAATCATCTTGTAAACTATTAATATCTAAAATGTATATTAAATATTATTCTCTCACTGAGTTGGTTGAATTCACCCTTCATTCTTAATATTATTTCAGGTTCTTAGTTTTTTTATAGCAGTTAGACTTTGTTAAGTATTCCTGTTTCTTCAGTTTTGGTCGGTATGCCTCGCTTGTTTTGTGATACTTCTCTTTTTTTTTATTTGATGTCTTAGACGCTTCATTATTATTCTATTTTAATTAAGTTTGGATTTTAACAATATAATGAGTATTATAAATTATTATTTTTATTTTAATTACTGATGAAGAATTTTGAACTATCATTTGGTTTCATTAATTTTAAATAATATAATATTTTTTAAGATTATAAAACACAACATATTTTTGAATAACTTGTTTTTTTTATACGTTTGTTTTGAAGCTTAACATAAATATATTGTCTTTTCAATATCGTTTCTGTGTTGTCGGTTACGGGCTCGAGATTCAGTTTCGTGACATCCAAGAGATAATGTTTCAGAAGATCCTGGCTTTAATCCATTGCCTATAGTACATGCTGAATCAGCAAGTTCAGAAATTGCCTGCGAGCAGAGAGCAAAGGGCTCTTTATAGAAAGGTTCGCATTAAGGGAGAACTTAATAGCATTTCCTTTCGAAGAGGATTGAAAATGAATTTTTCTTTTTTAGTGCTAACGGATGGAGAGTTCAAACTAACGGTTAAGAACAATTGCAGCAGAGAGCATTAGTAAACCTGTAACTGTTAAGCTAAGACAAGAAACTAACAACCACGGGCACCTAAAACAAACTACAGATGGATTTCTATATGTCCAAAAAGCATACACTCCAAAAAACCCAAGGCATACTCGTCAGAATAAGAGGCGACAGAGATCATCTATGCTAGCCTCCTGTTGTTCGTTTGGTCGTCCTTGCTTTCCAAAAGCTTCATTGGCCACTTTCTTCCTTTCCTGCATCTCCAATATCCTTTCTTCAATGCTATTTTGTGCAATCAATCTAACAATTCTTACATTCTTCTGCTGTCCGTATTGATGAACACGGTTTATTGCCTGTTCCTCAACCTCTGAGTTCCACCATGGCTCCAACAAGTAGACTTTGGAAGCAGCTGTGAGGTTTATGCCGGTTCCTGAAGTCTTGAGACTGGCAAGCAGAACCGTGTCTGCTCCTGCTGAACTAAATTTCTTGATTATTTCAGCTTGCCTTATTTCATCTGTTGATGCATCCAACCGCAATGTATTGAAGCCAGCATCTTCCAGAGGCTCTTCTATTAGTGCCAACATCTTATCAAACAGTGAAAAAACTACTGATATACTGATTGAGTTTACAACCCTAGATTCCTTCAAGAGTTTTATGAGAGTTGAGACTTTGGAAGGGATTGTTCTTGACAGTTTTTGAGGGTTTTCGGGATCGGCAGATTCTGGAAGGGTTGAGAACAGTTCAGGGAAAGAAATAGGACAGCGACAATTTGGGCAGGTTTGTTCGGTTACTTTCTGTTGTAGGTGGTGGCAAATGCACTTTTTGCAAAATATATGCTCACAGATTGTGATTGTAGCATCAGTTGGTGGATCAAGGCAAACCGTACAGACAATATCTTCACCATGTTGAAGCCCATCGATCATCTTTCGAAGCAATTCCGGATGTTTGGATCCATCTGCTTGGAAACAAGGATCAAATGGTAAGCACGCTATAATCATACTGTCAGGGAAAAAATGTAGCAAGAACTCGATTTGAAATAACTGCAGAAGTTTTGTAAGACTCTTCGGTGATAGCACTGTCTAAAAAACTATCTTCCAAATGACATCGCAAGAGTTTCTGGTACTCTATGCAATTGAAATTGCAAAAACCAAATTGAACAAAAATCTGAACAGGCAGAACTCTCCAATACCTCCAATATTGTCAGAAGGGAGAAGTGATCTGAGATCCATAGAGCACGAGGCCGAGTCATTACATAACTGCCGAAGTTGAATAACTGAAAAAAGCACAGATATATAGCGGCTGCGTAGTTTATTAGCTGCAATAAAATATGCAACAACATTCTTGGAATCTGCTTCCATCTGATTATACAATTCACGTTCTTCTCCAGAAAATTCGAAGGAAACTGTCTCTATAGTTTTAGATGGCAATCCAACTAAAACCTTGGCTTTTATTCTCCTCAAAGAAATGGTTGCCATTAATTCCTGAAATTTTTTAAAGAAAATCACAAAAACACGGAAGTATTCAGTGGAGTAGGACAAGAGATCTGCATACTGTAATCCTAAATATTACAGATTGCATCTGTCAATTTGATTTTCAATACCTTAGGTGTACATAACATTTCACAATACCGGAATTTAATATTATCAGCAGCTTGATATTACCTGCAGTCGGACGAACCCTTTCTCATCTCCATTAGCAAGATGTTTCTGCAACAACTCTCGCCAGTAGTACTCTGTAGAGATTGGATCTAACCGGAAAAAGGTCATCAGAGAAGATAAATCAAACGATCCATTATGGATGGGTGCTCCTGTAACAGCCCACCTCCTCCTAGCGGTCAATTTAACAAGTTCCCGATTTTGCTGTGCATTTGCTTTCTTCGTAATCACATGAGCCTCATCCAAAATGACTCACCACCACTCGATCTTCATCAAAGGGTACCGTTTTTGCTCACATCCATCAGCAACCAAGGTACTATATGTGGTCAACACTATATCATATTTCATAAGCTCCTCTGCATCCTTCGTCCTGTTATCCCCATAATACTTGTATAGCTTGAGTGAACCTTTTTGAGTGTGCTCCTGCAGTTGGTTTTCCCATGTCGAACACACAGCTGAAGGGCACACGACTAGTGTTTTCTTAGCAACCAAAGCACTAGAAAACTCGCCGGCCATGCGCACAGAACTTTCTTTTATGTTACTATCCAAAAGGCTATGCATTTTTTGTTCTCCAGTACCCTTTTCACTCACCCTTCCCCAATTCTTACCACTAGAGACAAACTCTAACCTGTCCTCTTCGCCTGTTCCTTCAGTAACATAGCCAACCTTATCAAAAGCAATCAAAGAAAGCAAGGTCAGAGTCTTGCCTAATCCATAAACATCAGCAAAAACCCCACCATGCAAAGGCTCTGGTCTCCTATTCGTTTGATGCCTTGTCAAAACATTCAGGTACAACCCATCTTTCACCACCCAAAAAGGGGGCAACTCATCCGACTTCTCTTTAATCACCAACCACCACAGCCCCTCCTTTTGATGATCAAGAAGTTTAGCTTTAATCACATTCTTTGGTGGCTCCAGAGTCGCCAATTTCTCAATCCTACTCTTTTCTTTAAGCCCCAAGTCCTCATATGAACCATAACTTGCACGAGGTAGATCATGTAAAGGCAACCCGAGTGGCAAAATCTTGTTTCTAACACCCTGTACATCAGCTGACTTTGCAAGGATTCTAACTACACAAGGAATAGACGTGTCATGTCTAAATTTTGAAAAAGCCACCTCACCTTCTAGATTAATTTTTCGAAGATCAACTAAAGGAGATAAAACCTCAGCAACTGGAGTAGAAAGGTATCCCATTTCTTTAGAGCTAGAATTTAAAACCTTTATAGCATACTCATCATAAGGGCATTGTCGATAACGTACAAATCGAAGCAATTCATGATCATTGATTTCTGTATCTCTAAGGCCTACAATAGTGGTGGTAAAAGAACAAACAAGGGTGGTTTCAGTCCGGATTGGTCGTGAACCAAAAGATAGCCAATCTTGAAAAGTAGATGAATCTTTCCAAGCATCAAGATCCATGACAAGTGGTAATTGTTCTTGTCGAATTTGTTGATATTCTCCTGTTGGAGCATATCGCCTATCACGAGAAGCAAGCAGAATACGATATTCTTCTTCTTCTTCTTCTTCCATTAAAGAAAATGAAAGAAAGATTCTGCTTTTTCTTGTTTCTTTCTTCAGTCAGTGAACGCGATGTAGTTGTGGGGGGGTTGGTTTGTTTGTGCTGCGAGGAATGAAAATAGCTGATAGAGCCGTTATATTTGGTTGAAGAGCGCGGGTTCAGAAACGAGTTAGTTAGTGACGGCTATCGGTTGGATAGGATAGGATGGGCTGATTGGAATGGGGAGGACCAAATTGGGCTTCCTTTTTTTTTAATATTTATAACATTAAAACACATGCAGGAGCCTATGAGGCCTTGAACTCCCAGAATACAAAGACAAGTTACAGCAGTTTACCACTCTAGTCATTCACAAAGCAAAAGCCATTAAAAAGGAGATTTAGACTTTTTGGCAAGCAATCCACCTACAGCATTGAAGCGGGTGGAGTTTTTGAAGATAAGTTAACAAACTCCAGGGCCTGTGCTCGCACTTCAGCTGGGTAGTCTGCAATACTACCAATTCTCGGGCCAGCTCCAGTTGACCACTTGTTAAGATCGAATATAGTTGCCTCAAGACCCTCCGACAATGTCCTTTTGTTTTCATCTCTGGTTTCCTTCTCCACTTCTTGTAGTTTAGAATCCTTCTCTTCATGACGAGTTATCATCGTAGGAGGAGGCTCTAAGTTAATCTTGGCAACTTCCATCATCTTACCGCTCCCACTTCCACTCAGTTTGGCTGCATAATCGCTGGCGCTAGAATATTCAATAGCCTGGTTTACCTGCAAAAAGAGCAGAGATGTCAGAAACATAACACGAGAAAAAATAATTTGCTGCCATGGATAACAGCCCAAGCCTTACAGTAAAGTTACCTGGACTTCATCAAGATTCACTCCGTTGTCCTTGAAAAATGATAGAAAGCTCTCAAATTTTTCTTGTGTTGGACGGTAATGTCCACTCATTGGAGAAATGAACTGCAGAGTTAAAATCAATGAAGAAAACATCCCAAGAATTCGTCAACAGAATCTCCCAAAAAAGAAAAATAATTTCACAAAAATCTTACAAAAAAAATTCCTCAAAAAAAATCACTCTAATATATATATATATATAGCAACATGTCTCAAGGACTTCACTGATAAAAGTTTTTCAACCATGCCTAAAACACTACCAAAAATCCATGAAAACTAGAGAGGTTTCCTGCAGGGTCAAGCTATCAAACTTTGTACCATGGTTCTTAAACCAAACTCAAGAATCGACCGGGGTCATGGGTCAAGTTTAGATCTTGGATCACCTAGTCATGAGTCAACCCACATAATTAGATCGGGTCAACTTTCATCGCACCAATAATCCAATACGCTGTAAAGCTAAAAAGAAATGGATGCTAGAATTTAATAGGGACAATGATACTGACTTCAGTATTTCTTAAATCGACCTGTATACAATGTGTAGAAAATCCAATGCCCATACTCCACTGGGGCAACATTATATGTCTAAGAGGATTTTTTATTAGAGAATATATTATAAAACTATTCTTAAAACCTATATTTTTAGTGGATTGATTGATAAGGTGTCAGAATTTTACTGATTACGTTGTCAATAATTCATAAATTTTAAATTCAAAATGCTTTAACACGATGATTTTAAGTTAAGATGATTTTCTGGCTTTGACATACCTTAAGATTTCCGTTCTCTATGATCACCGTTCCAGCAGCTATAGTAGCACCTCCGGCCAGGAAACTCGAATGATGGAACTTGCCCCTCTTTTTCTGCAAGCAGCAAAAAATGCATCAAAATGTTTATGAATATACAAGAAGCAGTAGAGTTAAAGAGAAAACTATAGCTATATCAATTGTTTCTACACAATTTATGACCTCTCACCTGTCCAGCATACAGTCTCTTAGTGGGACTCAAAACAAATATCCACTTTCCCTTTGTATCAACAAGATTTCTGGACTGTTTGTGAAAAAACTTCCCTTCAATGATCATGCATTCATATTGTTCTCTTTCTTTCTGATTCGCAGAAAGAAATAGATGGCAGACTGTTAGGAACTTCAAAAAAAAAAAAAAAGAATCTATGACTCAATCTATAATTATGCTGATAATAAAAAATTGCATACTGGTCCTAGATACTTTATGCTGTTTTCTTGAAGCTTTGACCTAGGACATTCTTCAACTTCAACCTCTTTGCCATCTCCTACATCCAACCTAAAAGAGTAGCAAGCTTGAAATCCAAAATGCCTTATGAAAGAAAATTGTAACGATGAAATAAAAAAATAAAAAGAAAAACTTCCAATAACAGAAGATGGAAAGGAAAGGTACATCACCAGTAAAAAAAAGGCTGACTGGAGATTGTCTCGGACCATTTCTTAAAATACATATACAAGAATGCCCCGTAACGATGCCTTGGATCAATCTAAATTAATGTACAGTTATTTAAAAAAGATAAAAATAAATCACAATATCAGATTTCAACAAAATTATTGCAAATTAATATTAATAATCCAAATGATAGAATAATTATTAAGAAAAAAAATGGAAAATGGGCAGTGCGAAGAGAATGTAATTACAGCTTCAATCCAATGTTCGAAATACAATTTCTCTGATTCTGCGTTTTTGCTGAGGCCCTTGCCCACCTGCCATAAAATAGTCCAAATTTCCATGAATTAAACATAGCATATCTTCTTTTTTTCTTTTTTGGTAGCATAAAACTATATATATTGTAAAACAAAATAGCAACTAAAAACCTTGTTCATTTTTTATTAATTGATTAACTGCCTTGTTCATTTTCATAGCCATTATAAATTTAACAGGTTAATTTATATTAATAAAAATAAATTTACTTTTGAAATAAAATAAAAAGTTAAAAGAAGATTTAATTAGATTATGGGTAAATCACCTGAATTTAAACAGATCAATCCTCACTTATCTCTCTTGCTTTTTTAAAACTCAATTCATTCTAAGTTTTATGCCAATCAAGATCGTAAGGTGATTTATTTTACAATCCAGGTTTAATAACTATGCATAATTCAATATTCATTACATCTCGTGTGTCACCATTAAAGATTGTTGAGTCCACGACTACCCAATTCAAGATTGTTAATGTTCATCACCATGCTTGGTGTTTATTGCATCATAAGTCGAAAAATAAAAACTTGTTAGAATTTCCTTGTCCTCAACAAACAAAAAGACAACTTCTGATAACACATAATCAATGAGTAGAGACTGTAGAGAGACCTTAGAAGCATGAGATCCAACACGTTTCCACCTTGAAGCAGCACTCTCTGATTCCGAGTTTTTGAAGAAGGAAACCGTATTTTCATTCAAGTCAGCATGGTATATTGCTTGCCACCTTAATTTAATTAAAATCAATACAAACCACAAATGTTAATTAGTGTCCAGTAAAATTTAGCCTTAATTCTAGTACATCACATAAAATATCAGAAAAACACCAGAAACTAAGTTTTTGATGGACTTACCACAGTTCTTGAGCAACGACGGCAAAGTCTGCTAACCTGCGGCGAGTGCGATAACCCCTGTACATCTGTTGCACCTTCACCACTGCAACAATCTCATTAAACATCTTGTGATTCCTCCCCTTTAGGGATCCCTCACATTTTGCAGACATATCAGCACGTTGCGATTTCAGAGTGTCCATGGATGATGTGTTTTTGTTTGTGTGGTGAGATGTTTATCTATTATTATTTAAAAAAGCTTCGTAGTGTATCCAGGACAGATATTCATTCTAGCATTGAATGTTTTTTAAAATATTTTTATTAAAAAATATATTAAAATAATATATTAAATGTTTATAAATGTAAAGTTTTCTGTATTGGTGCTAGAAGCCCAATTTAAGTATCATACGCTGACAGCTAGTAAGTTGTTGGGTGTCCTAACGCTTTGAAGTTGTCTGAGGTGGGGAGGAGCAGCATAATATCTGGGACCTCATGTCCCCTCTTCTTCTTCTTTTTGTTTTTTATGATTTTGTTCTAAAACAGGGAGTGGTTTAGGATTGTTCTAACTTAATTAACAGAAATTAAAGGAGGAATTTTTTTATTATTTAATTTTATTTTTTCATATTAAATTTATTATGAATTGAAATTTATAATTTAATTTAATTTAATTTCTATAGAATTATTTTAATCTCATAACTCATATTATAATTTCAACTGGTTAATTCGGTCAACTCGAGTTTTTTTATAATTAATTTTTTATTTAATTTTATCATTTATTATCGGATTGATTAACAATTAAACTTTAAAATATTTTTTATGAGATTATCAAGGTCTTATAACACACTTCATATATTTTACATGTTAACCTGAGTTGATCAATTAATTCAATATGTTGTTATTTTAATATTTTTAAAAAGCATCTTGCAATTTTTTTAGTCAAACTATATTTTTTTTTCTAGTTGTTTTTAGATTTACCAAGTTAAATGGGATATATTATGTTAATTCATATATAATTTATTTTTTTCATGAAAATACATTAGTAATACCTAAATATTTTCCTTAAAAAAAAGTAAACTTACAACGTAGAGCAGATAAATGATCCAATTCTCGTATCAATATTATTTAAAAATATAATAATTTAATTTTTTCATTGAAAAAATCATTTAAAAATCACATAAATCTGTATCTTAATTCGTGTTTTTCATATATATTAAATTATTATATTTCATCAATCATAACGTGTCAAACTTTTATAAGGGATCAAAAAGAAGTTTTGTTATTGAGTGTCAAAATAAAAAATTAGTTTCTTCTAAAAAATTAGTTTTTTTTAGAGAAGAGGACCAAGTGAAGGGGGACATAGCCAATTTTATATCTCTAAAAGATTAACTTGTTAAGAAAGAAATATTTTTAAGAAAAAAGATTAAACTTTTCATCCTTTACAGGGATTAAATTGAAATTATCTAAAGAAAAAGAGCTAAATATCATCACCAAAAAAAACAAATAGAATTAAATGTGCAATATATATTACAAAAGGCAAGACGACAAACTTTATGAAGGGCAACCTAACGATTTATATTCTCCACGTTGTGAACGTGGATTATATCACCATCTGATGTGACTCATTAACAAAACAATTATTATTATAGAAATCTACGTATGAAAATCTTTATTATGATCTCTTCTTCTTTTTCTTTTTTCTGTCGTGTCACTGCGAGGGGCAGCTTTCTTGGGTTTTGTTTGGATTGGAGGAGAGGTTTGCGTATGATTATTTATTTAATTTTTCCTTTTTAATATTCAAATTCCAAAGTGTTGAGAGTAACTTTTTAATTACGTTTCCTGTCATCCCCCCACCCCTTTTTTTTTTGGTTTTGAAAGTAATTTTAAAATAAAAATAAAAAAAATACCTACAGAACTAACAACTCAACACCACAGTTACTAAAACTTATTTAAAGATTAATCCAGGGTAAGACATACCTTATATGTTTTTTATATTAATTCTAGTTAATATATTTTTTAAATTTTTTAAAAAAATTAATAAATTTTTATAAAGTTATGGGTTAATTTGAATTTTTTATCATGTTAATTTTCTTTATTTATTGTAAAATTTGATTTAATACATGTTTCGAAGTCACATTGATCCTTAACTGATCTGTGTTTAATAACTAGGCTAGAGAAATAAAAGGAAAGAGCATAACTTAGTATAATGAATGAAAATTTGAAATTTAGTTTATAAAAGATTAAAAAAAAAAGGAACATAATAGGAGGATAATACAAAATAATCAAGGATGATGATGATGATAATAAGTGGGTAAAAGGATAAGATTATATTGTTATATGATATTTTTTTGTATATAAGCTCAAACCTAATAATTTTATGGATTTAGGATCAAACTGTTATTTCTATTTTTTTTTACAGGCTAAAAACTACAAAACCTTTCACCAACACTTGTTAAAGAAGAAATATTAAACCATACATAATTTAATTCATAAGAGATTGTCCTTAGTGTGTCATTTATACTTTTTACAATATACTTTCTTAGTGGAATTAATTGGAATAACAATTAAGTTTTTTTTAAAGAATTTTACTAATTTACACTTAACCTTCATTTTAGATGATTACAAGTAAAATAAGGATATATATATTTTTTAGAAAGAGCATGCTTAGATATTTGCCTTAAGAGTTACATTTTTGTTTTGGTTGAGTAAAGGGTTAGTTATAGGCTTAGAGTGAAAACTATTTGTTATACTAGCTATTTATAGTTGTTAGAATGCCAATAAAAATTAGTTGTTGTAATTCCATTTACAACTAAAACTGGTGACCGATTCAGATTGATCAAGTCAATTGATCAATTAAACCATACATAATTTAATTCATAAAAGATTGTTCTTGAAACAAGTTTTCAATTGCTTTGCATCTTGGGATTAGTGATCGGTTCTTTTAGATTTGTTTAAGTTGTGGGGGTATAACAAGATTTTTTAAACAAGTATAGTGTTATTTAGCAAAAATCCTATTAGAAAGTCTTGATTAGTAAAATCAATAATTGTTATTTTTACCTTCTTTATCTTTGCATATCATTTCCTTGTTTTGTTTGATGGTTTTTTAAATATTATAAATTTATGGAAATTATTATAAGGGTGTGTGTAATATATGTGTATAGGATATAAATTATATTTTACTTAACAATTAAAATAAGATCAATGCATATCACATTCAAACATGTTACATGCAATGTATTAGAATAGATTTGTTAAATTATAGCATGACATTTAAAAGCTCAATGATTATGGTATTCATCTTATGTCAAATCAATCAATGTTTTATTATTGACATATAACACATTAAATAATTAACAATATTAATTTTTAATTTTTATGTTACCATTAAAATATAATTAAATCATTACCATGGCCATAAGGCTAACACACTCTCTCTCACACACACATATGTATATTAAAGTTGTCAATTTTGTTTCATTTCATTTAAAATAACTAATATATCTTGTATTATTTTTTTTAAAATCAAATAAAAACAAAAATTATATTGTTTTGAATTTCAGCCCATTTAAAATTTCTTAGTCAAAATACAGCCAAGATATTATAGTTTCATTTTGTTCATTCCATCCTGTGTAACAGTATTTTTTAATATATGTTTTTTTTAATTTTATTATTTAATTTTTAGTTTATTTAATATTGGACTTTATAATTTATTGTTATTTGCTTTCTTCATGATTATTTTAGTCTCATAATTTATTTTACAAATTTGACAGGTTAATCTTGTTAATTTGATTTTTATTTTATTTTTTAATTAATTTTTTTTCTAGTTTTATCATTCAAAATCTCTAACAGTGAATTAATTAAGGATTAAACTGTCATTTCTTTTGATTTATTTTTTTGTGAAGTTATTCTAGTTTTATAACTTAGATTACAAGTTTTGTAAGTTAACTCGGATAAACTTAAGTTTTTCTACTATTTCTTTTTTTTATATATTTAATTTTTTTGATTTTATCATTTAACAATAAATTTATTAAAAATTAAGATTTATAATTTATTTTAATTTTATTTATATAGAGTATCATAGTTATAAAATTCAAGTTACAAATTTAAAAAGTTAATTTAATATATTATCATTTTAATATTTTAAATAAAAAATTATCTTGAATTCTTTATATTATTTTTAAGATGTAGATTATTATTATAAAAGTTCTATGTTAATATCTAAAAGAGAAGAAGATATTTTGCACTTTTTTATGAAATAAAAATAATTAATATTCCCGATTCTATTTATTTTTAACTCAAATTACAGCTTTAATCATGTCGGTGGCAAAACAAAGAGGTAAAGAAAATATTCGACCATGCAAGGCGCTCTCCTGTTCCCGACCCACTGGGCGACCATCGGGTTGAGATGAGGGCCGTTACGAACGTGAAAGCATTATGCATTGAAATCATTATGTCAGAACCCGATGTGATCCATTAATTCAAGGGCCGTTTCGAACGCCTGGCGTTACAATATGCGTTTCTTTAAATTTTGATTTTTTTATTATTTAAAATTATTTTTTTTATTTTTCAAATTGTTTTGGTATGCTAATATCAAAATAATAATAAAATATCATTTAAATATATTTTTAAATAAAACTATTTTAAAAAACTAATCACTATTTACTAAAATTAAATTTTACTTCTTTTTTTTTTTCTTATAAATATAACACAACATTAAAAAAACAACAAAATTATGGATGTGTTGAGTTGGATGTTTTTCTTGTGGTGCTAGTTTTTGACTATGATGATATCCATGTTGCTTACACATGAGGCCTCTTTCCACACTCGCACATACAACCGACATAATTAGATTTTGATGCCCTAGAGCTTCATTCCACCACAGGTTTATCCAGATATAACAACGTTGACACCGGCCACAAAAATTTCAGCACATAAAAGTTATGCAATCTCAATGCATTTCACGCATAAAGGGTTGGTGAAGTTCCAAACACAGCAACATTGTCATAGATCTAATGAAGATGAACATCTCAAGCATAGCTACAGAAAAGCTTCTGAAGCAGAGATGAAGAAAATCTAAAACTTCCAACAAGGTAAACTATCAACAATTGCACTTCCGCAACTTCAATATTTGCGAAATTTGATCTGCGCTTGCTGCCTAGAGAAAAGCTGCAACCATGCTTCAGTCAGATTTGGATTTCCTTAACCCAATGGGCCTGCTGGGTAAAGCCATACTGGATGTCAGTCAACGCATTTAGTGTCATGGATATGCAAGAACTCCATAAAAGTAGAGTAAAAGGTATAGGTACATAATGCACGGTGCAATGCTCAGAATAAAATGCATTATAAAATCCAAAACACGAGCAAAATTAGTTCGGCAAGGAAATTTGAATATTCACAAAACCTTACAAGCATTCGACAGACTACAGTAGCACAGACAACAGAACTGCATATAATTAGAAATGCATTTTCCCAAAATGTATTGGTAATTGAAGAGGCTGCAACAAACAAAAGGTGGAACACTAACTTGCTAGATCAAAAGGGCAGGTTTCTTTAAATAAGCTGACAAGTACGATCCCTACCATCTTTCACAACTTATAGTAGAACAATAGAAAGCCAGATTGCACACAACAGTTTCTGCTGGCACAACATGTGGAGGTGTTTAGAATAGAACTTTCATAAACAAACCAAGTAGGAGAGGCAAATCAGCCAACAACAGTGGAAAACAAACTAAAATTTCTCTTGCTAAAAGGGCAACATGAATGAAACAACCGAAACAACTTAAACTCAATCAAAATGCATGTTTGGTCAGGAACACACAGGCTTTAACAAGAGGAAATCACTAAGGTACAGTGGACGCTTAGACAACAAGTTCCATCTTTAGCACATAATTGTGTTTGAGACAGAGCTCTCCACTCCTCTACAAATGGTACCCAAATTTCTACAACTCATCAAGTCAGGGAGGGCAAAAAAAATACAAGTGGTTCGCTGCATTTTGAATTTCAATACAAAAAGAAAAAATCCGATCAACAAACAAGCAGACATCATATTACCTTACATTGCATTCTACCGAAATCATTACAAATCCATTACCTAACTACGGTTTAGCTACCGGAGCACTAGAATTTGGCAGTGAAGATGAAACAGGTTCTCTCCGGAGTTCTTTCACAACAGCAGCAAGTGCTTCTGGGTTCAAACCCAAATCACAAAGGGCAATAAGAACCGAAAGGGTGTGTCGATCAAGTCCTGTATCAAGAAGGTTTGACATGTGAAATGCCAAATTCAAAGAGTCTCTTGCAGTCTTTGCAGCCTCTGGATCCATGACAGCAACAATTTTTACAATATCTGAGAAGCGAAAATTCCTTCTTGTGATCTCAACTCCAATATCCAGCACTTCATTCAAAATAAAATGAATAAAAAGATTAAACCCATGATTTATAAACTAAATATCACGCCAATAGCCCTAGCAAAAATTTGAATCTTCCTAAATTGCGAAAAAGATTACAGAAAACATGAAAATAAGAACCTGGAAAAATGAAGTCTTTGAAGATAAAGCTCACGTTTGCTTCAATTTAAGAATACCCTTTTCCGTTTCCAGTCAAATGGGTTCGATCGAAGTGAATTTGAGAGAGAATCAGATGAGAATGGAGCGAAGGATCCCTGCGAAGGAGGGAGAGGGAGAGTCATCGGTTGCTTCTATTGGCAAGCCCATGAAACTACTCAAAGATTTCATAGTAGCTCAATGGGCTTTGTTGACACCCTTTACCATTTGTCAATGACTTATTTTCTCCAATTTACAACTTCTTCTTTTTAAAAAAAAAATAAAAAAAATCTAAGGTAAGCACATTCGAAATTTCGACCGAAATTTTAATGCAAGGAAATGAATTTTTTTTTTCTGGAGAAGAAGCTTCACTACATTTCAACAAGAAAAATGTGCAAAAAGAGTTACCAACCGGACCTTGTGCCTCCACCCTCTAGGATTTTTGTTCATTCTTTTGTTTTTGTTTTTATCCTTTTTCTTAAAATATATTTTCCTTCTTGTTATGGAGGGAATTTTAATGTAAGCAAATGAAAGTTTTAAAATCTCTGTTTAATTCTATGCTTTAATTATATTATATATTACTAATCAATTCCCATTATAGTTTTAATATGTATTTTTGATCATGTGCTATATTTTCTTCCCCATATAGTTGAACAACATGATCCACGGATCCTAGAGATACCTGCTACAAAGATACAGGCAAGTGAACAAGCTTTCATCTCTTCTTACAAATGGCAAACGATACCGTGAATGACAACAACAAAAAGTTAAAATTATACAGTGGAGATCAGGATTCATTTATCCCATTTACCGGCGGGACTTTGGAGGTTGGTTTGATACGAGGATAAACAGGCCAGCCATGTCGGCCTGACTTGTGATCCATGTTTTGATTTGTCTAAGATTATTGGATCTCAGGATGGCATAAATGCTTAAGGAATTGACTGTTAACACCACTTTCAATTTTTGAATGCTGCCACATAAAATATGAATCGATCCCTCCTGAAAAACCTAGTTAAGCCTACAGTAAACTTTTAGCCCAGTAGATATTTTGGGTCAAGCAAGCAGGATCATAGAACTGCTTATAAATACAGTCTCCTGGATTATCTACTTCCAAATCTCAACCAATTAATCGGTTGATGTCCTGAAGCATTTATCCTGCTTAATGGTCAATTCAAGGAAAAAACCAATTAATGGTACCCGAACATATTCTTGGGAGGTTTTCCTAGGACGGCACTTTGTCTTTGGGCAAGCTTCTGAAAAGCATGAGTTAATTCACGTGGCTGTTAATTCTTGTAATGTTTTGATGTCATCTATTATTTGACCGTGTAAGTCTAACTTTTTCCCTGAAAATGTTTTGGATGAGGTTTCGATGATTTCCATGCTATAAGTAGAAGTGAAGTTGCAAAACTTCGATATAAATCACAGAATGCAGGCATTATTTTAATCATTGCGGCTCTCTTTCTTAGCAACATGGGGGCTCAGTCATGGATAATTATGGTAGTGATATCAGCAACTTTCATGCAATTATGCAGAGCTGTAGATGATAAACTCCTGAGTTTGCCAGGACAACCAAGAGTCAGTTTCCAGCAATATGCAGGATATGAAACCGTAGATGAAAATCAAGACAGAGCTCTTTTCTATTACTTTGTCGAAGCAGAATCAGACCCAGCTTCAAAGCCTCTAGTGCTCTGGTTAAATGGGGGGTGCTTCAAATTTTCTTTTGTTTTGTGTTTTTCTCCTACACCAGAATTGTTTTTAACTGCCGTTATATTGTTTGTTCCGTTCCTTCTGTAGGGCCTGGTTGTTCTTCTGTTGGAGCAGGAGCTTTCTCTGAGAATGGCCCTTTCAGACCAAGTGGTGGAGAGAGTCTTGTTAGAAATGATTACAGTTGGAACAAAGGTTGTTCCACATGACATTGTACGTTTTCTGTTAGAGTTAGCAGGAGGTTTCCTTCTGTTTTACAGATTGAAAGACTTGCTGAAAGTTACCTTTCCTCTTTTCTGCAGAAGCAAATATGCTGTACCTGGAATCGCCAGCAAGGGTTGGTTTCTCTTATTCTGCCAATCAATCTTTCTATAACTTGGCGAACGACACTATCACAGGTTTAACACATTTCCTGCTCTAGCGGGTAGCTGTTCTTGCTTTAGTCAATACAAATTTTTATTATCTAATTCAAATCATGAGCTATTTACATTTTTTTGCTGCTTTCTCTTCAGCACAAGACAATTTTGTATTCCTACAGAATTGGTTCCTGAAATTTCCTGAGTACAAGAATAGGGATTTGTTTATCACAGGAGAGAGCTACGCAGGTGTGTTTAATTCAATGAAAACAGCGCATCACGAAATATTTTGACAGGGATAAGGATAAAGCTTGAGACTGTTGGTCTAATGTATCAGCGATCTTGAACTATGTTCCTTGACAGGACACTATATACCACAACTGGCTTACCTCATTGTGAAATCAGGACTAAAATTCAATTTGAAGGGCATAGCTGTGAGAAGTGCAACATAGAATTCCGAATTCTTATATTAGTTTCTCTACCGTTGTATTTTCTAGTGATATTCATTGGCCTCTTAAGATCTGATTTTTGGCATTACAGCTAGGAAACCCTCTATTGGAGTTCGGTACAGATTTTAACTCGGAAGGTGACTTCTATTGGTCTCATGGGTTGATATCAAACCCTACTTATGAACTTCTCTGTGCAGTTCGTAACACTTCACAACTCTGGCGAGAGCGTCTAGGAGCCTCACTTTCGGCTTCTTGTTTGGAAGTGGTAATGCAGAAATTCCGGACGCTATTGATAAATATGATGTCACTGCAAATGTTCGTCTATCGTCTGGTGAATCAGAAACGCTGTTGGGAGTTCATAATCATCCATTATCACCAAGGTTCCAGTCTTTCTCATCAGGTCAATCACTACAGGATGCTCTCAGTCAGCCTGTACGCTCTTTAGGACATAGCAATTCGTCTAAAACCATTACAGCTCTCCTTTGGACTTATTATTGGATTTTGCTTCCCCTTATGAAGAAATCTGGAGAGAATACTGATCTTTTGTGCTGGAGATAAAACTTTTCTATATTTGAACAGGAAAGATGTGCAAGAAACTCTTCATGCCAAGTTCGTCGGAACTCCACAATGGACTTTGTGTTAGGTTGGTTGCCATTAATGTGCAACAACCATTTGGTATTGCACCAAACATGTGCATTCATACAAGATGTCAAAGGTTGGCAGCCACCATTGTTGAAGAAGAGTTGGAGTTGGCAGCCACCTTTGTTGAAGAAAAGCCTCCATGAATGCCTATAAATAGAGGCATGTGTTAGAGAGCAAAATGAGAGAAGAGAATTGTGAGAATGTGAAGAGAGTAGAGAGGAAGAGAGAGCTGCAATGGCAGCAGCCTTGCTGCCATTGCAGCAGCTGCAAGTGCAGCAAAGAGAGGTGAGAGTTGAGTATGAGAGGGTGTAATCCTCCTCCTCCATGTATTTGTTTTGTATTCTTTCTCTATCTCTAAATATATTGACTTCTCCCGTGGATGTAGGCGGTTTTGCCGAACCACGTTAAATATTGTGTCAGTGTGCTTGGCCTCCTATGAGCAAATATCATAACATCACCGGTCGGGATTCCCCAACAATTGGTATCAGAGCACATGGTTTTAACGTGATGTTTGATTTTGCTCAAAAATGAAAGTTTTCAAAATTGTGTTTTGACCATACCACTGTGTAGAGGAGGAAGAGACGAAGCCAATGGTGAAAACCACGTCGAAATCGGACGTTGGAAACCGTCGCACGCGCAGTCATCAGGCACGTCAGCAGTTCTGCATAGTCATCAGGCACGTTAGCAGTTCTGCACAGTCATCAGGCACGTCACCTGACACATCAGCACTCTGACCAGTCAAACTGCCATGTCATCAGCCACGTCAGTAGTTCTGCGCTGTCATCAGACACGTCACCTGACACATCAGCACTCTAACCAGTCAAACTGCCACGTCCGATTTGGCTGACCTATATGTCCTACGTGGATGACACGTCATTGCAGCCACGTCAGCTCCTTGGATTTTGATCCTGTGTGGCAGAGTCTACGTGCAACCGGTTCTGAGATTGAATCTGGGTCGTTAAACAGGCCAAAATTGTTTTGATCAAATCTTAGCCGTCTGAAGTGCGATTTGGACGATTTCAGACTTGTTTCCAGCTAATTTGATCGTTCCGGATGCAATGGTACGGTCCGATCGTTGAGATTGAGATCAGAAATGGCAGTGATGAATTATTAAAGAGAGATTGCCCGATCAGGAGGCATATGATGGTCATCATGGTGGTCGATGGAGCTGAAGAAGAAGAAATCACACATGTTTGCCCAATTACATGCGATGAACTATTACGTGGGGAATTTTAATTGCCTTAAGGGAAGGTAAAATTGGGACACTCTAAACACCCGATCATGTGGACAATTTGAGGTGGAGAGTGAAATTTGATGAAGACCAATCTTGACGAATCTGAGCACTGGTAGTCTCACCAGATGTTGAGAAATCAGGTATAAAACAAGGATACCCCAGATCACTTGTAAAGAAATGCCGCGACAAGGCTAGCAAATGGTTGTATATACGGAAAGACAGTACGATGGATAGATATGGCCTAAGAAGTTCTGTCTAGGAGATTGGGTTTTAAGCGGGACCGTTGTGACCCCTCCAATCTTTCCTGGGAACTTGCTTAGTGGAAGGATTATCCATACGGTACTATTTTCGTATATGTGACAGTTTGTTATGAAACTGTTGAAGACTAGCAGGATGACGGCACAAAGGAACAGTTGGGTTCCGTATGATCAAGGATCTGATGAAGTGATGATTTCTCCAAGAAAGTTAGATTCGGTGACTGTAATTTCTCGAGGGGAGAATTGATGAAGACCCTGATAATGGAAGAGAAATACAGCAAAAGGATAAAGATTGACACCCTATTTTGACTTGGATAGATGTTGTGACAGGATGAGCTGCTGTCAAACATAAGCAAGGAATAGGGAGAAATCTGGAGAACCAAAATTGCACGAGAGCACATGAAGATTGTGTAGGAGTACCCGGAGGATCCAACGAGGTACTGTAATGAGACAACAAGTGCAAGGAAAAGAATAGTTCCCAGATGAAGCTCAAAGCAGAGACTGTATGAAAAGGTTGTACAACAAGAAGTCTCTTGTGCTCTTGATAAAGGCAACAAACAAGGACCTTTCAATGCATGTAAAGATGGAAGGGTGAGCTGTTGTAGATGCACCTAATTGAGGGGGTGCAAACGCCTGTGATAAAAGGCGACCGCCTATGATGAAAGGCGAAGACACCAAAGAGAGTTGGTGTGGGTGGAGCTGTTAAGCAGAAAAGGCGTAGAAGCTCCAAACATAGAAATTGAGGTGGAGGATTGCGAGGAGTATACCGTAACTTTCTCTTTCTATGTAATTAGTGGCAGTGATCTCTCCCATAGTCCACATGGTGGTAGAGAATTTATGGAGCCACTTTGAAGCATCTCAGTTGAAGAAGGATGTGATCGCCTATGAAAGGCGAAGACACCTTAAAGAGAAGGTGTGAGGGCTATGAGAAAAGCCTATAATTAGACCGCCGCATGACGACGAGCGGAGACACCTCAGGAGAAGGTGTGAGGGCTATGAGATGAGCCCATGATTAGATCGTCGTATGATGACGAGCGGAGACACCTCAGGAGTAAGGTATGGAGGCTATGAGATGAGCCTATAATTAGACCGCCGCATGACAACGAGCGGAGACACCTCAGGAGAAGGTGTGAGGGCCGTGAAAGGAGCCCAGTTCAGAACGCCCCAGAGCCAATGTGATGGCTAGGTATGAGTGGACAGATGGATAGCCAATGAAAGGGCTATGATGAGTATGAAGATAAATGCAGGATTGACTTTCATGGATATTGCCCTCATGCTAAAGATCAATGAGCTAGAAGACATTTGCCTTGGACAATAAGTGGATGACTTGTGGAGCATTAAGACGCGGCTGCTATGAAGGTGCAGAAGGGCATGCGCAGGTTCCGGGAACAAGTTGACTCTTGTCAAGGTGGTGGGCTCGGTAATGGCATTGTAATACTCAGAGTATGAAGACAGATATGGATCAACCTTTTATGGGCTGCCCCCATGGTTAAAGGTGGAAAGCTACCTGGACTCTTGAGACTAAGAGTAGGAGACTCATGGAGAAGTAAGGCGTGGTTTCTAGGGTGAAACAGAGGGCAGGCGCAACTCCTGGATGAGTAAACTCTTGGAAGAGTGGTGAGCTTGTGATCATATTGAGATACTCAAATAATGACTGTCGCACTTGAAATATCCGTTTGAGGGGGTGTTGTAAGCCTTGATGAGAGGCTTGATGAATCATTCCGGACCGAGCACGCTCGAAGGGGAATGTTGTTCCAGAGACAAGCGTTAACACTATTCAGATGTGATGTGGCAGACCATCTGGTTATAGTGATCCTTTTGTGTGAGAAAAGGTGTGCTTAGGTTACTCTGATGATTGAAAGGTTTGGTGAGTACCTATAAACTTGGCCAAAGATGCTCTCAAAATGAAAAGCTTGGAAGAGCTGCAAGATGCAAGCTTGTGTTGAAGAAGAAAGAGGACAGTTGCCCTACATGAATGGCAAAGGGGGTGATTGTTAGGTTGGTTGCCATTAATGTGCAACAACCATTTGGTATTGCACCAAACATGTGCATTCATACAAGATGTCAAAGGTTGGCAGCCACCATTGTTGAAGAAGAGTTGGAGTTGGCAGCCACCTTTGTTGAAGAAAAGCCTCCATGAATGCCTATAAATAGAGGCATATGTTAGAGAGCAAAATGTGAGAAGAGAATTGTGAGAATGTGAAGAGAGTAGAGAGGAAGAGAGAGCTGCAATGGCAGCAGCCTTGCTGCCATTGCAGCAGCTGCAAGTGCAGCAAAGAGAGGTGAGAGTTGAGTATGAGAGGGTGTAATCCTCCTTCTCCATTTATTTGTTTTGTATTTTTTCTCAATCTCTAAATATATTGACTTCTCCCGTGGATGTAGGCGGTTTTGCCGAACCACGTTAAATATTGTGTCAGTATGCTTGGCCCTCCTATGAGCAAATATCAGAACATCACCGGTCGGGATTCCCCAACACTTTGTGCAGTAGGTAATTAACAATTCCTACTCTTCTTCTCTGTAGTTTCTTATTACTTTGTATTACCAATACAGGATCACACTTACTTGTTCTGATTTATTGCTTCATTTTAGAGTTACACACTATGATCTTCGAAACCTAGAGATACCAACAATTGATGTGGTGGGCTCATTAGTCAGCTCAGGCATCCGTGTTCTAGTATACAGGTACATGAACCAGCCTTTTCATCTCTTTTTTACCAGCTAGCAAACGAGACTGCCAATGTTAATGACACAAACTTGAAACACAGTGGAGATCAGGATTCTGTTATCCCATTTACGGGGAGTAGGACTTTGGTAGAAGGCTTGGCAAAAAAGCTGGGATTGAACGCAACTGTGCCCTATACAGCTTGGTTTGAGGGTAAACAGGTTACCCTGTTGCTGCAGATTAAGATCAACCAAGTTACATACCATCAAGAAGTAAATATGGTTTTAGTTCCTGATCTTGTGTCCTTAAATTTTTGTTCCCAGGTTGGCGGATGGTGACATCCTGACATTTACCACCATTAGAGGAGGCTCTCATATGGAACCATTTTCATCACCAGCAAGATCACTGGCACTATTTGCAGCATTTCTATCTGGGAAGCGTCGACATAAATTTTTGTTAGCAAAACTATCAAATCTAGTAGTGGTAATCTAGTTGTGGTAGTTCTATTTTTCTTTTCAGGATCAAACGTTGCTTCAAATTTACGGGCATGTATTTGAAGCTACGTTTCATCCTGAAAAGAAAAGTAGAACTACTTCAATAGTTTTATTAACAAAAAATTATATCGATATTTACACAACCATTTAAATTTTTTTTGCAATCTTTCATCTGTAAATGTTAGGATTTGAGACTGGAAAATGTAAACAAAAAAATTGTTTATTGAATAATCTATAAAGATTGCAATAAATCTTGCATGAAACGGTCGTTTACTCCAAGGCGCCATCTCTTTTGTTTTTCTAACATGCTGTATTTTAAAATTCATTTGCATGTAACGTAGGCATGCATTCATAAGGTTTGATCTTGATGGTTTTTCAAATAGGATTATTTTTAAAACTAATTTGTGCATATAATACAATGTTCAAATTCGATAACTGGAAAATTTTTGCTCTGACCACTGGCAGCTTTTCCTTAAACTCTTGAACCGAACATGTCTTTTGGTATAAGAAATAACTCCTGTCCTTGTTCTGCAGAAGCAAACATACTATTCCTATGGGGTTGATTTCTCTTATCCTATCAATCAATCATTTATAAGTTTCTTTGGACCGCCTTTCTGTCCGTGGTTAATCAATAAATATTTGATCCATTGTTCAAGCAAATAATTGAAGCCTATTCTCCTTTGTTAACAAAAGATTTATTAGAAAATCATATAAATCATGATATATCTAGTGGAAATTTAACCTAATAATTTAATTAAATTTTAGGATGAGATTATTATTTAACACAATATTAAAGTTTTATTGATCAAATAATCACGAGTTTAAATATTAAAGTCTAAAAGATTTTTATTTAAAAAAATATTAAAAAATTATATAAATCATATATTAGTATTTCATCTAACAACTTGAAAATAGTAAAATTTAATTTTGAATTCTTATAAAAATTATAGATTTATGCTTTTTCTTTCCAAAAAGATAAACAGTACATGAGATTGAGTTGTTTAGCTTAAATTATAACCTAAAAATTAATCGATGTCTATCTTGACTAAAACAGATAAACTAAGATTTGATTTTTAAACTCAATCCCTTATCTATCTCTTCACATGAACTCATTTTCAACATAATTTAATAGTTAAATACATGAAAATACCATAAACTTCCAAGAATTAAATAAATACCTAAAATTATAAATAATCAAGGTAAAAACTATACTAAATACTCTGAACCAAAACAACTAAAACTAAAAAAAATATGCAAAATAAATTTTCTCATCAAATACCTAAAATAAATTTTCTTATCAAATACCCTCAAATTATCTTGAATATTTGCTTATCCTCTTAAAAAAAAAATATAAAACAAATAACCATGATCATATTTAAGCTCAATTTATCACACCCACTACACCTACCATGGAAACATCCCACTATAATTCCAAACTCAATCACCTTTTTTCACTGTTAAAAATAAAATAGCAAGCTAGAAAGATATTTATTCATTCACTTTTGTATTTTGGTTTTTTTTTCAATTCTTTTGATTTTTAAAATGTCACTTGTTTTTTATACAAATATAAATATTTATGATAAATACACCCAGTTATTTAACAAATTACAGATGTAAAGTGTTTTGCGTAATTATATTTTAAGTTGTTTTTTAATGTAAAAATAAATATGTGTGATAAATACCCCTAATTACTAAACAATTGAAAATATTGAGGTAGATAAAACTTTGTATATATCTATTCATTTAATTATCTAATCATTATTACTCTATTTTCTTAAACGATTATTTAAAATTAAAACAAAGAATAATCACAAGAAAAGGTGTATTTCAATAATTTTCGAAAAAAACAAGCATCTGTAATCTCTCTTTAGAAGATATTGTCTATTCTAAATATTAGCATAATAAAGACCCTAAAAGTGTAAAGATAATCCCAAATACATGTCACACCCATAAAAATGCAAGTTCACTTTTCGTATCTCTCATTAAAAAAAATAAAAATGAATAAACATAGCCGACACCGGCATTAAACATAACTGGATCTCCACTCCCCCAAACTTAAATTTGAATTGTCCTCAATGTGAAATGAAGAAGGAAGGAAGGATGAATACTTCCCTTTATAGCAAGCTAGTCACCATGAAGGTATGTTTGCGTTGAACATAAACTTGTATCTTGCTCGTTTGTTTTTTAACCCGCTCACACAACTAAAAGAAAAAGGGAGTTAAGGGTCTGTGGGATTTTTATTTTTATTTTTTTATGTTGGGTTGCTTCCCAATAGGGCTTAGTTATAGTCAATAGAATGATTATTTCTTTCATTTAATTTGGATCAAGGAGGATGTCACTCCTCTTGCTGACAAGTTCCTCACTAACATAGTACTTCAAACTGTGACCATTCATTGTGAATATCCCTTTTGAGTGACTTCCATTGTTCCATGTGGAAAAACTTTAGCAACAGTGAAAGGACATGACCATTGTGGTTTTAGTTTTCCTGGAAATAAGTGAATTCGTGAATTGAACAACAAAACTTGTTGTCCAGGTTGGAACTCTTTCCTGTTATATGTTGATCGTGCTACTTCTTGGTTCTTTCCTTGTAGATTTTTGCATTTTGATAAGCTTCATTACATAACTCATCCAACGGCTCCTTTTGTTGATTTAAACCCTTTGATGAACCAAGTAATCAATTGCAGGGATCCTAAAACAACTCTCACCGAGTCACCAGTATAGGATGCTAGATGGCTCTAAAACTTTAAAGATAACCTCTTCCTCATTCACCCTTAACTGCAATTCTTCTTTTTTGAATATTTTCTCGATGCCTCGAGATCTTCATATACATGCTATCCAGACCATTTGCAAATAAAATCAAATCAATTTTTAAGGATCAAATTAGAAGGCAAAGAAAATGAGGGATCAAAGTGTAAAACATTAGATGAATCACTGTGCAAATTCACACTGATTCTCCTCTCTCTGTGTACAGTGAAACACTGGTGAGGATTAGTTCTTCTTCTTCTTCTTCTTCTTTTTAATTTAATAATAATTGTTTGAGGGTTTGCTTGACTAGTATGCCTTAATTAACAAATGAAACATTTGCAATATACCTGGGAAGGTTAATGGCCCTAGCAGCAAAAGTGAAAGTACCGTTGCCTCTAGTCCACAAATACTATCAGAAAGATATCGTTCTAAAGACTGCTAGTAACCCCTGGTAAGTTAGATCCTTTTAAGGAACCTCTTGGATTTTGAACATTCCATCTGAAATGAAGATTATTCTGGTGACTGATAGATGATATTTTCCAAACGCCTATGTTCTCCTTTTTCCTTATCCGATGCAAGCATGTCAGCTAGAACAAGCTACAGATATACGAAGAAGAAGGTAAATGGGAAAGGCTTCTTCTCAATGATGCTCAGATGAAAGCGATGAGTGAGATCAACGAGCTACATCCCCCTACTTTCAGTTTGAGTGACTTCTTTATTGAACTCACTCGGCAGGGATATATAGAATCTAAGGGAATCCCTCAATTTGTTGCTTCTTTAATAAGAAAGTCAGACATCAAGATCAAGCTTTGATTTACCGTTGTTTCCTTTGATGATTTCATGGCTAATCAAGTATACGCTGTCGCATGAATACTGGGGTCTTCACCTCTCTCTCCCCCAAAACGTTTTTTCCGAGGATGGCATTTTGTCTCTTGGCAAGCTTATGAAATACATAAGTTAACTCACCTGGCCTTTTTTTCTTGTTCTGTTTAAGTTGTCATATATTTGAATTTGTGTAAGAGTGACTTTCCCCTCGAAACTTAGACAATGTTTCGATGGTTACCACGCGATAGAAATGAAGTTGCGAAGTTGTCTTAACTGTGAACTGCTATATAAATAACACAATTGAGGCTTGATTTGAAGCATTGTAGCTCTCTATCTCTCTCTGTCAACAGCATGGGGGCTCAGCAATGGATAGCAATGGCTGTATTATGTGCAACTTTCTTTCAGATATGCAGAGCTGTAGACTCCTCTGCAGATGATAAACTCCTGAGTTTGCCAGGGCAACCAAGAGTCAGTTTCCAGCAATATGCAGGATATGTAACCGTAGACGAAAATCAAGACAGAGCTCTTTTCTATTACTTTGTCGAAGCAGAAACAGACCCAGCTTCAAAACCTCTTGTGCTCTGGCTAAATGGGGGTACTAATTTTCTTTTATCTAGTATTTTTCTGGTCATCATTTTCTGTGTTTTGTTTATAATATTGTTTAAACGCTGTTATATTTTATGTTACTTTTGGAGGGCCTGGCTGTTCCTCTGTTGGAGCAGGAGCTTTCTCTGAGCATGGCCCCTTCAGACCGAATGGTGGAGGGAGTCTTGTTAGAAATGATTATAGCTGGAACAAAGGTTGTCACATCTGGCTTTCTTCTGTTTTTGAAGTAAAAAGAAACGCTAAAAGTTGGCTTTCCTCTACTTTGCAGAAGCAAATATGCTCTACCTAGAATCACCAGCAGGAGTTGGTTTCTCTTATTCTGCCAACCAATCTTTCTATGACTTGGTGAACGACACCATGACAGGTCACCACAATTCTTAATCTAACTACTTCGTCGCCTATATTTCTGACATCATAACCTTACCTTTAATCTAGTTACTTACCTTTTTCACTGCTTTCTCTTCAGTGCAAGACAATTTTGTATTCCTTCAGAATTGGTTTCAGAAATTTCCCGAGTACAAGAATAGGGATTTGTTTATCACAGGAGAGAGCTACGCAGGTGAAATTAATTCAATGAAAGGATTACATTGCAGAAACAAGTAAAACATTTGTGCCTGTTGGTCTAAGTGATCAGTGAACTTGAACTCTGTTTCTTGACAGGACACTATGTTCCACAGCTCGCAGACCTCATAGTGAAGTCAGGACTAAAATTCAATTTGAAGGGCATAGCAGTGAGTAGCAACACGGAAACATGCATTCTGATAGTATTACCTTTTCTTCCAACATATTTTAAATGATATTCTCTGAGCTACCTGATTTTTGGCATTTCAGCTAGGAAACCCTCTATTGGAGTTCAGTACAGATTTTAACTCGGAAGGCGACTTCTATTGGTCTCATGGATTGATATCAAACCCTACTTATGAACTTCTCAGTGCAGTTTGTAACACTTCACAACTCTGGAGAGAGCGCATAGGAAACTCCCTTTCGGCTTCTTGTTCGAAAGTGAATGATCAACTTCAAGCAGAAATTCCGTACGCTATTGATAAATATGATGTCACTGCGAATGTTTGTCTGTCATTTGGTGCATCGCTATTGGGAGTTCAAAATAACCCATTAACACCAAGAGTCCGACTTTTCTCATCCGCTGAATCACTGCAGGAGGCTCTTAGTCAGCAGGTAAGTTCTTTAAGAGATAACATTTCATCTCAGACATTACATTTTTTTTCTTTGGACTTATTATTGGATTTTTCTTCTCCTTGTGCAGAAAGCTCAAGAGAAAATTGATCCGTGTGTACAAGAAGAAACTTTTGTATATTTGAACAGGAAAGACGTGCAAGAATCTTTTCATGCCAAGCTTGTCGGAACTCCGAAGTGGACTTTCTGCAGTGGGTAATTAGAGATTGATCCCAACACTTGGACTTGGAGTATTTAATTATTGTGTTTTACCATTATGTGTTTTTCTGTACATATGAGAATAACTTGTTTTGATTTATTACTCCATTTTAGTGTTGTAAACTATGATCTTCGAAACCTAGAGATACCTACAATTGATGTCGTGGGCTCATTGGTCAATTCAGGCGTCCGGGTCCTAGTATACAGGTACATGAAGCTGCTTTAAATCTCTTCTTACCAACTAGAAAAAGAGACTGTCATTGGTAATAACACAAATTTAAATACAGTGGAGATCAGGATTCGGTTATCCCATTTACGGGGAGTAGGACTTTGGTAGAAGACTTGGCCAAAAAGCTGGGATTGAATGCAACTGTGCCCTATACAGCTTGGTTTGAGGATAAACAGGTTAGCCTATTGCTGCAGCTTAAGATAAACCAAGTTACAAATCATTCAGAAGTAAACATTGTTCTGGTTCCTGATCTCGTGCTCTTAAATTTTTGTTCTCAGGTTGGAGGATGGACACAAGTCTATGGTGACATCCTGACATTTTCCACCATTAGGGGAGGCTCTCACATGGCACCATTTTCATCACCCGGAAGATCACTGGCATTGTTTGCAGCGTTTCTATCTGGGAAACCTCTTGTCTAAATTTATGGACCTTTTATTTTAAGTGACGCATCATCATATCGATAAAAATAGCACCAAGGAAAGATTGTTTGACAATCGAAATAATGTATACGTGATGAAGTTTTCATTTTGCATTCTTCCATTAGAAGATTGATTATGTTTATACAAGTTGAATAAGTTTTTGTAAGCTTGAGCCATTAATGAAGTGTTCAAACATTCAAGGTAACAATGATTGTCTCCCATGGTCATTTTTCTTCTAGACCCCATACATTTAAAACTGTTCATAGATTCTGACCTAAACAATATCGCTTCTAAACTGCTCCAGAGATTCAGATTGCATTTTGTGTGGATGCTAGTATTCTGTGGGTCAATGGAAGGTTTGTCACAAGTGCGGACCAACTATCCTTTCAGAGTTTTCTAATAAAACAAAATTGAGGCAATAAATCTTATTATAATTCCAGCTCTATGGCTCTTCCAAGTAAAAGTTAAGACTACGTGATGATACAATCAATCAATTATTTTCACAGGAATTCCATAAAAAAAAAATACACACATTTTAGATTAACTTGATGTAAAAAGAAGATTTGCTTCTTTAAACATCACGCGATCTCAATCATGGGTAATAGATGCTGTACTGTGTGTACCTCTTATCCAAATACCGAGGGCAGTAGCCGCATCCTCAATTGATGATAAAATCCTGAGCTTACCAGGGCAGCCACAAGTTGGTTTCCAGCAGTATGCAGGAGATGTAACTGTCGACGAAAAGCAATAGAGAGCAGTATGCAGGAGATGTAACTGTCGACGAAAAGCAATAGAGAGCACTTTTCTATTACTTGACTGAAGCAGAATGAGACCCAGCATCAATGCCTGTTGTTCTCTGGCCAAATGGGGGTACTTAGATTTTATTTTCACTCAAGTAGGATAATTCAGAAGATATCAATTTTTGTTGAATGGCTTAAATTACTGTTGTGTTTCCTCTGTTGCTTTTGTAGGGCCTGGCTGTTCTTCTTTTAGATTAGAAGCTTTCTCTGAAAATGGCTCCTTAAGACCCGGTGGTGGAGGGCTTCTGGTCAGAAATGATTTTAGTTGGAATAAAGGTTCCTTATAATTGTTAACTCTGTCCTTTTTAAATCTTCTTCCCACTTCTGATGCAAGTGGAAGATTTAAATACAACAATAAACTCATAACACATAATTTTTTATGAGCGAAATGGACTGTATATCTGAACCTCAAATTTGCTAGTTTATTCTCTTAAGATAATAATATTGAAGTCTTTCTTTTTAGGATGTTTACAAAGCTTTAAATAGATCAAAAACTCTATTCCACTAGAAAATAACAACAGAAATCTGAAATTACAGAGAAAAAAAGTATAAAATCCAAAAGAAACAGGAAATCTGAAAATAACAAGGGAAAACACAAAACCTACCAAAACAGAGGGGCTAGGAAAGATTTTCAATATCTAAACGGCTTCCAAAAACTCTGTAAAAATTTAAGAGTAATCTAATAACCAGATTAAAAATTATGGTTATTTTGAGATATCATTCTGGTCTGGTAAAGCTAAATTTTTTTAGACCTAGATTTGTCTTACCAGTTTATAAATATTTATGTGAGGTCATTCATATAATCTCTTTGGGACATATCTTCATCTAACTGTAGCAAACCTGAAATCTCAAAATCATTCGTTATTGCAAGCCAACTACATCAACTTCTTTCTCCATCTGAATCTGATTCAACATTTTGTGTGGGAACCTCTAGTGGTTGCCTGAAAAAATCTTCCGCCAGAAGTTCTGTTGACTGCAAAAGACCTAACCATTGGCACCCAAGTGATGGTTAATAAGCCCGATGGATATGTTCTCTACACATTATGCCCTGCAAAGAGTTTAAGCATTCCTTTCTTTTGTGCTGCAGAAGCAAACATGTTGTCCCTGGAATCACCAGCAGGGGTTGGTTTCTCTTATTCTGCCAAGCAATCTTTCTATGACTTAGTGAGTGACACTATCACAGGTACAAATTTCTTATTCCAACTACTTGGTTGCTTAATATGTTAACATCTTACCTAGTCTTTTCATAAAATCCGTAGTTTTTATCAACTTATCAGCCTTATCGTTATTCTTCCTGGTTTCTTTCTTTTTTTTTAATGGGCATAAGTAGCATCTGGAAATTTTCTTTTCAAAACTTAAAATATTAAGGCTTTCTTCTTTTCAGCAGAAGACAGTTTCATATTCTTGCAGAAATGATTTATCAAATTCCTTGAATACAAGGATAGAGATTTCTACATGACTGGAAAGAGCTATGCAGATGCCTTGAATTCTGTAAAGATTGAAAACATGCAATTTTTCTGGAAGAAACAGCTATGAATTTGAATCTGTTGGTTAAAGTGAGTGATCATCAAGCTCCCTAACTGTAATCCTATAATGACAGGCCACTATGTCCCTCAACTAACATACCTCATTTCTCAGTCAGGACTAAAATTCATCTGAAGGGCATCGCTGTGAGTACAGAATAGAAACACGGAATCCTGATATTATCAGCTTTTTTCCTTTTATATTCTTAAATCATATTTCACGGAGTGCTAATATTTCACTTTTAATATGTTTTCAGGTAGGAAATGCTTTATTGGAGTTCAATACGGATTTTAACTCAGAGGGCAACTACTATTGGGCTCACGGGTTGATATCAGATGCGACTTGTGAACTCATCAATTCAACATAACAGGCTCTAAATTTGCTGCTTGTGGTGGGTGTGAATAAGAAACTTTCGGTAGAAATTCCTAATGCAGTTGATAATTACAATGTCATCGGCGACTTTTGCATATCATCTAGTGAATCACAGCTGGATGTTCCCAGTTACCCTTTTAGACCAAGGTATCAAGTTTCATCATCCACAAAATCAGTACAAGAGTTACTCTAAGACTATAAGCTCTCCCTGTGTCACCTTATCGGTGCAAGCTGTTTTTCCTTTGCTGATTTAAAGTGGGGCAATTTTATTTTTTTTTTAATTCTCTGTGTATGCAGAAAGATGCTGAGAATATAGATGTTTGTGTGCAGCGAAAGCCATCTGAATATTTGAACAGGAAAGATATGCAAGAAGCTATTCATGCTAAGCTTGTAGGAGTCACCAGACGGACAGGTTGCAGCAGGTCATATAATTCTCTCTGCTTTGAAGCAGGATAGCTTTCTTGATCTTTCCTTTTCTTTTCTTTTCTTTTTTTTTTTTTGGTGTAAATGAAAATTGGGTGTTTCAATAAGTCATTTACTTCCTTTAGTGTGGTGAATTATGATATGCTGAACTTAGAGATACCTACAATTAATATTGTAGGTTCACTGGTCAGTTCAGGCATCTGGGTCCTAGTCTACAGGGAACTCAACAAGATTTTTATCTCTCACTTACAATAGCAAACGTGACAACTATTCAGTCTATCCATTATATAAGTTGAAATTCCATCAAGATCCAGTTGTCCCCTTCACTGGGAGCACAACTTAGGTTGATGGATTGGCAAAAAGAGCTAGGATTGAATGCAACTGTGCCTTACAGATCTTGGTTTGAGGATAAGCAGGTTAGTCTAGCTGTTGCTGTAACTTAATGTAACTGCAGTAAATTTCGTCTGCAATAAAACTTGATCCATTTTTCATCCCAGGTTTGGATGGACACAAGTTTATGGTGACGTCCTTGCATTTGCAACCATCATATTTAGCACCATTGACTTCTCCCAAGAGATCCTTAGCCTTATTTGCAGCGTTGCTGTCCAGAAAAGATTAATGCAATTTATGAACTGTCAAAGCAAGATTATTTAGACAAATCATCTCTAGCCAGCAATGAAATTTTCATGAACGCGACAAAAGAAGGCCAGTTGGAACTAACAAATTATTGGTTCAGTTTTTCTTCTCAGGTTGGTGGATGGACGCAAGTTTATGATGACATCCTAACATTTGCAGGAGCTGGACACTTGACACCATTTTGAAATGAAATATAAGACATGGAGATAATAGATGTTTAATTCTAGAATTTTGAAATTTTCATTTTGATAATAAAGTTATTTTTTGTTATTTTTCAGTTCTTTAATAAGAAAGAAACTCTGTAAAAAAAAATATAGAAAAGAAAAGTATTTAATTGTCACAATTCCGACAATTAGATTGGTCAAACTTAAACTACCTATTGTTCTATAAATAAATAAGAAAATTAAAAATCTACACATGAAATGAAAACAAATATCTTAATTTGTATTATTATTTTAACCTTTTGACACAATTTTTTTATTTAAATCAACAGATTTGTTATCATATAGTAATATATATAATTTTTGATTTCTTTTTATTATAAATATATGTCTTAACCTATTATTTTATAATGAAAACTCATTTTAGTTAAAAAATAATAATAATCAAAACGATTGTATTTTCATGATGACGTGATCGGCTAGTCAAAACACAAAAATAGAATTCAATTTTTACTATTTTACTAAGAAACAAAATATGAGGTGTGTGGATTAATGGGATGACTCGAGTTCGTAGCCATGTCACGCTCCAGCCTAATCGTAGTACTATGATTGGTAGCCATGTCACCCCCCAGCCTAATCATACTACCATGATTGGATTTGAAATAATGACTGAAGGCTAGCTTATATTCCCCATCTTAAGAAGAAATATTTGCAGCAAACCATAAGATAGGGAGGAACCTCCCCAATAAAGGATATATATAATTAAAGAGCACAGGCTAAAGTTTCCCCATAACTATTAGCTAATTCTCGATTGTTATTGAAAAAAGAAAAGAAAAAATCGCTTGGTATATAAAGGATTCAACTGGGAAGTGTTTTTGCTCGGGGATCAAATCGGGAATCCGATGATGACTGAGGGATAAAGATGACATTTCCCCGAATTTTATAATATTCTGGTATAAATTATATAAACCCTTGAGGTTTAATGCAAATTAATTACGCTTTCAAGAGTTAGAAGATATTAAAGAAACACCTTGTTATATATATAATTAATAATATTTGGGTTCCAAGAATATTATAATATTTTTTTTACCCTGTAAGAGTATATCATAAAGGCATTTTATCTTGGACAGTTTGACTATGATGGCAAGTTAGGTTACATTAATTAAAAAACCGAGGTCGATCATAGCCTATAATTTTAATTAATCCACATTACAATACCAACTCCGCAAGCAATATGTTCACATCAGTGAGTAAAAATAAATAATAATAAAGTAAAGAAAGTTGCTTGCACACGTACCCTACGTGACGGTTGATAGCTATGATTTTAATAATTATTATACTTTCACACTCGCTTGTGGGACCAACTAGAACAACACTTCATGTATAAAATTGTAGGTCAACTTGAATACTTCATGCACAAAGCTAATTGGACAAAAAAATCGTACGTCAACTTGAATAATTCCACTGTAAAATTAACTGGACAGAAATAATTGCTAATTCTTCACTCATTTATCTAATTGTGATAGTGTGTTTGGAAGTATAATTGTATTTATTTTTTAAAATATTTTTTATTTCAAAAAATATATTAATAGTATTTTTTTATTTAAAACATTACTATATTAAAATAATTTGAAAATATTAAAAATATATTAATTTAAATAAAAATATTAATTTTTTTTAAAATACAAAGTCAAACACGCTCTTGCTACGAAAGGCATGACAATAACAAATTTTGCCCAAAGATTGAAGAAGTGGATGTATTTTATTTTTATATTTTCAAATGGAGAAAAAATCTTTGAAAAAAAGACTATATGTTATGTTTTTTAGGAACTAATTAACCTTATATTTATGCCATAATTGATTTTTTCTAATACTCAAAATCTCCTTTTCACCTTATTATTTACCATCAAGCATTGATAAATAATTAATTTAAAAAAACCAATAAAATTTTTTTTTTCTGATAGATACATCATCTAAATATATATATGTTTTGTAGAGGGATAAAAAGGGTTAACTTTTATGAAGATAATTGTTAATGATGCATGATTAATGGTGCAAATGATAATCATTAACAAATAAAGCAAAATGGGATTCAAAATTTGAAAGGGTGGGGTAAAAAATATTCTCGAAAGTGAAAATATTAATTTATTTTCTTCATTTTTTTTCAATTTGACTTGCACCTTACTAATGTAACCCTCCTATATACGATGTGTAATATTTATTATATATTTATACTCTTGATTTTTATGGTCTCGGGAAACAATTTTACATCTTTTCACACCTTTAATCATTATCTTTGTAATAATTATTACCATAATAAATTCATCTTTTCTTTTCTTTTTCTTTTTACCTTGCATCAACGCAACTCAATGTTGTGCTCTCCAAATACAATAGTAGCAAGGAATGCAATTAATTTCCAATTCTTAGATTCGAAATATAAAAAAGTCACACACTCTCTTACAATATACTTTTTTCCCTCCTCTTAATCTCAATAGACTTAATTTCTCCCAAGCTTTTTGAAAAGGAAAAAAAATGGAAAAAGAAGGAGAAAAACAACACAAATTAACTTTCTTTATGTTTATTGGATGACTTTGAGTCTCATATACAAACGCTAATTATCAAGATTTTTTTTTGATGATATGATATTGTTTTTAATTATATAATGTTGTTGTATTTAATTTAGTGGGATTAAGCTAAACTTATAAGATTTAATTAGCTAGACTTATGTTTCCTGTTAGGTAGACCGTCAATTAGATATTGATTTCGCTAGCTCATCTTGAGTTCTAATGTTCAATAATCCAATATTATTGACTTAGAGATAAGATTAATTATCACATCCCATCTTGCATTTAGTTTAAAATCATGAAGGGCAGAATACGTGTACGGATTCCTTCAACTTATACTGTTGACTAGGTATTTATAGTTATAAATAAAAGAAGGATTATGAAGTCAATAACATTTGAATATCATTAACAATATCTGGAGTTCAAGATCATGCATGAGCTAATTCTAAAAATTGTCGGCAGAATGTTAAAAATTTATTGGTGGATCTGGAGAATCTTATGGCCATATAGGAAAGAGAAGGGAGTACAATTATAGATTTTTTTTTGTTTTTTTGCTCTTTCGAGGGCTACTGATTTGTGCAGAGAAAGCCGAATCAAATTGAGAAATACATGCAGGAGGTCCATAGATTTAAGTTGAGTTCTAGTTATGGTTGCCATGATGATAGTAGTTTAACCAGTTTAATGGATTGATCCAAAAATTCAAGACTTGAATCTTCTTCAAGACTAAATTTTTAGTTATATAAAAAAAATATTAAACTATAAAAATAGTTATTCTAAAAAGGTTTTTAGTGATATAGTTAATTTATATTGTGTCAATACTAAGAAAAAATATATAATTGTTTTTTAATAAAAATATTTAGTCCAAGTTAAAACGATACAATGACTTTAATCCTTTTATAAATTAATTCTTAGATTAGGTCTGATAATTATGTTCCTGTGACTTGGTTTGCAAGTTTTTTTTTTTTAATAATGTCTTAAAAGAACTATAATTGATTTTAGAATAGAGAAATAGAAAAAAAAAACTTAATATTTGTTGTAAAAATCTAATAGCAGCTCCCATTAATTTAATAGTTTTCTGTATTTTTAAATTTTAAATTTTAATTTTAATTTTTAGTGTCACTAATTAAAATGCTTAAGTAATTATATATAGCAGGGAAAATTGGTTGCTTCTGCTGATCAAATACAAAGGATTTTGCGTTGAATGAGTAAATACTTAATCGATATTACATAAATGGAATGAAACTTGACAAGCATCCTCTGTTACATGAGATTAAAGATCAAGTTAAGTCCTTCAGCTTTTCCATTCAGTGAACATAAATCTTTGTTTTGAATCATGCCATTTCAACCCCTCTACTTTCAATGTATGGTAATTTGAGATTTTTTGTTCAATTACACCATAACATTTGTCATTCATTTAGTTATTTAATTGGTAGAATTAAGTGGTTTAAATCACTTTTAATCGGAAGATTCAAATTTAAAACAATATTCAATTTAACCATTTGCCAATACTGCACTACATCATTTTGTTTCTTTAATAACTTCAAGGCATGCTCCCATTCCGAGAAACTCAGTCTTGACTTGTGCATCCCTAGCTAGACCGGCGTTTTATCCGAGGCATTCGGTGTCTGTATAACACCAAGTGATTGACACTTCAAGCTTAATATATAATCATCAAACTATAGTTCAAAAATATTAAAAACAGGTAACGTGATATATGCCAGGGAAAGGGCACGTATCAAGCTCAACCAAGCGAGTGGAACCCTACCCTCAACCCTTATTTGTTTTGTTCAGAAGAAAAAGAATGATAGTTGGCGATAAACATTTGAACCATATCAAGTTCAGAGACGAGAGGAAGGAACACGAACTGGCTGAGCCTTATGTTCTTGTGTTTCCGTTTTGGCATTGATTTGGGCAGTCTTCTTGCTAGGAAAGTTCTCCGAGACAACAAAGTTTCGTGTTAAATCCCTTAGCTGGAATTTCTGAACTTTTCCTGTTGAAGTCTTGGGTAACTCAGACATGAACTCCACCTTCTTTGGAACCATATAGTGGGGAAGCTTTTTCCTGCAGTAAGCAATAATATCAGCTTCTTTGACGTCATCAGATTTCCCTTCTGAGTTCTTCTTAATGGCAAGAAAAGCGCAAGGGCTTTCTCCCCAAACTGGGTGTGGCATGGCCACCACAGCTGCCTCTAGGACTCTCGGATGGCTGTAAAGAACAGACTCTAATTCTACACTGCTGATATTTTCACCACCAGATATGATGACATCTTTTGATCTGTCCTTGATTTCCAAGTATCCGTCAGGATGTATGACCCCAATATCGCCTGTGGCAAACCAACCATTCTTGAATGCTTTCGCGGTGGCCTTTGGGTCCTTGAAATACCCTTTCATAACGGTGCTTCCTCTCAGAACAATTTCCCCCATTGTTTTACCATCCCAAGGCACGCTGATCATTGTACTCAAATCTTTAACATCCATATGAGCAAGCGCTACTGTGTTAACCCCTTGTCTCGCCATGATTCTTGACTGATCTTGGCTAGGGAGATTGTTCCACTTAGCATGCCACTCGCACACAAGAGCTGGTCCAACCTCTGTAAGGCCATATGAATGAGTGACATGGAATCCTAATGGTTTCATCTTTTCAAGTAGTGAGGCCGGTGGTGGGGCACCACCGACAAGTATTTGGACAGGAGAAGATATTTCTCGACGCTCGTCAGGTTTGGCCTCAAGAAGGATGTTGAAAACAATGGGTGCACAGCACATGTGAGTCACCTTGTGCTGAGCAATGTTCCTATACATGTCTTTAGCTGTGGTATTGCGTAGGCAAACGTTGGTTCCACCGCGTGCTGCAATGCCCCAAGCTAAGGTCCAGCCATTACAGTGGAACATAGGAAGAGACCACAAATAAACAGGCTCACTTTTCATTTCCCAGCCAATGATTATGCCAAGGGAACCAAGGAAGACACCTCTGTGGCTATAGACAACTCCTTTTGGCTCTGATGTTGTTCCAGACGTGTAATTCAGGGCTATGGCATCCCATTCATCTTGGACCTCATAAGGAATGCACCCTGGGTTGCCCTTTCGGACTAGTTGTTCATACTCCCATTCGCCGAAAATGGCACCTGTCGGTGACTCAATGTCATCAATGAGAACGACTGAAGGGAGAACCAATTTGGATGAAATAGATTCACTTGTCATCATTATTTGGAGGGCCTGCCTTGCCAACTGCACAAATTGGTAGTCAACAAAGAAGACCTTCGCTTCTGAATGGCGCAGAATGGTGGCTACGTGATTTGGATTTAGCCTCGTGTTGATGGCATTGATCACCCCTCCTGCCATGGGCACTGCAAAGTGCATCTCATACAGAGCTGGAATGTTCGGAGCCAAAACCGAAACCTGTTAATAAGATAGTAAATAACATCGTAAGTGCACAAACAAATACGGTGGTCCAAGAATACCCTAGCCATCGAAACAAAACAAAAGGCATGGACACGACACATGCTATATCCAAAAACTTACAACATCGTTTTTGGAAATATTAAAGGAACGGAGAGAATCAGCTAGACGGAGGCAACGCTCATATGTTTGCTGCCACGTGAAGTGGGTTCTCTCGTATACAACAGATAGGCGATTGCCATAAACTTTGGCAGCTCTCTTCAAGAAATTTATGGGTGTGAGGGGAACGTAATTTGCATCACATTTTGGAAGTTGATCCATGGAAGATTGCTTTATTAGAAAGAAAGAGGTGATATTGGTAGATAGTTTTAAGTTGGAGTTGGATAATTGGTGTTTAAATAGGGAATTGAGGAGATAGTTTTAAGTTGAAGTTGGATAATTGGTGTTTAAATAGGGAATTGAGGGCACAAGTTGAAAGGTTAGGACCACCTAATGATATAAATAATTGGATAAACATAGCAAGACTTGTCAAAGTAAATGACATGATTGCTGTTATTATTGTATAAGTTTTGGAACTTGCCAATATGACCCTATTCTTTTAAAACTTTTCCATATATCCTTGTCAACTTTTTTTTTTAAATTTCGATAAGTGTTTTTTTATTTTGATCCCTATAGCTTATGTAATTTTCATTATGCCCCCAGTTTTATTTTTTATTTCTTTGAATTTGTTTTTGAACACAAAGTCAAAAATCGGTTCATCAATTATCGCCTCTTTATAATATTTATAGCATACAGTTATTGGAAATTAATTTTTCCTTGACATTTCATATTATATATGTAAGGTAATGCAATAATATATATATTTCAAAAGAAAAGCAGTGTGGAGAATACTTAAAAGCTCCAACCTCAATTGAAAGATCTAACAAACTCAATTAAAAAATCTAAAATGATTAGAAATGATTAATCTCATCAAAAAAAATTTAAGCCCTTCCATCAAGAAGCTCATAATGTCATTAAAAAGTGTAATCTCTGCCATGATCACCTAATAATTTTGATTTTTTTTAAAAACAATCATGATAAAGTTAATTACATAACAATTTTGAGCAATTTTTGTCTTTTTCTTTTTCTTTTTTTATGAAATTTTTTGAACATGAAGTTAAAAATTGATTGCAACAATTGTAGTCTATTTATAATATTTATGGTACAAAGTTATTGAAAGTTATTTTTTTTTATTTATTTTATATAGTAAGTTTGTGAATAAATAAATAAAATGTTTGAAACGGAAAGCAATTTTAAGAATATTTCTATTTTTTATTTTTTAAGACGAGGTCAAGAGTTGATGACGTGACCATTGATCATCATTATTTTTTTGGATGAACAAATTAATTGATGTCCATCTATTCATGTATTTATTTATAGTCTGTCTCTATTGCAAGCCACTTTGTACATGATTAGACGGCAAAAAAATGAGATATAATCGATTCTTAATTTTTACCATCATTTAAGTAATTAATTAATATATATATATATATGGAGATGCAGTTCGAAGATTAAAAATAATAACTTCAAGAGTTGGTAGGATGGTTAAAAAATTATATTTTTTCCTTTGATTTTCTAGGTGACTTGTATTAAAAAACCTATTAAGTTTTTGCAAATACAGAATATATATTTAATATTGCTCCCATATGTCGAGAAATATTAATTAATGCTACAAGTTGACTTCGTAATTTGCAAAATACAATTACTTGGACCAGTAAAATACACGTTTGAATGATTCCACGTGTTAGTTAATAAAAAATAGCTTACCACATTTAGTACTTGGTATGCATTTCTAAATTGTTTGACTGAGTTTGGGGTTGCAAATTTCTATGACACTCTAACTACTGAGTAGTAACAAGAAGATACTCCTCCTTTTTTTTCATAAGAGTTTAGCCCCTCGAAAGCGTAGATCAAGCTCAAGCTCTGTCTCTAGTTGTTATACATGGTGATGGAATAAAAGCAAAGGTACGAAAAACTTCCTAAATCTCTAGACATTAATGTTCTTAGCTTGTTAATGTCAAAATCATGTGACTATTCTCATTTATATACAATTACAAAAGAAGTTTGAAATGCAAAAAATACATTATAAAAGTTTCATGAGCGAGCGCTGTTGAGTAATTATTATGAAATTGAGGTGTTTAATTGGACCAAGTTAGTTTATAAAAAATAAATTTTAATATTTATATAATTAATTTTTTGATTTGATCAATTTAATTTTTAAAAATTATAATTTAAATTCTCAAACTTTAATTTCTCATTAAAACTTAAATTATCTTCCAGAATTAATTTTTTTTACAATTAAACTATAAATAAAATTCAATTTAACGTTGAAAAATTTTATTTGAGTCCTTAAACATACAATGTTGAACTTTCTTTCTCAAAATTAATTTTTTTATTAATAAGATTAAAATTTTCAATTTTGTATATTTTGACTCTCCTCAACTAATCTTTGACAATTTCTTAAGAGTCTTGGTATGTTCTTCTCAATTGATAATTATTTTTTTGTTTTTTTCCTTCTGTCGTTCATTTTATTTTAGTTTTTTAGTGTTTTATCTTTTCTTTTATCTGTTTTGAATATTTTGTTTATATGAGGCACAAAATAGATAACAAGAACAAGAATTCAAAGACAATCAAATACAATTAAGAGTTATGGTAGGTAAATGTTCATCTATAGCATTCAATAACGACTGGTGTGGCGAACAAGTAAGTGAAAATCTAATATAGTCTTGGAGGAGACATCTGGAATGATTTGAATCTTTTAACTATCAAGCTAAATGATATAAACACTCCTTGAACTACAAGTTGTTTTATTAGACATCCTTCGATTTTATTATTTTTGTTCATGAATTTCTACTCTTGAATTATACATAGGGAGTTTTGATTTACACTCCTTTTGATATGTTTTATTGATTTTGAGTTGCATATGTTTCTTTATAAAATATAAAGATATTACATTAAAATTGGTAAAAAAAATTACCTTGATAAAAACATCATTTACAATAGATAAATTTTTCATCAAGAAATTAACCCTAGATATATTTATAACTTTTGGTATATTTTAAGGAATAAAAGACTTGCATGTGATATTTTAATGAATAATTAAACGGACGTAAGGGCTCATCTTTTTTATATTAAGTATTAATGAAGCTCCGCGTTAAAATGAAAACGATACATCTTACCAACCTCATGAATGGATAATATGTATCTTAATATAGAAATTGGAGTTGGTGGGGGTTACCCAATGAACAAGTTTTTGAAGCTAATTCTTGATAAAAACCTATAATATTTATATTTAGGGTTTCTGTCAAATAAAGACTTTCTAAATCACATATCCCTCAATGCACACATTGATAGGAAAATAATACCAATACCATTGAATGAGGTTTTAATATTGATTTTATATTAGTTTCTGACATATTTTTTGACATAACAAGTTTTTTTAAACTTAAATTTACACAAATTCATTATTTTACTTTTAAAAAATATATATAATTAGAAAAAATAAAAATAATAAAATTTAAACTCATAATTATTTGATTATAAAAATTATAATATCATGTAAAGTAATTTTTTAAAATAAAAATTGAAATGGTTAGCTTAAACCTAATAAATAAATTTATTAATTCAGCTCTAATAAAAATATCAGGTGAGGTAAAGTGACAAGTAAATAAATAATTTAGTTCAAAATTTTCAAACAATTGAAACCTATCTTTGGGAGCGGCTGAATGCAATTTGTGAATGGAAAACTTTTTTTTTTGTTTTAGAATGTCCGTGCAATAATGGGGTTAGCATTAGGATGAAATATGTTATTTATTACCCTATGTTTTATATTAATTAAAAATATATTAAAATAATATTTTTTTATGTTCAATTTAAAATCATTTAAAATTACCTAAAAAAACATTAATCTTTTGTGTTACAACCTATTTTTCAAAGCATTTTTTACTTAAAAATAATTTTTTATTTTTAACATCAACATATTAAAATCATTTAAAAATACATAAAAAAATTAATCTTCTTTGTTAAAACTTGTTTTTAAAATTGCTTTTGACTTGAAATATCATTACAAAAACAAATACTCACGAAATCTCCCTCCCTTGTTTTAATGATATAACAAATTTAGTCTATTTTCTTAATATTTTCAATTCAATTTCTACAAATAAAAAGGTAGATTATTTTTTGCCGGCAAAGTTTCTTGGTTATACATTTAACCTTTGCAATTAATAATGGAAAAGGTGACCTTCCTCCCCCTAACATGCAAAAGTAGCATGTTCACTTTGATTTCTAATTATAATGTATTGCCTGAGATGGTTAAGTTTGTCGCCACCTACCTTAAAGAAAAGAAGTTTTTTGGCCCCCATAGACTCCAATCTTAGATCTTTCCTAATGGTGTGGATGTTATTTTTGCCGCCACGTATATAACTACCCAATTGCTCGCCGGAGGCCATTTTATATATATATAAAGTTGTTGGTATATGTTGCTTTCTATAGGTTATTTCTTGCAGCAATTAATTACTCCAGCATTGATTGATTCATACTAACTATTTATTTTTTGTATTATATTTTGGGTGACGGTGACCGGCAAGATGCTATCATATATTGTTTGACTTGCAATGCTCATATGTTTCCTCCTAGCATTTAAAGCATTGAATTTTTTTTCTTGAAATTCTTAGGTTCCATCTTACGGGGGAAAAATGCCATGCTAATATCTTGAGATGAAGAAAACGTTTTAATAGTAATCAAACAATCATATTAACTAGACGTGATATTGAGATTTGGATAGAAAGGTCAAAAAAAAAAAAGTTAATTTGTCAATTGTTCGGTGCCTTCCGTGAGCATGATTCATTTTAAAATGATAGTAATTAATTAGTAAAGCCCTTAACCTCTCTTATCTACGTGAACATAATAAGGATTCAATAAGACAACACAATCTTTGTACATTGTAAAAGTAAACAATTAATTAATTATTATTTTCTTAAAATTAATCATTTTATCACTTATAAAGGTGTAATCATTTTCTTTTTCTTTTTTTAGTTTCACAAATTCAATAATTAGTTGTGATTACATAAATAATATTTTTTTTATTTCAAGGTAAGAGTTAACAGGAACATTGATGAATTTTAAAAATATAAATAAAATTTACCGAAAATATCTTTAATAATATATGAGGTGTTTGCTTTACATAAATAGTTGACAGACTATAAAATTTTACATAAAAAATATTTTATAATATTTAGCAAACAATAAAATCAAAAAATATATAATTATAGTAAAATGATAATAATATGCTATGATGATAAAGTAATGGTGGTGATGGTGATTAAGGGGTGAGGGTAGGTTAGAAATGATGGTTATGATGATGACATAATAATGATGGAATGGTGACAATTGTAAAGATAGACTTTATTTAATGATGAATCAACAAGACTTGCAAAAAAACCAAATCTAAGCAAAAACTTATTGAAATACTGGAACCATGCTTGGAGGGCATATTTCAGATTATAAAGAGTTCTTTGTAAATAACAAATATAAGGGGAAATTCAGGATCAATATATCTAAGAAGTTGTTCCATGTAGATTGCCTCTTCAAGTAAACCATGCAAAAAATTATTTTTAATATCAAGTAAATGTAAATTCTAATTATAAATAATAATAAGTCTCAAGACAATTCTAACAATGATAGGATGAACAACTAGAGTGAATGTTTAATCAAAGTCAGTGCCGTGTTTTTTAGAGAAACCCTGGGCTATAAGATGAGCTTTGTAATATTCTATTGAACCATCTACTTTAAGCTTCATCTTAAAAACCCTTCAACAACCAAAAATATTATGATTACTTGGACAAGAAACTAAACATCATATGTTATTCTACTTAAGAGCAGCAATTTCATCATTCATAGCAAAAGGTCATTCAAGATGCTTGATAGTCGACTTAAATCTATAAGGTTCCTTAACTGCAAGATGTATATAAAACCATAATAAATCAATAATATAAGGCTTAACAATATTGTTTTTAACATAAGTAACCATAAGGTGACTAGTGGCTAGTGATGAACGAGAAGAAAAAAAGGAAGAAGCAAAAGGTATGGTTTTTAAAGCCATCATTGGCAATGAAGGTTGTAAGGAATCTTTTGTAAGTGGCATAGGAATACATGAATCAATACAAGGAACACATGAGTAGGATGCTAGGCAATGAGCTGAAATTACATCTGAAGTTAAAGTATCATTAAAAAAAAAAACTAGTCAGAAGAATCATCAAATGTAATTTTCACCTAAAGATGGAAAAGGCCAAGAAGTAGAAGCATAAGGAAAGTATTCTTCAAAAAATTATAAATGTCGAGAAATGTATAGCCAATTAGATTTCTTATACAAGCATCGAAAACCTTTATAAAGGTGACTATAGCTAATAAAAACACAATTTATGAGATAACAGAGATAATCAAAAGTATGGAGCATGGAAAAAGAAGGAGGGTGACCATATAAAGTTTCATAAAAAGACTTACCATCAAGAACTAGTTATAAGAGGCGATCGATGAGATACCAAGAAATAGAAAAGGATTCAACCTATAAATATAAAAACACAATAGAATGAAACATAAGTGTAAGATCATTTTTGATAATACGACAATGTTTTTTTTCTACAATGTCATTCTAATTCAAAATATAAGTACAAGTAATACATTGTATTATACCATTCTCATGAAAAAATAAGTTAAAATGTTTATTTATAAACCTAATACCACCATCACATTGAAATGATTTGATTTTCAATTCTAATTGAGTTTGAACATACTTATAAAAATGAACAAATATGTAAAAAAAATTAGACTTTAATTTTAATGGATAAAACCAACAAAAATATAAAAATTCATCAATTAAAACGCAATAATACTTATAACCAGATGAAGAAGTAACCAAGAAGACACCTTATAAATCATAATGTATATTTTCAAATAAAGAATTACATTGTTGATCTAAACTAGAGAATGGTAAATGATGATTTTTACCTAGTTAACAACCAAAACAAAGTTTTGAATTAATCATTGATTATCAGAAACTAAAATAACACCATGTTTATTTATAGAGAAAACAATACAAAAAAGAGATGTTCTAATCATACATGTCAAGTAACGGATGAAGCACGAAGATTACATGTAAAAAGACTAGATAAAAAAAAAAAAAAACTTGCATGGCCACAGTAAAAAACATATAGCATGTTTTACATCAACCTATTCCCACCACCATTCTTGTTATTAGGTCATCTAAAAAAAACTGAGGAAAAAAATTAACTAAGCAATTGTTCTCAAGAGTAAATTTATTAATTAACAAAAGATTTTTTGTAAAGCTAGACACAATGAAAACATTAGGTAAAGGTAAATGATATGAAGCAATAATGGATTTGATTTCTCCCATTCCAGAAATAGACACGAAATTACTATTATTGATATATATCATTTGGTTACTAGTACAAGGAATGAAACTATCAAAGACATTAACAACATTTATCATATGTAAGACAGCCCTAATATTAGTATATCATTTAGAATTAGTAGATGGATCAAATGAGATAGTAGCAAAGGCTTTCAATTAAGTCATCCATTTTGGCTTTCTTTAATAACTTGCTAAGTTTTTGACACTTCTTGTCAGTCTCTTTTTGTTATACCACTGATAGGTAACAACCGAAGATCTGAAAAAATTTCTAGAAATTGATGAAGAGACAACAGATTTTGGATGACCAAAACAATACTAAAAGAGGAACTCTATTGTGTAACAAAAGTATACTAAAAGGATGAATCATCATGAAGAGATCAAGAAAAAAGCTCATGGCTGAAAATTAGTGGTGCCAAGTTAGCAAAGGAAGGCATTGATAATGGTGATAATATTGAGGTTGAAAAAGTTTTATAATCAAATCTAAGACCAAAAGGAAACCAATATATCTTATGTGTCATCAATAAGCTTGTCAATTACACTAAATTGATCATAAGCTTGTCAATTACACTAAATTGATCATAAGCTTGTCAATTACACTAAGTTTATCATAAAAGGAGCAAAAGGAATAAGCACAATTAGCAACACCATAAGAGCCTCATTTCATTAGTTGAAATTTGTCTTTCAATTGAATTTCTCGAATCTTAGAACTATATATATATAAAAAAAGACTTCAAGAGCTAGCTAAGCATCATAAATAGTAAAGCAATTAACAACTCCAGCCATACATTTCTTAGTGAGAAAAGCATGAAAAAGGTTAAGTATAATATGATCTTATGCGTGCTATTTTTTGTAAAAATAGATTCGATACTAGATTAGTATCTTAGTGAATCTAGACAGAAAGTACCGGAAAAGATCCATTTAAAAAGACCATTAAATCCTAACTTTCAAGTTAAAGAACAAAGTAACAATACAATAAGAGGTAATTTACAAGAGTGAGTTTGATAGTCTCTATATGAACTATCGTACTAAGTGAAATTTAGTTGGTAGAAAATTCAACCACAATATCTTTCAAGAATTTCAAATTAGTTTTGATACCATAAAAAGGTAATGTCAAACTAATTATTTGAAGAAATTGTGAATGAATTATTTTTTATAAAATATTTTATGAGAATCAAGTATAAAATAGAGAGAGAGGTGTCGTACCCTCACGAGAGCTCGACGTCACGGCGACCCTTCCTGGTAGTAGGGGTTAATGTTGGGGTCTTTGTTTTGTGAAAAAGGGAGTCGCCACCTAGTATTATGGTCACTAGGAAAACCTAACTGGTCTTTCAGAGATTTTAAGGCAAGGGACTGGTTGCGTAAAGGGAAGGTTTTAGCACCCCTAGTACGCCCTACCTAAGGTAAGCTGTTTGGTGTTTGGTTTGCCTATAATTGCTATGGTGTTAACATTCTCTAATCCTATAAGTTCCCTAGGATAATTCTGCTATGATGTATGAACTTGGGTTCAAAGTTTAAGGGAAAGAAACCTTAGCCAATATGGATCATACCTTTTGGTATATCTATAGAGTGCCAAAAAGAAACGGTGCAGATCTCTCGAAGTTTATGCTTGATTTTGAAATAAATTTTGAATTTATGAATTTAAAGACAACTAAGATAGAAATCTAAGGAGATTCAATATGCTTAAGAGCTCATTTTTCCCTTAGTATTTCAAGTGTTCGCTACTCATAAATCATAAGAAAAAAACTAAGTTAGAAATCCAAGGAAATTCAAGGCACTTTAAAAGCCCATTTTTGCCTTAGTATTCCATACTTTCATGACTCATAAAATGTGAGATCAAAATTTAAAATGTCCCCAATTATAATTGAGGCTTCTTTCAAAAATACACAATTAAATTGTTCTCAAGAAATTTCAGGCATAAATATACCCTTATGTTAAAAATGAATAAGTTGTATTCCTATTAACAATATTTGGACATTTACCTTTCATAGGTTTATTTGCCCTTATATTATTAGAGAATAATGACTTATTATTCCTAGAAAAATATTTTGATATTTACTACTTGTTTTTTTCTTTATTCAAATATTAACAGTGAACAATAACAAATTATTCCCAATAATATTTTGAATATTAACCCCTTTTGGGGTTTCTTTATCCAAACATTACTAATGAATAACAAATTATTCCTAATAATATTTTGGATATTTATTCTTTTGGGATTTTTCTATCCAAACATTAATAGTGAATAAAAGCAAGTTCTCAAAAATGAGATTTTTGTATTTTTTGAATATTGACCAACACTCTTTGGAATTTACAAACATGTTGTAAAATCCAAGATGCAAGAAAATAATTTTTTTGTTTAAGAAATCCATGTTAAAACATTTTTTGTTTTACCTTGAATATTTGCTTTTTTTTTTGAAAAAAAGTAATTTAAAAATATGTTAGAGTATTGGCCGAATGCAACATACAAAAATATTTTTTATATTTTTTTCCAAAACACAAGCATCACAAAAAAAAGAAAAAAAAATTTTCAAAAGCCAAACTTTACTCACACAAGATTCAGTTCGTATATTTAAACTCAAATCCTATAACTAAAATATAACAAGTCTGCATGTACAAGAAAGACCACAATTCTGAAAACCAAAACATACAACAGTAACCATGACTCAACACCTATCCTTTCTATCTTGAAACAACTACCATGCTGCTCATTTCACACGGCGAGAAATAAGACATTTTAAATACTGAGACTAAAAAGTAACATGTATGCTATCTTATTTTCACAAGAGGGATTAAGTCATATATACATGGAAGCTAAACATTTGAAAACCAAAACTATAACAGAAAATGTTGCTCCCGCCCACACCTTTTTCTAATCTCTGACAGTACTATACTCATTTCATGAAAACAGAAAGAACGCTTTTGTATCATATATATCACATACTAAAAACCAAAAAAAAAAATCATGGTCGGCTATCCTTTCTCCAGCGGGCAAAAAAGGGACGGGAAAAATATGGCCTTCCCCAGACACGCTAATATTACTTTAAGTAAAAAAGACTTTCTTTGTGCTTTCTTTATCCTCTAGACAGACAACATTTAGGAGCACAGCCCCTCCTATACATAAACTTAAAACCAAAGAGGTACCCGAACAGAGGAAAGAGAAGAAAAAAGTGGGGAGGGTCTTTGAAGTTCATGGTTTCTCACGGTAGGGGAATAAGGAAAGAAAATGCCCTTAACTTAACCCATAACTAAACTCAAAGACATGAAAGATTAATTAGTGGGCAAGCATATTAACTGTATCCACACAGAGACCGCATGTTAAGAGCAAAGGGAGGAACATGCTTAGAACAAAACAAACCAACAGCTGCCTAATTTGAAATATAACCAAGAAGAAGAAGTTGACATATACCTGCAGATTCTGTTTGCTTGGATGCAGAAGATGAAATACCGGCGGATGGAAAAGCCCTCACCTTTCTGCCTCTAAAAAAACAAAGAAAGCCTCCCTCTTTTTGCCGTTAGGAGCCTTAAAGAACCCGTAGATTTTGTGAGCTCCTGTTCGGCAATATAGAGTAGACTGAAGATAATCTTTCCTCTCGTGTTTTACTATGCTAGTTCTCTCTGTTCTTTTTTCTCTTCTCCCTCATATCCCTCTCTTTTCTGTTTTTCTTCCTCTCCGTCCTCCCCTTTTCTTTTTTCTTCCTCTCTATTCCTCCTCTTTTCTCTGTGTCTCTGCTTTCTCTTTTCTTTCTTCTCCCCTAATTTCTTTTCGTCTCTCTCTTTTTGTTTTCTCCTCCTCCTCTTTTTTTTTAAATTCTTTGCAAAGCTGTCTGTTATATATGCAAGCTGAAGACCCCCCTCATTCTCTCATCTCCACCGTATGTCTTAGGGAAACAATCCCAGCCCTTAGATGATGATGAGGCTCCCCCCATGTCTTCTTCTACAGCTGGCATAGAGGAGGTGCAAGAATCGTTTCCCTTGGACTGCTTTGAGTTACAGCTGCACAGGCGTGAAACGGGGGGCTGTCCTGTACATGCTAGGTTGTAGAGGGAAGGACGACAAATTTCAAAAATTAGCAGGGAATCGTAGCAGAGGGACGGTACTGTTCTGAAAATGCAAATAGGCAGTGCCATAATGGGGCTATTTCAAAACGGTGCTGCTTCTCTTCTCAACTGAAGAAAGAAAAGAACAAATGCGAAGTAATGTATGACGGCGTCGTTTGCATTGTTGAAAAAGAATACAGCAACAGCCACGTAATTCATGGTGGCAGATTTTTCTGTCACTTGTTGATCCTATCCCTTTTTCTATGTTTTCTTTTAAAACCCGGCTAAGTCTCTTCCAATTGATATATGGAATTCACTCCCTTATTTTATTTTTTTCAATTCAATCCTGCAAAATTAAGGGGCAAAACCCTTCCTGCAGCAGAAAAGTTTTGCGGCAGAATTTCATAACAAAATTTTACGGTAGAATTTTCATTTCCTCATCAGATATTCACACATGAATATCTTGAGCTCCTGATATTGAAATCAAGCTATTCAAAAACCAAAATTTATCTACGCGTGTAGGACTGCAAATTTCACGAAGAATTCAAGGTGAGAAAAAAAATCATTTTACGAAACAGAATCGGGTCGTAATCTGGTTTTTGGTGAAAGAGAGAAAAAAATGTTCTCCTAATCTGATTCAAAACCTGACGAATACCGAGTATCCTGATATGATTGGGAGTATACCCTAAAAATAACAATCAGAAAAATTATGACGGGAGTAGTAATGTTTCTAGTGCAACTTAGGTAGGAATCCTGCTCACGGCGGAATTCTCCATTTTCACGTCAGATATTCAAACAAGAACTCTCCACTTCTCCCACTTTCATGAAAAAAAATGAGAAAAATTCATTTTGAAGTACAAAAATTGGCTGCAACCTAGTTGGTAAGAAAAAAAAAACCCCTTGATCTTCATCAGGGAACTGACAATGCTAAGCATCCTACTTTGACTGAGAGTCTGCTATAAAAATAGCGAGCCTTAGAACCCAATAAAAGTGTAGGTCAATTTTTAACATGTCATGAGTGACAAAGTATAGTCGGGATGATTGGATATTGCGTGGAACTAGATCAGAATCAAAGCCTAAGCTCGAACCAAAAATTTACGACAACGGCAGAGCCAATTTTTAACATAGATTCTGAGGGATTTATCTAACCTTAGAAACCAAATAGAAAAGGAACGAATTTAGCATTTTAAAGAATCCTAATCAACCTAAGAATCCTAATAGTTTTGACAGCGAAGGGGAAGGATAAGGAGAGCAGACACCAGCTTAAACATGGTCTGATACACATTTCCTTCCTTCTTTTTTTTTTGTCAATCTCCCCGCAAACTTGAACTAAACCCTTGCCTTCAATTTAAAAGGGGATATACACTATCTCCATTAGCGTGTATGGCTAAAAAAAGAATACCGACAAGAGGAAGAGAGAATATTATTCTATAAAATATTTTACCAAAAACATCCTCTTAATTAAAACCAAACACCATCAATACTGAATCATTGAGATTTACCCGATGCCTTCAATATTTTCAGAATTATTTGAGCTGTTTTCATAACATGTATAAGAGCTAAAATCGGTTGTCTATCCAACTTATAATTTAATCTTATTTTTATTAAAACAAGACAGAACTAAAATCATACTACGTGCAAGCCAAAGCTTTTAATTCTCTCTGGCATTGCATAAGATACGCTGACTTCCTTCCTAATTAAGAATTAATTAGTCTTTTCTCTACTTCAGAAAACAAGTTCTGAAGTCAAGCATTCCCACCATATATATCAATTCAAACCATTCAAAAAATAAGAAGTAGGCAAGTCGAACAACCCCACCATAACAATTGAAACCATATATATATATTTGTTTCTGATATTGAAGATCCCATGAACAAGTACCGGGAGAATTAAAAATTATAATGTCAAAAGATTGGGAAGAAACAGTAGTTGTTTGATTTTGATTTGAAAATACTCGCCTTGTAGTCATTGTATCGCATGTTTTTATAAGTAGCCTTACGTGGATGATGATAATTGAATGTATAAATATCATTACAGCTGCAATTGGCAATTAATCTATAACTAGAGCCTCCTAACATGTCACAGATGACGAGGAAACATTGAAGGACATTCATCACCAGTTTAGTTCTTGTCAGCTGGTGACTGCAGTTCTATGTATTAATTTAAAAATATATATACAATAGCGTCCAAGTTGGTATGTGGTTGGTGCCTAAATGATTTTCTTTTATATTTTGTTTTTTATGTAAAGGATATGTTTTTGTTTTTTTTTCAACGAATCTAATGTTTCTGAGAACTAGGGTTTTAAAGTAGTTTTCATATCAAATTGATGATAAAAATTATTGCTCTCTTATGGTTACATTTGTGTTGCAGTATACATCTACAGACTAAAATATCAAAACCAAAAAAGTGTTGATTGAACTTTTTATTGTTTAGCTCAATGGCCTTGAATTAGATTTTGAAATTTTATTTTATCAAAAAATTAATTTAATTTTAAAATTTAAGTTATTAGGTGAGATTTCGTGTATTAATTTATATTATATAGATATTAATTTATCTGGATGTTCAAATTCTGTGTTTAGATAATCTAATGTTTACTTCTTATTATTTCCTTATTTTTTTACTATAATTATTCTTAATCAATTTATCATTTTATTAATAGTACTGGCTATATCTTAATAATATTCTCTCTCAATTAATTACTATAAGAAAAAACAAAAAGAGTGTTGATGATCTCTTAATTTCCTTTTGTTTGTTGAGAAATTCAACTGCCAAACTTCTACAAAAATGAAACCAAAATGTCATCTATGATTTATGTTACTTAATGAGCAGAATTGATTTGTGTATAAGGTTTCTTTGATATGGGATTGGTCTAAACTTTACATCCTATTTCTTTAAAGGAATAAATTCCAAAATCTTTCCTTCAGGTTTGAATGTCTCCTAATTATCTCTCAAAAAAATCATTGTCCCCTTCAATTTCCATCCGTACATTTTAAAGTTAAATCAAATGATTTCTTCTATTATCACTGCTAGAAAAAAAAAAAGAATGAAAGTCGCATCATAAAAACTTGATGGAAAAAATTTGTAATTAATTCTACCAAAATGATTCAACGAAAGGTAAATTGATGCATTATAGAAATCTAATCTTATAATTAATTTCTTTTCATTAATAATTAAGTTTTAAAAATTTGATACAAGAAAAATCGAGGCATTACAATATAATTAAAATGTATTGGAAAAGCACTGTAAATGTTATCACATATTAGTGTAAATTGCTAAAGTGTTTTTTTTTTTCAAAATAATTTTTATTGATTTTATTTTTTAAATATTAAACTAATTAAGAATTTAATTTTGTAATATTTTTTTTTAAATATTGTTAATTGCTATAATCTTTTCCTATATAATTTTTTTATAATTTTTAAAAATTATTTGTCGATTTTATTTTTTTAATATTAAATTAGTTGATAATTACACCTGTAACTTTTCTTACAGACAACATTGTGGATTGCCAAGTATTTCCCCACATAGTATTTTTTAGTTTTCTATGATTTGTTTTTAAAATTATATTTGTCAATTTTATTTTTTTTAGTATTGAGTTGGTCGAGAATTTAACTTTGTAATTTTTTTTAAACATTATGGATTGTTATAGTGTTTTTTTCACATANTTTAAACATTATGGATTGTTATAGTGATTTTTTCACATGATTTTTTTTTATGTTTTTTAAATTATCTTTGTTGATTTTATTTTTTAATATTGAACTGGTTAAGAATTACAATTATAATTAAGGTTAAAACATATGGGAAAGCACTATAGTTTTCCTCATAAAATACTATGGATTGTTATAGTGTTTCCCCATATAGTCTTTTTCTTTTTTTTGTGTTTTTTATAATTTTTTTAAATTATCTTTGTTAAATTTATTTTTTAATATTGAGTTGGATGAGAATCTATCTTTATGATTTTTTCTTTAAAACATTGTGGATTGCTATAGTATTTCTCCACATGATTTTTTTTGTTTTTTATTATTTTTTTAAATTATCTTTGTTAATTTTATTTTTTAATATTAAATTGGTTGAAAATTACAATACAACATGTAGGAAAAGCATTATAGCTTTCCTCACAAATTACTATAGATTGCTACAATATTTTATCCAAGTGGTTTTTTAAATTATCTTTTTTTATTTTTATTTTTTTATATTAAACTAATTGAAAATTACAATTACAAGTAAGGCTAAATAATGTGAGGAAAGTATTGTAGTTTTTCTTATAAAATACAATAAATTGTTATAGTGCTTCCCCACATAGTTTTTTTTCTTTTTTGTGTTTTGTTTTTTGTTATAATTTTTTCCAAAATAATCTTTGTTAATTTTATTATTTTAATATTGAGCTGGTTAGAATTTAGTTATGTAATTTTTTTCTTTAAAAATATTATGGATTGATACAGTGTTTCCTCACATAGTTTTTTATATTTTTTTAAATTATCTTTGTTAATCTTATTTTTTTTAATATTGAGTTAGTCGATAATCATAATTACTATAAAGCTTACTCATATGAAGAAAGTATTGTAACTTTTCTCACAAAACATTTTGAATTGTTATATTATCTCTCCACATGGTTTTTTTTCTTATAATTGTTTTAAAATTATCTTCATTAATTTTATTTTTTTAATATTAAGATAGTTGAAAATTACAATTACAAGTAAGGTTAAATTATGTGAGGGAAGCATTGTAGCTTTCCGCATAAAACACTATAGATTGCTATGATGTTTCCAACATGGTTTTTTTTTCTATTTTTTTATGTTTTTTATTATGTTTTTTAAAATTATCTTTGTTAATTTTATTTTTTTAATATTGAGCTGGTTGAAAATTTAACCTTGTAATTTTTTTCTTTAAAACAATATGGATTGTTCAGTGTTCCTCAATATGGTTTTTTTGAAATGATTTTTTCTAAAATTATTTTTGTTGATTTTATTTTTTAATATTGAGTTGATTGAGAATTACAATTATAACAAGGCTAAACCATGTGGGGAAAACAATATAACTTTTCTCATAAAATAATATAGATTACTATAGTGTTTCCCTTATCTTTGTCGATTTTACTTAAAAAAACACTGTAGTTTTTCTCACGTAACATTATGAATCACTACAATATTTTTTTCATGAATTTTTTTATTTTTTAAAATTATTTTTATTAATTTTATTTTTTAATACTGAGCTAATATATAATTTAGCTTTATAATTTTTTTATTAACAGAAAAACTAAATTATATAGAAAAAAACTAAATCATGTGAGGAAAATATTATATTTTTCATCACAAAACACTATGAATTACTACAAATCATTCTATTTAATTTCTAAATTTTTTATCATCAACACAACTTTTTTCCCATCATAAAATATTGAATTCATCACACCTTCAATTTTTATTATTTATTTAGTATTGTTTTATAATTATAATATCACCAATTATATTTATTTTATAAATACATTATCTAATTGCTAGTTAAATCCTGAGCATTCAAGGAATTTAACAGCGAACTTGTGGAGTTCTCGGTTAGCACAAATTCATGTGCTAGAAGAACTTCTTCGACCTATCATTTGGTTTCCTCTAAGAGCTCTTCGACGAACTGAATCTTGGTGATCTAGGTGATTTATCTATCGAGAATGCGTAAGAAGCTCCTATGATCGAGGGAAAGGGTGAGGCCACTAACAAGGTCGTGGATGTTGGTGACCTAAATGAAGCCAAACCCCACTTTGTCCCTCTTGAAACTATCGAGATCATTATTTAGCTCGTATTGAATGCATGGGGACTCATAAATGAGGATGAAGAGCCTTCCCGGCCTGAGCTTCCAGGAAAAAACGTGATGGTGAGACCTCTTCCAGTCTCTCTAGCTAGGGATCCTCTGCTCATAATAATTCTTGACTTGTGACTATTTGATTTGTAATGGATTTTGGAAGGCATATGTTTAAACTTAGCTATTTTTTAATTGATATTGTTAATTAATTATTATTCTTATAATAATCTAAGTGATATTATTAATTGTTAAAAGTTTACAGATACATGGACTGGAGTAAAAAACAATCATTCCTTTACCCTTCCTTCACCTAACTGATAAAACACCCTAGGAATAAAAACACATATCTACCTTTCTCCCATCACCCGCACTGAACCAACCGAACTAGACCCCCCAGCCCGAACAATCATGCCACCACACCATCAAACCGACGCCCAAAAACCAGATGAGAACCCAAATTAAAACCAGCGCCACCACCCATCGACACCCCATATCTCCAAAGCTACCAATGTACACGACATGCACTGTCATACCAAAAACCTCCAGCTCTTTCGCCTCCTAAAAACAGCAACCAATGAGCAAATCAGCCCCACATTGCCCACCATCGCCACTGTCAAACATTTTTACTATTTATAATATTGTTAATATTAAATTCTTAATTTTCACGATTAATTTTGAGGTGTGCTATCTTCTTAGCTGATATTTTGATAACATTTTGACTTTGTGGGTGCCGATTAAATTTGTTGTAACACTGTTACTGCCTATGAAAAGAGTTTTAGATTGTACTTTTCACAGCGACAATGGCCTTCCAATAACGTTTAAATAATATAATTTTTTAAAATGCCTAGGACTTAATCATGGTTTGAGGCTTAAGCAAATAGTTCGTTGGAGGTCGTTACTAGGGCTTACCTATTGCCTTGGGCTTAAGCAGACAGTTCGTTGTAGGTCGAGCCTAGGGCTTAAGCAAACAGTTTGTTGGGCCATGCCTATGGCTTACACATTACCTATTGCTTAAGCAAATAGTTCGTCCATAATGCCCAGCGTTTATTCATTGTTCGGGTTTTTGGAATGTGTTTGTTTGTTTTTTAAATATTTTTTATTTAAGAATATATTAAAATAATATTTTTTATTTTTAAAATTAATATATCAAAATAATTTAAAAATATTAATTTAAAATAAAAATAAAAATTTTTAATTTTAATTTTTTAAAAAAATATTTTAAAAATATAAAAACAAATCATAAAAATAATATTAATTTGCATGTTCCCGGTCCGATTTCCAACTACACAACGTATAGGCCTCACCAGACTGGGTCTAGCTTTCCTTGATTTAAGGTTCGAATGCCCTCACCTTGCTGTTGTAGAACCACTCGACACCCTTGCTAATCAAGCTCCTTGTACACTCTGATCGTGCCCTCTTTTTATCAATTGGATCTAGATTGAATCTCAACTCTTTCCCTTTCTCACGCTCATTGAACATACAAATCCTGACAGAAGGGATTCCCATCTCTCCTCACGTCTGAACATCAGAGCAAAGGGTGACTCACGGCTAGTAGACTTTTTGGGGATCGTATTGTATATTTTCATTTGACAAAATCAACTGAAGCAAATTACTTACAAGGTTTGTACAGTATACAAACACCACAATACAAACAAAAGCAAACTATTAAAAGTTCCAGCTCTTGTAAATAACATCATATCTAGGAAACCTTGGATACCTCTTCTTCCTAATCCTTTTAGCTTTAACTTTCTTCCTCAAGCCTGCCAAAATTTGATTGGGGATGAGCCACAGAAGTCAATCGAAGTTCAATATTTAATCCTCAATAAAAATCTTTGAATTTCGAGTTATCGAACGGCCTCCCATTATCTGCAATGAGAATCAAAGGGCATTCGAACCTCCAAATAATGTTCTTCCTAGCGAATTCTCTTGCACTTAGCTCCGTAATTGCAGCCACTACTTCTACTTCAGTCCATTTTGTAAAGTAATCAACAGCCGAATTCTCTTGCACTTAGCTCCGTAATTGCAGCCACTACTTCTACTTCAGTCCATTTTGTAAAGTAATCAACAGCCACGTTATAACCTTTCTCTGCCTAGAAGCTACAAGGAAAGGGACTAAAATGTACAGCCCTTTTAAGCAAACGGGCACCGACTGCTCACATCGTCATTTCTCTGGTCGAAAAAGAACTTTCCTAAACGATGTTGACTCTTTGAACTGTTTTTTTTTTACAATTCATTATGACGATGTGAACAGACGGGCACCTGATTATTGGAAGAATGATGGTGTGGTATAATATTAAAAACAAAATGTAAAAATAAAAATCAAGTTTAATTTCCAGCATATTCTACTGAGGATTTGAAACAAAATCTCCAAGCATATTAAGCAAAAATCCCTACCATCCCCATCTAGAATCACCTCAGCTCCACGTCCCTCTCGGTTTAACGACCTATAGATGAATAAGTTGCAAATCAGGATCAGATTGTCTTCTCCATCTTAAAATCTTAAACATTCTTCTGCAACGAAATTTGCTAAAACTTGAGCCTGCATCATTGATCTTGTCTGACAGAACAAATCAAACTCCCCAAGCTCATTAGCCCAGCAAACCAGTTTGCCTGCTAACTCTGGCTTTTACAACGGTTCTTTCATGTGATACATAGTTAGCTGATACAATAATAGGATGAGCCACAAAAAAAGGTTTAAGCTACGAGCCGCATTTATCAAAGCCAGCCTTATTACTTGTAACCTATTGTGCCTTTGTTCTACGATTGTCATCAACATGCTCGCACAATAAACTGGCATTTCTTCCAAGTGTTCTTTTCTCAACAACACCGCACTCCTTGCATGATCTGATGAAGCGAGGTATATATATGAACAAAGTTTCGTCTTGCAACGACCTCTATGAAATCGAGGGACATGTCAAATACTCCTTCAATCTTCTAAAAGCCTCGTCACACTCATCATCCCACATCAGGAAATGCCCCGAAGCTTATTTAGTTTTATTATAATATAATTTCTGAATGCTTGATATGTTCACATAAAAATGTTATTCTTGGATAAGGTGGAAATAGCCAATAAGTCTTCTTGTATTTGTTGGTCTCGGATATGTAAAGATCTAATTCGGCTATTTATTTTGTTGGGCTTAGAGCCTCAAACGACCGTGTCTGAGCTTTATTCTTTTACTTTATGGGTCCTGGCCAGCTCCTGCTATCATTTTATTTTTTTTGGGGGGGGGCGGTGGGCGGCGGGGGTGAACAGAAACAGTCACGGGACCAGGAGGAATACGCGAAGACTATAAATAGCGTAGCTAACAATGTCTGCCATTGTTCTGAGAACTCGATTTCCAGTTGTTTCTGTGCAATCAGGGATGAGCCGAAGAAGAGATGATTGATCATCCATCAGTTGTTGTCAAGATATTAATGGAAAAGAAGAAGAAGAAGAAGCTGCCAGTTTCTATTAAGTGTTTTTGTTTTAATCCAATCAGAAAAATCGAATTCAACAAGAAGATCATTAAGAGATGAAAGATCACATACATAATATTCTTTAGCCGGAGCAATGTAAGGTGAAATACCCTGAGCTTTTTTATGACGATAAACTGACCTTTTGGAGAAGTTTTACACAAGCCTGGCTAAATTTGACAAGCATTAGGTCGTCATCTTCTTCCCTTTAACTAAGCATTACTTGTATTTTAGGATAACTAGATAAATTTGATCTGTACATGCTATTTCCTTGGTTCCCCTGATGCTCTCAGTTACTGGCTAATTTTACACTGGTAAGTAGGCTGTGTGGGCTCTGTACGTGGAACAGTGCTCCCTGATTGTCTTTCTTTTACCAAGCATCGCCTTCTTTTACCTTATTCCATTCCAAACACATGATGAGTGTGCTGTCGAGGCTACTGTGTGTAACTAGGAGGACGGTCTCATTCTCCTTTGGCCTTGCAATTTCTTGAAGTGTAAGGATTCAAATAATAGCTTATTATTTGCTTCATTTGCCTCGAGCTTTCTCTATTGTTTATTGACACTGAAATCAAGATTTAAAGCGTTAGAAGTAGATATGGATGACTCTTTGTCTACCATATAAAATGTTTGTAATGAGGAAGAGAGAATTCGTAATGATAATTAGAAAAAAAAAAANAAAAAAAAAAAAAACAATTGGGTCACTGTTCTTGACAAGACCAAACCTTTTTGTTCTTTGCTCATTCCTCTCTTCTTTTTGCCTCTCTTTCACCCCTATCCTCTCCATCGCCACCCACTGACCCAGGCATCTCCTTCGGCTCAGGATCTTTCCCTCCCTCCCACATAAACCACGGTTCAAGATTCAACGTGGCCATGAAATCAAGCTCGGGCTCTCAGACAGATGGTTGGTTCAAACAGAAAGGTGTGAAAGTCCTTCAATCTCTCTTCCAGTGTATGACTTTATTTTGTAAATTAGGTTTATGGTTATGGGAGAGGTGTGGTCCTGTTGATTGATGAGGAATTCCTCTTGACTTAAAGAAGTTGGGTTTGGGATCAAATACTGATAACATTCTAAAATTTCTAAAGTGGAGATCAAGATTCAGGCGTCCCCCTCACTGGAACAAGGACACTAGTGAATGGATTAGCAAAGGGGTTGAGACTAAACACAACTGTTCCTTACAGAACCTGGTTCCAGGGAAAACAGGTCAGTTAATCCTCATCATGAGCGCATAATTTCAGATTAATGTTTTTAAGAAAGATGCAAGGACTAATCCATGGGATCATACCTTTATACATATTTTTCACAGCTTGCTGGGTGTACACAAGTACATGGTGATATATTATCTTTTGCAACCATTAGAGGAGCATCACATGGAGCTCCATTTTCACAGCCAAAGAGGTCTATTGTGTTGTTTAATGCATTCCTGGAAGGAAAGCAACTACCACAAGCCCTATAGTTTACTGAGCAAGTTCATAAATAAATTAATTTCATATCAATTTTTCAACTGTCTAAACACTAATTCATTAGTACCAGTAGAACCATTGATGAGGGCATAATTATTGATGTGTTGATTTTCACCTGGCATAACCATTCCTGCTTTCAGTCAAGATTTTCACTTCCCAATTTGTGTTGCAATCAATATCCTTGCCAAATTAAAAATCTAAAAATCTGCATTTTACTACCATTAGAACCATTGATGGGGGCATAATTATCCTGAAAAGGTTCTAGGTCATCGGGTTACCAGTAGAACCAATTGTTTTATTTTTAGGCATCAATCTCGACGTCCTAACAACTATTTTCGGAGCACGAGTTTGCCAACAAGTCTTAACCGAATAGTCCACGAGAGAAACGGGTTGTCTCTGCTTCCGATCTAGGGCCTGTAATGTGAGGGGAGATTGTTGGTGTTATACCACCTCGGTTGTGTAGGGGTCGAGTTTTGATGAAGCTCCGCAAGCTAAAGAATTAATCACGTGGGAGTCAGCCATTTGTCTCCAAGTTGGAGATTGTTGTGAATGGAGACAAATGAACAAGATGGCTACTGCAAAGTTTTTGGCTGCCAAGTTCAAGATGGTTGCAGAGTAGGTGACTAGAAATGTTTAAAATGAAGTTTCAAAGATGGTTGCAATCACTATGGTTGATGTAAAGTTGGTGGCTATCATTGTTGAATGAAAATAGGGAGGCTTGTTCCTCCATTCTTAGCTATAAATAGAGGGCTTGTGAGGGCAAAAATTAGCAGCAGCAGTAGAAATAGCAAGCCTAGTAGCAGCAGAGAAAAAGAGAGATGTGAGGCAAAATTACACTAGTGTTGGAAGAAGAGTGAGGTGTTTCTCCTCCTCTATTATTGTAGTGAAAATAGTAATTCCATGGATATAGACAATCACCGAACCACACAAATATAGTATGTTCTGTTTGTGGGCATCAATCACAGTTCCTAACATGTTCAAGTGTCAAGGCTAACAGGTACTCCTGCGATGCCATTTGCTTTGTTGTTGAAATAATGTAATTCCATTCATTGCTTCATCGAAATTGGGGAGCAAAATGAAAGGTTTACATCGCATTTTCTACCCTCAGAGTTCATTTTGATCAAGTCGACCATTCTATCTCTGTTGTTCTGTAACAAATAAACCTAGTCGGAGAAGAAAGTGATCTCATGTGTCACCTGACTAGTAATACCCATTAAGACTACGATGTGTCCAAATGGAGGCAGATGATTTGGTAAGAGAAAATCTTAGAACTGATGCAACAAAGTTCTAGCTTTTTTTGATCCTCCTGTGAATTCAACTCTGCTAAAGAAACAGGTTCCCATTTCAATGCCCTTCACTTCTCTTTTTATATAGTAATACGGGGTAGCTTAGTCATTTCTTTGATAGAATTTACAATCTATCTTCCATTGCATAGAGCTGCATTTGGAGGCTTCTTGTTGTTTGCTTTGTCCCTGTTCTATCAACTCTTTCATATTTCCATTTTTTAATTGATAGATGCATGGTTGCATGTTGCAGGGCAGATGGTACTGTTTCCCTCTTCCAGGTAGCTGACTTCCCATTTTACAAAATGATTTATTTCTCCAACGCGGCACCCTCTTGCATGACATCCTTGTGACATCATATCCTCAGTCTCTGTGCCATGCAGGGTCAACCACGCCGTATCCATGAATTTAACTTGGCAGGAGTCTGCACTCTGCGCATTTGTCTGCCTAAAATAAAATCTAACAAAATAAAATAGATATATCTGATCCATCGATCCGATTTCATCCAATGAAAAAATTTATTTAAAAAAATAAAGTAAATAATAAAAAAACTGAAATAACTCAATTAAATAAAAAAAACAACTTAATTATCTTCTAAGTTTGATTGGATGGACTAATAACATCTTCTAAGTTTCATGACAACTTCAAAACCGTATAATTTTTTTCCTTAAAAAAAAACTCGAAGCTTTTAAAAGGTGAAAAATATGAGTATTAATTGAATTACAAGTTCATCGACACACTGTATCGATCCTTAAAAATGATCAAAATTATTCGATCAAGTAATGCCAACAACCACTTGATGCAATGGCTATTTTATGCTGTATGATCCCAGCTAGCTATGTTCTCAAATTATACAATCGAGAACCCTAGCTACAGGTGATGATGATATCCGTCGATGTTAGGAACAACTTAATTATCTTCCAGATTTCTAATGAAAATATACGTGTTATATGTCTCTGTGTGAGTGTGTGTGAGAGAGAGAGAGCCAAAGCTAGTAAAGGAGACCTTGAAGAAGAACAGAATTATTCAGACAGCTTGACTGATTATGATTAAGCTGATCACCTTAAGCCTAAGTTAAGGATAGCCCTACAACAAGATTATGACTCATGATTGTCATCAATAGAAGAAATCCATCCTTGATATGATCTGGAAGTGATCTCTTACGCGCGATGCTTATTTGCTTTGGTAGACAAACATTGAGGGTAATAATTAGTGGAAACCAGCAAAATATTTGCAAAGGAAATAAGTATTTAATTAAACTTATAGTAACTAATTCAATCTTCATAATTAATTAATTAATCCTAGATAAAACCATCAATGCCATACCCACTCTGCAAAACCAGGGGAGTTGTATAAACAACATGAATGTTTTCACTTCTCATTTCCCAGTTATAATGGAAGCTTTGGATCATATGACTTAATTAAACTTTAAATTATTCTTTTAATATTTTAAGATTATTTTGATATATCAATATTAAAAATAAATTTTTAAATATAAAAAATATTATTTTAACACATTTTTAAATAAAAAATACTTCAATAAAATTACAAAATTAGTAGTTTCCTTTGAGCAACACGAGCCAGAATGAGGGCCCTGTCAAGCAATGGTCATCATAACGCCTCATAAATTTTCAGGATTGATGCTCTTTGTCACAACACCATTTTCCATCATTCAGTGAGGCCCAACCTTTCTTGTTTGGTGCCAGCAAAATACTGCCCAGTGGCCTTAAAGCATATGAAATGAAATAGACAATCATGAGGTCATTAGGCTATGGGACAAGATTCAATTCGGAACAAGGACTTTGTTTGTTTCGACGAAATTATTTTCCATCAAAGAGTTTTTACCAAGGAGAAGCTGAGGTTTGTTATTTTAATTTAATTCAGTTGCCTCGTGAACAAATAAAGTGTGAAAAAATATGAATAATGCAAAACGTTAAGAAAAGACAATAAAGAAATTGAATATATATGCATAATATATTTGATTAGTGAAACCTGCAACTATGTTTTGTAATATTCTCTGAAGGTTTTTTCTTGATATTTAATATTTTTTTAGAAAGTAACTATCAACATAAAAGGAAGTTAAAACCGGGAAGTAAAATTTTAAGGAAAAAAACATCGTTAAAAGAAAACCTGGAAAAGATTAGGTTTCTTTTGTTTGTTTATATGATTAGATGCATCCAAGTAGATTTTATAACTGGGATTTAACATTCTCTCTCTCTATCAATATATATATATATAATACACAAAAATGAGCATGAATTATTATCATTTTCAGTATATTATAAACAAATTTATTACTAGTTTCATTAAATTTTAATACTTTTAGTCTCATATAAATTATATAAATTATGGTTATTAATATCTTTTTATTTATATTTAGTAATTATATAAGAAAAACTTTCAAAATCAAAATATTTCATCAAGTGACATTACCAAAATCAACTAATGCTTCAACTTCAAAAACTAACACATGATCAACCACTACAAGATCCGTCATAAATAATAAAAGTAAATAATATCAAATCAACCCTTCAACTTCTTGTTTCATTGTTATTAAAAATTGTTTAAAATTTTATAGTAAAAAGAAGAAAAAATTAAGGACAGCTCTTAAGAGTCAATGATTATGCTTAATAATAAATACACATATATAAATTCAAAATATTAACTATAAATACTTAATAGCTAATTGAATTGATATTGAGTGAAATTTGCATAAAAAAATTCTAAATTTTTGTTAAGTTTCCAATCATATAGGTGAGACAATTAATCAAGTTATTAAGAATTGTACGTTAGAGTGGGAGATTGATAAAATTTTGACTATTATAATAGATAATACAAGCTCTAATAATGTGACTATTTTATTGTTGAAGAATGTAATGAAAGATTGACAAACTAATATATTGTTAAATGAGCATTTGCATGTTAGATATTATACACACATTGCGAACCTTATTATACAAGATGGATTGAAAAGATTAATGTTTTAATTGTTAAATTTTAAAATGCAATTAGATTTGTGAGATCTTTACCTACTAAGCAACTTACATTTAAAAAGTGTACAGAAAGTTACATATACAATGTAAAAAATCATTGTGTTTAAATATTGTAACTCGATAAAATTCAGCTTATCTTATATAATAAGCTGTTGAAAAGTTTGAAAAGTGTTTACAAGATTAGGTGAAAGTGAACCTAGTTATATAAGTTACTTTTTGAAGATTGAATTAAAGAAAAAAAAACATAAAGACATCTAGTTTAGAGAATTGAGAGAATGCTAGAACTTTGGTAAAGTTTTTAAAGATCTTTTACATGGCTATATTAAGATTTTCTGACTCATTACAAGTCATATCAAATTCTTTCTACATGAAATTAATTTACATACATGCAAACTTGTCGCAATTATGTTAAAGTAGAGATAGTCATTTAAGTGAAATGGTGATGAATATAATGTTAAAGGTTGAGAAATATTGGAATTGAAAAGTGAATCAAAAAAAATTATTGTAAGTGGCTAATGTCTTAAATTCGCGTTTTAAGTTGAAATATATAAAATTTTGTTTTGATGACTTGTATAATCATAACAAAACACAATTACAAACAAATAATATGAAAGATACTTTGATGAGCTTGTATGAGCTTTATTTGAAAACTAATATTAATGTTATTGGTGATACGGACATAGATGCTTACATTTTGACTTAATTTAAAAGGCATTTATAGAAGGATGATATTGTGGAAAATAAAAATAAGATTGTGAGGTATTTGATTGATGGTTGTGAGGATCTTAATGATGATAAGTTAAATATTTTAGGTTAATAGAAAAGTAATACTTTAAAATATAAAACAATTTTAAAGTTTACTTAAGATGTTCTAGTTATTCCTATATCTATAATGGTTTTTGAATCAGGCTTTAATATAGAAGATCGTATACTTGATCAATTTTGAAATTCTTTATCTCCAACAACAATTCAAGCATTTATTTTTTGTCAAAACTAGTTGCATCATGGATCAATTCCATATAGTATTAGAATCTTGATGAATGATTTTGAAACCTACAAAAACCTTAAGTCAAGCAATTTTTCTCGTAAACTTACACCTTTTATTTTATTATTTAATTAATATGTTTTCAATCTAACATGTTTAATTTTTTATTTTATAAAATTTGATAGAAAGTTTCATATAGCAACAAATGATAATTAACTCAAAAATTAGGGTATTTATTGAAAACACATGGTAAAAATACTATTTTTATTTTTATTTTTATAGCTTCTAATTTAATTTATCATGTTATAATTCTAGATTTTGAATTTTAGTTTTTGATATCAATAGTATTAAGAAATCAAATTACAATGCTCTTGATATATTTCTTGATTGAGATGATCTGCACAATAAGATTTATTTTATTTTTTTGTGCATGAAGTGTTTTATAATAAGGTTATTTGTTATTTTGTTTTAAGCCTTTGTGATAGCAATGCTTTGTAATTTAAATTTTTACTTCGTTTGTGTTATTTAAACTCTTCTACAAAGGAAGTTTTGCTGACTCAAACAAAACAAGAAAAAAAATATTAGAATGGCTTGTAGCATATTGAATATAAAATTAACACTAAAAATTTAATATAATGAAAATTTAGTGACAAGACAATTTAATAAACACAAAATTAGCACTAACAATTTAATATAAAAAAATATTTAGTAGTAAAAAAATTAAATATATTATAAAATCTTGTAATAAAATTAGACAATATTAACATTAATTATAAGCCCATCATAAAATTCAAAATAAAACAATATAGATTTTTTTTGTTTTTAACATAAAATAGCTAATCAAAATCAAATCAAAATCGATCAATTTAAATTTATTTTAATTCAATGATGATTGAATTGATTTTATAAAATTTTAATTTAATTATTTTTATAGATAAAAACCAAACCAAACAAAAAAAACAATATCATTACATATTTTTTTAATAAAAATAGGCACTTGTTTAGCAAATCATGGAGCGGTTCCATAACACGACTGATTTGCGCAACGAACAGAAGTGAGAAAACAGGTAGGGTAAACAGAGACACAACATAAGTGAAAGAGAGGAATGTCAATATTAAAAAAGCAAGTTTTATATGGGCTCTATAAGCATCATTGGCGAGGAGAAATTTAACGTAGCAGTTATTTTCCAATTATGATAGGAGCAAGACTTTGACCAAGGGGGAAAAGGGCACCATGATTAAAGAAAAACACTGGAAAAAAAAAGAAGAAAAAAAACCATATATATTTGCTTGCATAGCAATCCATTCTTTGCCCTAATCATGTCGCATGTACTCATAGCCACATTGTTCATTTGAACGATTTTTTGATCTTTGCTTCTTGTCATATAAGGGGATGCCACCCCGTTATCATTTTGCTCGAACCCCAGCTCAATCCTTCAGTCTTTGAGAAGTGGTGGGTCTAAATTTATGATTCTTTTCCCTTTCTTTTGAAGAAAAGACTGTAAATCAATCAAATCAGAAATAAATGCTTGTAAGAAAAATAAAAACTAGAAGGGTCCCCATGACGTATTGTGTTGTGTAATGTACTCGTGTGCTTCGTCTACTGATTATGCATCTGGTGTATACCACCCTAGGGTTCATAAGCTTAGTTTGCATGTTCTTGCCAAAATACGCACATCGAAATAAATTTGGGTGGGGGATCCATGATCTAGACGCCGTCCTTGCATTTTAAAGGGTGTTTTTTTTTTTCCTGAGATCATATGTATATGCTTACAATTGTACCTAGCTAGACATGTATGGATCTTAATTTTAAGAGTTTATGGCTTTTTTGAAAACAGGACTATTTATCAAGGAAAGATTTTAATTAAGATGTGGGCCGTGAATTAATTGACATCCTTTCAAATAACCAGCCAATCCCTTATTTATTCAATTTCCTCCATCCTTGTATTATAAAAGTAATAAATTGAACCAGTAAAATTTATAACCTAAACCAAGAAACAAATTATAAATTAAATGAGTTGAGTCAAATTAATTAAAACACCATGGTTTTCATTAGATGGATTTCTGCACCACAACTACGTCTTTATTAGTTCTTCTAGACAAATAATTAAGAATTTTTTTAAAATACAACAGTTTTTTTTATTGTGTGAAATTTTATTTTTCATTCACTTATAATTTAGCTATGTAAAATTTTATGTTTTTTTAATTTGATTTTTATTTTTTTTCTACCAATTTAATTCTAATATAAAAAATTAATTTTGATTTCTTATAAAAATATAGGATAAAAAAAAGAGACTGGAATAAAAAAAATCAAATATGAGTGACATGTTATAAGTTATGTAAAAAATATATTTTGATGTTTAAACTTTAAAAATCACTAAAATTATATAATTTAATCACCTTAATATTTTTCTAATTTAATTTTGGTATAAAAATTTATTTTTATTATTTTTTATAGAAGATTAAAAGATGATAGAGAAGTTGTTTTATTTTTAGTTATCATTAATTATTATTTATTTAATTATATATATGTATATAAATTTTAATTTTAATTTAGATCTTTTAAACTATAAAAATATATTAGAAAAACTTGAATGTATAATTTTTTGATAAAAAATAAAAATATCTAATAGATCATATAATGGGGAGTAAGAAAAGAGTATCCAATTAAACTAGAAAAAATTTATTTATTTATTTTTCATGGTGAGATTTACGAGATATCAATAAATTAAAAATATGGCATCAAGAGGCATGGTTCACCTTTTATTTGAGTGAAAAAAATATATATCAAGTTCTTTTCGGTTAATATTTAAAATTTGGTAAAAAAATATTATTATTTTTTTTAAAAAAAAGTGATCACTATATGCATTCTGATATTCACCTCGCACATCTTTATATGCTACTAGCTCGACTGTCTTAATCATATAAAAATAATAATTTAATAGCATGCGTTTTATTATTGTAGAGAATTTGGTATATACTAGCTAAATAAATTTTAAATTCAATATTCTCTGGAAATGCTTTCACTCTGACATGCTAATTAGGCAATGGCTTGTACCTTTTTTTATCAAATCATGTAGCCAAGAATTAATTATGTCATTGACTAAGTTTTATTCCTCTTCTTTTGACTTTATTGAGTTCATTATTGGCTTGAAGTTCCAAACGAGTATACATTAGAACTTTATGTATTTATTTATTTGTGTAGTTTTTTTCTTTATATTAATATTTTTTTATAATCTTGAAATATTAATATAAAAATAAAAAAATTATTTTAATATATTTTAAAAAATAATTTATATCACATTACCAGTACCAAACTCACAATCTTAAAATGTTTTTTTTTAGATAATTAGTCACCATTAAAGACAGCAATGAAACTACTAGAGTTGATTGCATGATTTTGATTTCATTGTTATTAATCTTTTTATTGATACCAATCCAAGCATTCAATGTTATTTAAACTTTTTTTTTTAAATAACCATTAGATTTATACATATACTTGGAAGATAAATTTATTAAATGCAAAAGATCTATCTAAACTTGATTTCAAATAGAATAATCGATGAAATAGGCTAATTATGCGATCATTTTGAGGGAAGGCAAGTAGATATAGCTTCGGGGCGATACGTAACCTAATGTTGAAATTAAGGATATTCTCACATCCAAGTAGGCCCAAAGGCAAATAAAAGTCCAAGAAAATGATTATATGTAATGACTCAAGGATAGACAGCTAAAGACTGGAGGAGGAGACATTGGGAAAGCTTTCACTTTCAGGTTAGGAAATTGAACCTCTCTCTCTCTTTCCCTCTCAGATCTTTACCTTCTGCTGCCTGCACAGCTTTTCTCAGCGGAGATTGGGCTCTGAAATCGGTAAGCAAAAACAAGTTGCCAATAAAACCCTCTTGAGTCTTGGGTTTGAAAACCTCTACTATTTCTAGTATTTTAACCAGGCAGCAAATCCTATGCATTTTGACACTCACCACCCTACATTGACTTGCCTTTTCTTCAAACCCCTAGTAGGCTTCTAAACCAACAACCAAAAAGTTGATATGATATTAGGACCGGCCCCAAAAAAGAGCATCAGAAAAGGAGGGTAATCCCCATCTCCAGTCACCTCTCACAGCGATCTCCTGCCTAAAGCACTGCTTCATCGCCTCCAGCTTTTGAAGGAGAATCAAAAGACAGCTCTAGTTTATGTTCCATTTCCATGCCATGAATTGGGTTACAAGGAAGAAAGGAATGGGGGTTCTAAGAAGAGAGCTGGCTTGCTTATATCTTCTTCTTCTGTTGATAATGTCACCGTTAGAGACTTCATGCTATGCCGTTGGGTATGGGAAGTTTAGTAGATTCAAAGGTGGTTCTAGTTCTGAGCTGAAGAACAATCCTGCCAAGTCTAATAATATCGGTGGCCTGAAAGGAAACGCAGATAAATATGGTAATGAAATTCTTGGTGCTGAGAAGAGGAAAGTCTATACAGGACCAAATCCTCTACACAACAGATAAGTTATTAATTATTACAGCTAGTCGTCACCAAGCTTGAATTCCGTTTCATTTATAAGATTTTTTGTTCTGTTTTCTTTTCTTCTGCTTTCCTTCCTTTTCTGAACATTTTGAAGCTTTTGCTGGAAATCTCCACAGTAAATGTTTCAAGTAGTCTTACAGATGTATATGAGAGTTTAGGGTATGAGATTTTGGTTGAGGACATGTACTTATATTTGTTAAAATTATAAAAGAAGAAATTAATACTCCTTGCAAATTTTACTCATGAAACATCAATGGAGTTGTTGGTGTTGTAAATTCTGACCTGCTTTCCAGATTTGCTGCGACTTGGCTTGTGGCCATTAGTGCTGTTTGTTGCTTCTGCTGAAAAAGGAAAGGAACCGTGTTGCGGTGGTCTAATCCTATATTTTACACTGTTTCAGATTACTAGGTATCTTAGATTTAGCACGATTTAAAAGTGAAATTTGTGTGCGCTCTAGGCAGTAAACAATACAGGGTTTGCTCGTGCATGACCATGCACATGTATGCAAGTGTATGTATGTATCATGTATGCATGCACAAAAGACCTGTGCTCCAGGACTTGGCATGGGAAGGTGGATCCTAATGCACAGTACAAACATTAATGACTCATGACATGCCTGCACAAATGGCCATTTTTTTGAATTATTTCATCTTGGCTGGATCAAACGCAGAGGAAATGGCAGGACTGCGAGCCTTAAATTCCTTTGGAATTTTTATCAGGGATAGTTAATCATAGAGTACAAGTGGTAGGACAGAAACGTATACAACCATCCACTCACGTTCAATCTCTGTCTTGAGTAATTATGTAGCAGACCCCACCTAGTTTTTGTGTTGATTCACCCTATGCCAGCCTTATGTCCACTATGCAATGGAGATTTTACCCAAACAAACACCATCTTTCTTCCTGCGGGCTACAGCATTCTTGCTTCCCTGCATAGTGTTACAAAAATCTTTCCCGTTTCTTGAATTTTTTTTCTATGAAAATCTAACCCATTTCCCTTCCTGTTTAGCTTATTTCATGTGCAATGTTTTGTAACTTCCTCCAATTTTCAAGCCCTATTCAATCCAGTTGTTTATTCAATATGCGTACACATAATACACAAACTACTAAAACTGATTCATGGCAGATGAAAAGTGTAATTCTAGCAGGATCATTGCAGTAGGGCTATGAAAAAGATTTAGCGATAATCTCATTCACTAATCTTTTCATAGTGGAAAGATGAAGAATTTTACAATTACATCAAAGCTTGAGGCCTGATTCCCTACAACAATATAGTAATACTAATAATCATAATGCAAAGTGATTTAGTTGGTGCAACTTTGCAAGATTCCCATTCACAGTTACAGAAAAAAGGGGGAGCAAAAAAGTAACAAAATTAAACAAACTAGGATAAAGTTGGCTTATAAGAGACCTAGAAGATGGAAAGTGATAACATTTTTCAAAAGGGGAAGTGCAAAAGGAGAGAAACATTGACATGAACATGAGAAAGACTAGATGGGCATGTTTATCTTTACATCATCATACATAACCTTTTATTTTTCTTGGGGGAAACCGTGTTTTTTTTAAAAAAATATTTTAAATATCAGTAGAGAAAATTTAAAAAATTAGACAATTTGGAAATACAGTTGAAATTGTATTTTTTTAATTTTAATTTTTTATTTAAAATTAATTTTTTATATTTTTTGGATTGTTTTAATTAATTGATTTTAAACATAATAAAAAAAATATTATTTTAATATTTTTTTTAAAATAACCCTCTTGTGAAAATTGTGTCCCTGCTGNTTTTAATTTTAATTTTTTATTTAAAATTAATTTTTTATATTTTTTGGATTGTTTTAATTAATTGATTTTAAACATAATAAAAAAAATATTATTTTAATATTTTTTTTTTAAATAACCCTCTTGTGAAAATTGTGTCCCTGCTGCCTTTTATTATCCTGGTTAATACAGACTGTAGAGCCATTGACAAATTGAGACCTGGTGACTCCATGGCTTGTTCCTATGGTAAAGGTTATGGAGTAAAAGCTAGAAAAAGTGAAGTACTCATTGAAGCCCTCAGAGCCATGGTCTCAGCATTAATAAGGTCCAGAAGTGACCAAATAACAGTGTATTTCAAATTTAATCTCAAGCAAAAAGAACCATAAGATCTCTGTACAGACTCCACAGACTTGTAACCATAACTCAGAACCCTAGAATTAGAATTGGACAGAACACTGCTCATCTGCAACTTCTGGGGAGCATAAATAAAAAAGAAGAAATTTTCTTTTATTTTTTTTTAAACTCAGCAGTTATGTACTGTATCAAAATTTAAACATTCCTTTGGAATTATTTCTTTACTTTTTTATTTGACAAAAATTCACCAATTGTTTCAAAAATTATTCAGGGTGCTTTACAAAGATAATTCTGTTCCTTTTTCCAGTTATCCATGGTCTTGCTTTCTTTTGAAGTCAAGAATATATCAAAGTTAAATAGTTTGTCGTTAATGTGAAGTTGAAGTACACTAGCCGACTTCAAAATGTTATACAGAGAAGATTTGGCTGGTCCACCAGCTAGCTTGAAAGAGCTTGCTTGGCGATGTTCCTGTCCGCTGAGGTGAGGGTCTTGAGATAGCTTACTAGCTCTTTTCTTGTCAGCTAAGATAAGAGCCTTGAGTAGAAGGAGACGTGCTGAAAATAATACAAGCCAGGCATCAGAACTTCATTGTTTCGATGGTTTGCGCTGCACGGGGTATTCTGTTCTCCCATGATTTGCATCATAAACGTGACTGCTGATCTACACTTAAAAGTGTGCAGGGATTGAAGGTGAATGACATGCACATACCTGACCTGGTGTAGATGCGTGAATATTTACTTGTGCTTTCAAATATTAGATAATTGGCAGGGAGAAATATATAAATTTAAGATAGTGAATAAAGATGGTTTATATATTAAAGTTTTATTTAATAATTTAAATTATTTAGTTGTGATTATTCTTGATACAGTATCACAGTTTGATTACACACTAAACGATTACAAATTTAAATTTTACTATCATATTTTATAATTTTATATAAATGTTACACTTACTTAACCACTTAAGTTAATTGATTCTAACTAATTTAAGGATTTGTGGCAATATCAGAGATTTGAGGAGTTAGGAAAATGAGCCAGGGTTTTTCAGAAACCAGTTTTCCAAGAACTAGTCGGTGGATTCCTGAATTTTATTCAGAATAACCGGTTACCCTGTTGTTTTCTAGCTTTTTCTTTTTCTAACTTTTGAGGTTCTTCTTTAGCTTTTGCTTTGTTATCTATTGTTTAATGTATTTTGATATGTTAACAAAATTACGTATTTCCTGAGGTATTCCTTTGTATTTTGTACAGTTTTTTTTTTATATACAATTTACCCTTAGCGGAAACAAAAGGTTTTTTGGACCCTGATTTTCTAAGAAGGCTCACGCCTTTTACCTTCGTTTAATCAAAACCCAAATCTCAACTGCATGTCATTCATGAAGAATGTCCTAACTTAACATCGAATCAAGACTACCAGTTGTCATATAGTTTCCCAAAGAGTAATGATTTGTATAGAGATTTAAAAAAAAAACAAAATATCATGGATACTCGCATGAAAATAAATGACCAGAAATTTGAGTAGAGCTGAACTTCTCAAAGTTTTCTTATCGTAACTACACCTCTCCCTCTATAAATCACCCAAATCCCTCCAGAGACCTTATCTTCCGAACAAAGCACCTCTCCGCACTTCCATTCTCACCAAATGCATTCTAGCTTCCTCACCCACCATGAGTTTTGGTTCACTTATTATCACCTGGCCTCCTCCCTCCACTCTATATCTCCATTCTATCGCTTGAGTTACTTGTATGCTACGCCGACCGTCTTGCATATACAGAAGCTGTGTATATTGACACCTAGCATATGATAATTGGAGCTGTGTGCTTGATGCGCAATGGAACATTGTTACCAGGGGGGGGATTTTCTTTCTGAGACTTTGATCTTATACGTGTTGACATAACAAGTAGAGTTTTCTCGCTGGCCCTCCATTTTCATTTGAATTCATCCAGGCCATGCACTGTATAAAATAAGGCATCTTTTACAGTAAATGAAAGATCATTGATACCCTTAATTCCTCAGTGTATTGGTGTCACAGAGACTGAATGGTCCAATTTTGTTTTACGAAATTAATCTCATACAGGTCAAGTGATAGAAAAAGTCGATGCTCTCTACAATTTATATCATTACGCTGAAAATTACAATCTGAGAGCAGCATTTATCAGTTTAATCCTAACAAATGCAATCTGCTGGCAGAGTTAAATGATGGCAGAAAGACTGTTACTATCACAGAAGAACAGAGCTTACAAGAGAACATACAGGATGAAAGTTACTTCATCTTTCGTGGCAAAAATCTATTTAAGTGAAATCTTTGGATCAACTGCAAGAGATGGCGGTCTATGTAAAATGTTGTGCATGTTGAGGGAGCAAGAGAGGTCGCGTGCTAGTCATGAAAATGAATGAGAGCTCCAGTAACTTAAGTTAGGGGGCGTGATCTGTGATCTTGCTAGAGGATTTTGCAGTTTTCAAACCAGATGGATGTCCCAAATGCTTGCAGATGAAATTACCCGCCAACATAATCTTTTGAAGATCCGTCTTGACCCCAAGACCATTGAGCATGCAAACAAAATCTTCAGTAGCAACATTCCCAGAAGCACCTTTAGCATACGGGCAACCCCCAGACCTGAAACTGATGAATCGACCACGCTGATCCCCATCTGGCAAATGCACTGTGTAATAACTAATTAGTTGAAGGTGCAAAGTTTTGGTTCAATATCACTGTGTTGATGGACTCTAGGAGTCACAGCAACCTAAAAATGAAGAAATTGGATGATGCATTATCCCCCAAAGCAACATGAACTCTTATCAATTTCCATAAAGTTCCACCACAATATTGAACATGAGTGATTCAAGAAACCCTCTTTGAGACATTCTTCTTGTCTGTCCACTCCAAGGGACTGCATCTCTTGTTGTAATATGTTGAAAACATTGAATTGGAAAAGATATTTATACCTTTTGCTACTTAGTTAAGAGTATAAATAATTGAAAGACGTTTTACATAGTTTTCTTGAGAGAGAGAACCCTAAAGAGAAGAAGCGAGGAAGGACACAGAAAGAAGAACAGGAAAAGAGAGGTGAAAGTCGGGGATAAGGATTTCTAAGGTAAGATATTTATGTTTTTATGCTTAATTATATTGATTACGTTTGATTTTAAAATTTAAATGATTTAAGATATTTAATTGATAAATAATTCAGATATGCGGTAAAGCACGCTACATGCTCTAAGTTGACCTAGGTTAATTTTTAATTATCTACTAACTCAATCAAATCAAGCTGGATCAACACCAACCCGAAAAAATATAAATAAAATTATTTTTTAAAAAAAAATTTACAAATTAATTCAATAATTTAGTGTGAGGTTTTGCATCTTATTTGGATGATATTATTGATAGGTTTCAATTTTTCACTTTCATCTTACAAAAATATTTATTTATTTTGTACGAATATTAAAAATTAAAAAAAATCATGTGACCAAAAACAAACAAACGGTGCTGCCAATTAGGCTGGAACAACACTACGAGCATTTTTAACGAGAATTGGGATTCCTGGGAAGTTCTCGCCCACACCATAACGAGACTGAGCCCATAACACGAGGAGAAGGCCTTGCCGTAGGCCTGGGTTCACTTCTAGGACTGGTCTTTGGGTGAGGCTCGGCTGTGGAGCTTAACCCAAGCTTAGAAAGCATAGGGGCATCCCCGTCCCACCTCAGTAGGTCCGGGTCTGTTTCCGAAGCTGACCTCATCTTCGACCAAACCAAACCCAACATCCAAAAAGCCGCCCAAAAACTTCATTATTACCTCACCTTACAAAAGAAAGCATCAAAGAATCGCATGAAAATTCATCTTCGGAAAATCATGGAAGTACTTGAGCAAACGTAATGAAAAGATTCTCCACTGACAAACACTGTGCAGCAGGCATCTGAAAGCTCAAACTAGTAAATAATGGGGGTACATTGAGTATCAAAGGGAAGAGAATAGAGGGACCCCTGGTAGGGTTGCCCCAGCATCGACGATGAAATTGTTGCCTGTCACATATTCTGAAGAATCGTGGATTAGGTAGCGAGCAAGTGATGTTAATGCTGGATCTGCTGTGCCATATGTTCTCAAAGGGACTGTTCTCAGAGCAACATTACTGAGCCAGTCCTTCTGCATAAGGCCCTGTGTGATCTCCGATTTGAAAAGTCCGGGTGATATTGAGTTCACTCTGATATTGTATGGTCCCAATTCCATAGCCATAACCTGATATTCCCATCATCATCAGTTTCAATATGACCTGTTCCAGAAAAGCAGGGGAAAAAAATACAGATCGAAAAACTTTGAACAACATAAAGAATTTGATGAAAATAGTTTGGTAACCATTGAAAGCAGAAGGCACATGAAAGGCCTCCACATCTCATGAGGACATCTTGATTGGACACCTAGTTCGGTAATCTTAACAAGACTCGGGGACTATCGAAGTTCATATTGAGGGTTGAGACGACGCAACAGTTCAGAGTTGTCATCAGTCACACCACATAAAAATTAAATCAGCCTGGCACAAAATGAGATGTTCACTTGATATCCGAAGTTGCTTTTGTTGCTTAGCAGAAAATGATTAGAGATTGATGTACCATACACCCCCCCCCACCCCACAACACACACACACACACACAATGATTACATAGAAATGACAACTGGTATCGTATAGCCTAACAATTTCCGAAAAATATCTATTGTCAGTTTTGTTTCATAGTGTGGAATGGACAAGGATAATCTAGCTCTCAAGATCATGATCCAAAGAAATGGATTCGATGGCTTACCAAGATAAGACTGTCGGGATGTGAAAGCTGGCCAACAAAACAAGCAGAGAGAGGGCAACGAAGGGAAAGGAAAATATTAAGAAAGCAACTGAAGTTCTTACCTGTGCCGGTCTGCTTCCCACATGCTAATTCGTACCATCAATGAACCAGACAAACTTTCATTGCCCTTGTTACCTCTCTGTATATTTTTGTTCATTTACCTTATAATTTATATAGCTTTCCTTGCTACGTTTTCCCTCCCAAGTACCACACTCTATTTTCAGGTTAGGTGATTCTAATCTTGTCAAATATAATCCTCACAGAGAGTTCATACCTTAATGATATGCTTATATTGTTCCTCTTGAAACAATCACTGCACGTCAAGGAAAGATTTCGCACATGATAGCTGGTCTGTCCTATCTTTTCGTTGATAAACCGTTCCTCTCTTTGTAGGATTTAACATCTTAGGGCCATCTAAACATGATTGAAAGAATTTTTTTTATACTCTAATCTATGGAGTAGAGGTCCCGTGCAGTTAAGACTACGAAGTTTTAGTATAGGTGTTATATTATAAATTTTTATGGGAAATAGATAGAGAGAGTTAGAAGATAACTATCTGATAATTGGATAACAAAAATAAACTTAGAAGATAAGGGTTACTGCATATATAAAAGAACGAAAGTGTAGTAAACAGGCATAACAAGTAGTGTAATTAAAAGACAGCAGTAATTATTCTAGAAGTGAGATCGTGGAAAGAACTCTGAAAGATAAAAGATTATTAACAATTGACAGATAGTTTAGTGGAGAACCTTAAAAGATGAGAGGTTATCAACAATTACCATCACTCGACTGATTATGTAAGGCAGATTACAAGAAACATTCAAGACAACTGAACATTTCAACAAAAAAACTCAAATCACTACATTGCAATTTTATCAAATTCTCAGGACTTTTCAAACCTGAAAACCAGCAGGCAATAGCTTGTATGTGATAATTCTGTAGGCGATAAACAAGTAGGCTTACAATTTTCTTTGTAATCAATATGCTTATAGTTTCAATTCCATAAACTAAAAATATCAAAAAGATCTGTTATCCAGGAATTTCAATTTGTGGATATAATTAAAATATGAATCACTCTTACGAATATAAGTATTTATTTCCTATCCTACGTTATCAAGTTTACTTTATATTCAAGTTGTTTTAATTATTTAGTTGTTTTTATAATTAAACTACTGCTTGCATGGAAATAGATTTAATCATATTAATATTGTGTAATAAATTTAGAATTACATGAATAGATCTAGAAATAAACTCAAAGTTAAAACCAATTAACTTAAAATAATCCAGAGTTCAGATTATTTTAATTATTTGGTTGTTTCTTCATTTTGAAGACTCTTTATCCTCCCACTTCTCCTCTGTTGCATCTCTCTATTTTTATTTTTTCAAAATAATCATTATCCTCCTGTCGGTATTTTGAACTTCAAAATCATGCTAAAAATAATAGATGATCTCAGGAATCAAAATGAGATTGCCAACGTTCTTAAATCACACATAACATACATCACCTTTGAAATGGCGTTCACGCCTGTCTTTGAAGCAACGTAGTGAATGCCTCCAGGCAATTGTCCACGATTAAGACCAGCAATAGAAGCTATATTAATCACTGATCCTCCTCGTTTCGAATCACGCATTCGTATACAAACAGCCTTCGAAACCAGCCAAGTTCCTGTCGTATTCGTTCTTATAACATGATTCCATTCCTCCTCGGGCAATTCCAATGGATCCCTTACAGTTCCTGCCATAAACCCACATCCAAAAAACATTAAAAAAAAATGCAATTGATCCAACAATTAAAAAACATAAAATTAAAAGAACCCATTCTTTGAACCCCAAAAACAAAAGGAACCCAACTTTCTAAAATTCTTTAACCAATACCTCTAACACCAGCATTATTAACCAAGGCATCAATCCCACCAAAAGCATCCCAAGCTTTCTGTACACACTTATCAATAGTATTTCCATCAGCAGACACATCCAACTCCACCGCCACCGCCACCGCGCGCGGCTGAATATCCATCTCGGTTGTTGAGGGGGGAGCAGGGAAAGACAAACTCATCTGATTGATTTCATCACATAAAGACTTTAAACGATCTACACGACGAGCTGCTGCTAAAATCCTGCAACCAGCTTTAGCCAAGTCAAGACAAAAGTCCTTGCCTAAACCAGATGATGCACCAGTTACTAGAACCACTTTGTTCCTTAAATCACACCATGGCTCCAACTGGGTTGCTACTTTAGTTGACATTTTTTTTTTCCTTCTTGGTATTTGGTTAGTGGGAATGTTGATCTTTAACTGAGAGGATGAGATGCAGGGGACTTTGTAGTCATATAATATATTGCCCACGAAGAATTGCACTTTTGTCGGTCTGGTTAACAAGTCATGTTGAACCTTGTAGTTCAAAGAAAATCAAATCGGTCCTTCAAACTTGAATTTTAGGATGGAATTACTCCCTCCATCCATCCAATTTTTTGTTGACATTCAATGCTAAAACTACCAAACTAAGCCAATTTATGGGTGATTTTGTGTAAATAATAATTGTGATTGTTATTATTAGACCACCTCGTAGACTCAATTTATGAGTTGGTTAAATGAATTTAAAATTTAATGAATCAACTTGGATTTATCTTAAAATGATATCATTAATGATATTATTTAGGATAATAATTAAAGGGAGGGAAATCTTTAAAATTAATCTAAACAGGTCTTATTAAGATCAAATCAATCTAAGTCATAAGGTGGCTTGTAAATTGAGTTTGATAAGTATGATTGTGGTTTTTAATAGAAATTTATATAACAAGGGCCCAGTTGTTATCTTAAGAACTACAGAGTTAAATGTGACTAAATGTTGAATTAGAGGGACCTGTGGGGTGATGAAAGAACGCGTGGCAATAGCTGGGAAGGGAGGAACGAAAAGGTTAGGTGAGAAAGGAGCGGCGGAGGACGAGAGGGAAGGAAACGGGATATTATTAACTCATAGTCGAGGGTTTTTTAATTTTCATCCTATAACTATATTATGGAATTGATTGGTTTGACTTTTTTCTATAATTACGTCTTCATTTTTTCATTGAATACATCTGATGATATTTCCACGTGTGATTTGAATACCGTGGGCCCGTCCTAAAAGGAAGTAGTCGATTTGGAGTTTTCTAATACTGCAAAGTAAATATTTCGATACCTGTAAAATTACTTCTTTAAATAAATATTGATACATCAAGATTATAAAACAATATTAAAAAAATAAGTAATTTAATATTTTTAAAATAAAACTGGGAGGGAGACTCTCGTTCTTGTTTCCTTTAAATAATTACAGAGCTTCTCCCTCTATCGTCAAGAAATAAAAAAAAAAAAATCAATATGATGTTGTCGTGATCCAGGAGACGGTCAAACCCGCATACGTATCACTCGATGCAGGAGCAATGCCGCCGCTAGACATCCATCCCTCACGGTAGGTGAGACCTGGCATAGTCGATTACAGGTTTGTGGATCTTCCAGCCTTTTTATTTTTTATGAATTAAGACTTATTGCTATGTTTTTAATTTAGTGAGAGACTGTAGGCTGTAAAAAATAGCTTTCTAATAAAATATTATTATTTGATGTTATTAGTAAATTTGGTATAGGTTAATATTCAATGTTTTTGCCAAATTTTTTATCTAGCATGAATTTAAAACTAACATGCATAAGAATTGTTTTAATATAATCATATTTGCTTGCTAAATTTAAAAATTACTTGGATTATTTGTTTGAAGGAGAGTTTTTTTAAATTTAAAAAATTAAAAGTATAATCGATAGCGTGGTTTTAATTATATATTTGATAAGTGGTAATAATTATAATTATTTTTAAAAATATTTTTATTTAAAAATATATGCTAATAAAAAATTTTATTTTAAAAAAATTATTTTTAAAATCAGCATATTAAAATATATTAATTTAAAACAAAATAAAAAATTATTTTTTTCAAAATCACTTTTAAAAAGCAATTTTAAATGCCATCTGAACACATTCAATGTTAAATAAATCAAAATTCATAACTAATCCAGAAACTATTTTTTATTTTATTTTAAAAACAAACAAATGTAAGGGCAGATGTAACGTTTGAAGAAGGTATTGAGCGCCCTTCAATTTACTATGAAATGTCAAAATGCCCAATAACAATTCGAGAATAATCTAATAATCTACCATGTTGTTTTGCAATTAGAAAAATAAAATAAAATGGAGTGATTAGCATATTAATTGTTAGCCATATACCAAATAAACAAAACAGCAATTCAGCTACCACGCCAAACAACCCTTAGTTAAAATACTGATATAAAAAATCATATTAATTGCTAGCCAAATACCCAGGAGGTTTGTTAAGTGTTTAGTTGCATGGTAGTCTTCTTCTTTTTCTTTTTTTTTAAAAAAAAAAGAATTTAAAAATATTTTTTTTAAAAAAAATAAATTAATATATTTTTAAGTATTTTTTTTACAATACATGAATATAAAAAATATATAAAAAAAAATATCCACATCAAAATATCAAACACGCGTAGAACCGCGGGATGTATGAGCCAACAAACCTGCTTTTGGATTTTTGTGAAAAGGGGGGAGAAAATGCCATGATAGCAGCATGGTATTTAACGGGAGCACAACTGCTGCTGTGTTGTCATGGCTCGTTTGGTTGTTGCCCTTCCGTGTCGGCCACATGTCCTTTTATCCACCCACCATGATCAACAATCCTTCAACACACACCTGATTTATCTGTCATTCAAGAAAACACTATTTATTTCAAGCATTTTTTTATGCTTTTAAACTACTTAAAACAATTATTTTTTTATTTTAAATTAATTTTTTTATACCCTAAAGTGGGAAAAAATTTAAAAATATATATTATTTTAATACATTTATAAACAAATTATTTTTTTAAAATCACAGCTCTTTGTATATTTTGAGAGACATGTAATTGTTGTAAAAGATGTCTATCAAAATGGTTTTTTATTTTAAAATATATTAAAATAATTATTTATATATTTTATATTTTTAATATTAACATATCAGGATTATCAAAAAATAATAAAAATTATTAATTTAATTTTTTTTTTAAGTTAAAAGTATTTTTAGAAAGCATTTAAAAAGGAAGGGAAGGGCTTCCAAACACACCATGTAGCTGAAAATAAACTTTTATAGTAAAAAAAATATTTTTGATTCAATTTAATTCAGATTGATATTTGATTATTGTGCTCTACAAGCAAGCTTGAATCTATGCTAAATTATCTACTGTAATATGTTAAAGTCAGGATTAGTGTTCTAAAAGTTGCTATTTAATTTCTTTGATTTCTTGTTAGTTTTCAAAACAAGTTACTGTTTCAATATCTTGATTCAATTTAGTTTCAATTAGCTATGCTGATTTAGCAACTGTTTAAACAGTTCACAAGTTATTTTTAAAATAATTTTAATAATTATTGATTTTTAAAATATCCCATGCTATAGTTTTTTCCATAGTGTAAGATTGTAATTTTAAAACTTGAAAAATTCTAAATTTCTCTGACACGTCACTGCGTCAAGAAAGACGGGTGACGAGGGACTTATCTTGTATTTGAGAATTATCTCAAACAATAGTTTTATAGAGGTAAAAAAAAAGCCAAATAAAAAAATGATTACATTAATCTTATTAAAACCATTTCAATATTCTCCCAAGTCACTGAATCCAAATAATTTATTGTTTTAACTACCACGTACGAGTTGATTTCTCACGATTTTAGAGTTTGCAAACTTATTCTTATCCAAATAATTTTGCAATATTATATATATATATAATTGATAGTTGCATTTTTACATCAAATATACGAGACTGAATTGAATTTTATATTTAATTTAGTTTCAAATAGGTTATTAATGATTTAAAATCTGATTTGAATCGGATTTCATTTTAAATTATTTTTTATATTAACTTGATTAAATATAAGCGACTTATTAGGTTATTCGTAATTTAATAATTAGAACGGTATTATTTCATATAAAAATAATAAATCCAGATCAACTTAAATTTTAAAGCGGTGAACTACAATACGGGTTCTAGTCTTGGATAAGATTGAAAGGGGAGCAGGGTCCAACATGTTTGGGCTTCAAAAGCATGAGTCCAGGGTTCGCCTAAATGTCTCTTTAAAACAACACCACTTCTTTTAATTTGTAAAAGCACCTAACAAAGTTGCTGATTTAATATCCTTGATGGGTCTAGGCAGGCAAGGAGCCCTGCCCACTGCCCACTGCCCACTGCCTACTGCCAGCGAGTATTTTGGATTTTGTTAGTTATTGTTTTTTAAAATACTTTTTTATTTAATAATACTATTTTTTTTAAAAAAATATTTTTAATATTAATATATAAAAACAGTACAAAATTATAAAAAATAAAAAAAATTTATAAATATGAATTTGAATCTTGTATTTCTAAAATAATCTTGAATATTATATTAAAAATGTAAGTCAATATTTCATAAATAGCAATCATGACCTTCTTTGGTTTTCTTGACACAATACGAGCTCGTTTTGTTCAGCAAACAAAACGGCATGAACAGGTCAAAACACAGGCTACGCCTTGGGAACAGACAAATGCCACAAAGGATCACAATGCTTGTCATCCTCAAGAATTCACAGACAGAATTCTCAAGAACCGAATCCCATCCTCCATTAAAAGTCCCTTTAATTACACTGAAAAACCCCTCTCTCTCTCTCTCTCTCCCTTTCTTGCTGATTGTTTTCCTATCTTTTTCTTCACTGCTAATGCGTGCTGGTGTTATGCTGCCTTGTTAGGGCATAAAACAAAAACAAAATGACCCCCTGCTTTGCCCGCTGGCTACAGTGTTGTTGTTACCAAGATACTAGATACCAGGCAGTCAAGAACGGCTATCTCTGATTACTAGCATAGAAGGTTTAAAATTTTATTAAAATAACACATTCACAGTAAATTTTCATGAAATAATACAGTTTATACTTGTAGCGGAGATATGAAAAGGTTATGAATTAGAAGTTGATTGAAGCAGTATTTGTGATAGTTTTTTTTTTACAAAAATTGTTTTGAAAAATATTAAAATAATATTTTTTTTTCAATTTATTATTTATATTATAACATCAAAATAATCTAAAATTATTTAAAATATTATTTTTAAAAATTCAAAATTTCATAAAAATTTTAATTTCACCCTACTTCGAATGAGTTTTTAAAAATACTGCAAGGTAACTTTTATTAAATTAGAATTATAATGTTTTTCTGAGCTGTCATTAATTTTTAAAATGTTTTAATTTAAAAATATATTAAAATAATATTTTTAACATCAATACATCAAAATTATCTAAAATTATTAAAAATATATTAATTTAAAATAAAAATAAAAAATTAAAATTTTTAAAAACACTTTTAAAATATAAAAATAAAAAAATTGAAAAACATTACATATTAAAACTGTATTATTCCATTAATGTTTTAATTTACCGTGCTGCTAAAAAAATCGTAGTTGGAGGAGGGTATTGTCTTTTGGGTATTTTGCAAGAGAGTGGTGGCGGAGTGATAATTGCTGCTAGGAAACTTTTCACCGCTTGCTTTAGGCTCGCTGTAATTTCTTGACAGCTGCGCCGCCTGCGAACGGGGAAAGCGCCGGAGGGTAATTGAGTAGCCTGTGATTTTGGTCGGTTGAGAGGGATAAAGTTTTCAGACGACAATAAAAGCACGCGCTTTTAATGGTAGTTTAACGTCACGCGATATCCAAGATCTGTACGGATCTCGTGCTGCTCGAGTCCCTGTTGTCAATTATTGGGCCCTGTGTTGGATCATTCCTTTCTAATAATAATAAAAAAAGGGATAATTCTCCCACTTTTTTTTTTTTAATTTCTTGTTTCGGAACCATGCTGGAGAAATAAAAATCGAAAGCACTAAAAGTCTAGTATTTATAGGCTATTATGCGAAGGTCAACTTTAATTTGTGTTTTCCTGATATTTTTTAGGGTTATAGTAAGATTTATATTTAAAATTTATTTATAAAGATGAATGTGATTATTTTTTAAATAATTTTTATATTAAAATATATATTAATAGTTTTTTAATTTATTAAAAAATATTTTTCATACTTACATATCAAAACAATTTGAAAAAACTAAGAACATGTTTATTTGAAGTTACTAAAAAATAAAAAATTATTTTTAAAATATAAAAATAAATAGGTTAATAATACGAAGATTGCACGCGGCCAGGTTTTATTTTTTAAAAAAATATAAAGTTGTAATTTTATTGTTTTTTAAATGTAAAAATATAAAAATTCTTATTTATTGTTTTTCTATCGAGGATGATTTACTTATTTAATCGTAATAAACAAATGGTAAAGACAGCCTGTACTTTCATTAATTCTCTTAACAAATATTACGGTATTGAAAGATCAAACCAAGATAGTTTAATTTTGTTAAAAAATAGTTATTATAATAAACAGTAATATGATTCTACGTGAAGTAAAAACAGTTTTAATATTGCTCGTTTGATTTTACACTCCTTCTATTACGTTTTTTAAAACAATAATTTCATAAAAAAAAAGAGTCAAAATAACTGATAAAGGAAACATCAAATGCTATGCAATCACATAGGCTAAGGGCAGATATACAGCAATGACGGGAATAAACACCCTAGAGAAGAAAATTGATTTTTGGCTTGAATGCTGATGATAAACCTACAACTTTTTATATCAGTGTATATTCTATGTTTTTTGCAAAGAAAAATCTAAGCAGTGACTTGTATTCAACTTCATTACTTCTCCTGTCACCAAAGCATGGGATTCTACACGGGCAACATTGATAGTCGTGGTGATGCATGAAGAATTATTGATTTTGTCTATTTAATTTCATGAATTTGAAGCATGTAACAAATTTCAAGGGCATGATTCTCACCTTGACCATGGTTAATTTGTTTTCATTAAAAAAAATACACTTGATCACTCATCCCAGCTCTCACGAAAAAGAAATCACGTAATAAATAATAAATGCACTGTGTATACATATCACCCTCCCAGGCCAGAAAAGCTATCAAAACCTAGTTCTTCTTTGATTATATGTCCACAGTTTCTAATAAAAGTTGAGTTGCACTACCACGTAGTCATGCAATGGGAGATCAGTTTGGTTGATGGGAGCTCCTAAAAGGAGATTTTCCAATGATTCAGGTTAATGGTGACAAAATACATGCTTGATGCTTGGTCTACTTATCATGGAAATGAAAGTTTGGACCACTTTGACTTAATTTTCGTGGGCTAGCCATAAATAGTTTTTTTATTTTTTTTTGGAGAATTACATGTAACATCTTCAGTTGGGTTCTCATTGTATCCAGTGCAACTATAGGGACCTCTCGTCTCATTTGTTACTCGGGACCATCTCCTCCATGTTTACCTTTTACGCTCTAAAATAATAAGGATACTTCTGTTCACCGAATTACAACTATGATGAGATATTGACCCAACTCTGGATATTGATCATGAGATTCTCCTTCATGAACAGTAATGATCTATCGAATCTATCCATCTGGAGATGGACGTCTGAGTCCACGGAACCCTAGCTGACCATGACTGGACATGAATTGAGGTGTTCGTCGAGGATATTGGAGCCTTGTGTACGGGCTGGCTCAGTTTAGATGTCCTGTGGAGCATCAGCTATCCGACCCGATCCTGAGTTATTTTGGTGGAAAGCTCGTTTTATTGGTATAAAATATTCACCACCAGGTCAATAAAAAGAATTTTTTAAAAAAGTAAAAAGTTATTTATTTATTTATTTTGAAAACATCTTTCTATTTTTCATTGAGTTAATTGGGTTCATTATGTAAGGATTACGGACACCACATATCTCCACATTGGTATGATATTGTCCACTTTGGGCCTAAGCCCTCATGGATTTGCTCTTGGGCTATACCCAAAAGGCCTCATATCAATGGAGATATTTGTCCATCCTTATATACCCTTGATCCTCCCCATTTCTAACCAGTGTGGGACTTTGGTCGTATACCCAACAATCCTTCCCTCGAACAAAGGACCACCGAGCCTCTCCTCAAACGATCATTTATCCATCCACTCTCTGCCACCCAGAATTTTTTATTCTCTACTTCTCTCTACTTCATCGTGTTGGGGTTAGGACACGTCCATGAAGTACCGGAGAGTACTACCTGACTTTGAGAGTTTTTTGCTCTTTGTAGGTCAACTCCTCTTCACCGTGTTGAGATCAGGACACGTTCATGAAGCATCCGGAGCACACCGCCTATCCAATAGAGCTGATCCATGGATTACATCGTGATTTAATTAGGGCCCACCACCTTTTGTTCGGGATTCTGAGAATTCATCCATCATGGCTAACTCCGGGGTATGGCTCTGATACCACTTGTAAGGATTACGGACACCACATATCTCCACATTGGTATGATATTGTCCACTTTGGGCCTAAGCCCTCGTGGATTTGCTCTTGGGCTATACCCAAAAGGCCTCATACCAATGGAGATATTTGTCCATCCTTATATACCCTTGATCCTCCCCATTTCTAACTAATGTGGGACTTTGGTCGTATACCCAACACATTCTGAATTTGTATTTTCTTATACTCCATCTTAATTAGCTAAGAAATGAATTTGTTGGGTTCTAGATTGAACTACCAAAGGGTTTCATAGCTTGGTTACTAAAAGGTAAAATTAATCATCTAATCAATGACTAATAGAAGATGTTTGACACAACTTTTATTTTTAATTTTATATGCTTGGAAAATATATTAAATTTATATTTTTTTAATATTTTTATTATAATTTTGATACAGTAATATTAAAAATAAATAAAATAATTTAAAATAAAATTATTTTGATATATTTTCAAAAAAAATTATTCATAAAAACATCTTATACTATAATCACACTCATCATGATATACTACACTTACAAACACTAAAAAAAAAGAGTCATCTGCCCACTGCTCGGTGGCAGGACAACCCAGAGATATAAAATGAATCATGCACATTTCGTTGTCTGAGCTCTGAAATTGTTTGAGTCTCTAGTGACCTAATTGTACCTAATTAATTGTACTAAAATCCTATAAATATCAAAGAAATGCTGTGTAAATTGCATCCATTTCCATAGGTCATTGCTAGTGGAGTCTTGTCATGATGTTGTCGAGCTTTTTAAAAATGAGCATTGTGAATTAGACCGTAAAAAAAAAGAAGAAATGTTATTTTCAATTGAAAACGAAACACAATACCAAACCCAGAAATAAAATTGAAGAACAAATTGAGGCCCACAGGGACATAAACAATGATGACAGTAGTCAGCAAGTGTCACGCATGGTGTTGTGAGATTCAGATTCCCTACCCGTATGCTGCTGCAATCATTCCAGCATTTGAGAGTATTGTCATTTATGCTTCCTTTCCCCTTCCTTTTTTATTTTTGCTGATAGGTTCCTTTCATGTTTCCTGTACTCACTCTCTCCCATGGCAGAAGGAGTTGTCTGTGGTCATTGGACTCTTCTCATCGGGTATTGCTGTAAAATGTGTATGGTTTTAATTGTTCAAGACTCCATTCTTCCACTGTTCATTCTCTTCCTTGCTGCTGCGAACGAGCTCTGTAAAAATTTATGTTTTTTTTTTACTTGGTAACCATTTTTGGTACGATTTAATTCTAATTAAATACTAATTATTTTTTATTTTTTTATAAAAAATAAAATTAAAATAAAAAGGATATCAATCATAGATGACATATCATAAATTTCATGAAAGATACATTTTGATCCTTAAATATAAATCATATAAATTTAATATCTAAATATTTTTTCAATTTAATTTTAGTATAAAAAATTATTTTTATTAATTTTTAATCGTTGGTTGAGATAGGAGAGAAAGTGGTCAATGAATTTTAACAACAAAGAAATAAAAGTGTCATTGATATTAATTTAAATTACCAAAATATATAATATTCTTGTAAAATAATTTTATTTAATTAGAATATTTTATATTAGATATTTTTGACATTTAAAGTTCATGAAAAAAACATATATATGCTCGGATTAATTTTAATTTTTAAATATTTTTTAGGTTTTATATATGTTTTTATGCCTTAACTTTTTGATAATCGTAGCTACCAAATCTATTAAACCAAACAACATGCTATTTAATTTTTTATAAAACAAATTAGGACAGATAATATTTTGTATATCTTAGTTGCAAGCAACAAAAATAAAGACTTCATTGCACAAGAGAGCCCCCTTGTCTATTTGAATTAATGGTTATTTTTCTAGTTTTTTCTTTATTTTTTTAAAAAAATTATATTTTTATTTCCTTTTTATTTGCTTGAAGAATTTCTTTCAGATAACTATTATTATTTTTAGTTATATAACTATATCTGAAGAGTTTTTCTAATTTATTTATATATTTTTTATTTTTTGAATGAATGAATTTATATAGTATTTTTAATATATGTAGCTTTGGATGATTTTTTTATTCTATTAGATTAATTTAACTTGTATTTATATTTTTAATATTATTTTTTTAAATAAAAAAATAAAATATAATAATAAATAAATTTAACAAATATAACTAGATAAATATCATGTTTTTCAACATTAAAAATGTTTACTTGCACCTATACCTCAAAGCCCATGAAGTCCAGCTGCGGAAGATTCACTGTAATTAATGCTTCATGATGCCCTCGTGGAGTGTTTCCCTGTGACTTCTTGTATTCGCCTCCACTACCAATTATCAATGGATAGCGAACTCCTATAAAACCTTTTTTCAATGAAATATTTTATCGTTAAATCTACTAATAATATAAATTGTTAACAAAATAGAATTTATATGTCGATGGAATATTTCATCGGGGCTTTTCAGTCTTTTTACATGTAGACACTATACAAAATAAGAAGAATGGGGATCGTCTTGAGTGATTTGATGCTTCCTGTTTTTATATTTTAAAAATATTTTTTAAAAAAATTATTTTTTATTCATTTTAATTCATTCGTATTAAAAACAATTTTAAAAATTTAAAAAATATTTTAATATATTTTTAAATAAAAAATAACAATGTAGAGTCAATAAAAAATAAGCCAATCAAATCTAGACATGTGAAAAAAATTAAAATTATTAAAAAAATAAAATATTTTTTTTATTTCACTTTAATACAATTCACTTTTCAAAAAGTTTTTTCTCTTAAAATAAATATAAAAAATATATTTATATTATTTAAAATATTATTTTTATCAATTAACCACTTTAAAATTACATCTTTCGTTGGAGATGCTCTAATCTAGAGATATATAGCTGCTTCACATCGAAGCACATCAAGGCTTTTCTTCTTCGTCAACTCAGCGGACCATCATCCTTATGAAAAAAAACATATAATTAAGCATTAATTAGTTCATACAAAAAGACTTAAGAAAGATTCCAACAACTCCGCCCAGTCAACAAGTTTTTGTGGAAGTAGAATCAATGTCTGGATCTTGACTAACAAGGCTCCTGCTAACCAGATTAAACGCAGGAAAGGCCACGCTTCATCTGCACCAGAGGGCTGAAAAGAAAAAAGCTAAAAAGGAAGGTAGAATTATCGAAAAATTCACATGGTAAATGTGCTTTTCGCAAGTGGATCTGTCGCTAGTCCCTCGAGGCAGAGATTGATGTAGAAAGTAATTTTTGTTGAGAATTATATTAAGATGATATTATTTTTATTTTTTATTTTTTTTTATTATACGGTAGCATGTTTAACATGTCAAGATTATACACAAAAAGACACAAATTTTAAAAATTTCATGTGACATGAATAGAAGTAACAATGTGAAAATTGTTAAGAATTTAATGAGTTTTTATTTTTAAACAATTCTTTCCATTATTAATTATGAAATTTGTCAGGAGAAACAGCATAGATTTCATGAATCCTTCTGGTCTAAGGAGTTGAGATTAATCGAAGAAGATAATAAAAGTTTTCTTAATATAAGGTAACTAGGGACACAGTTTATTTTTGTATTTTATCTTTATTGATTTGTTTGTTAAGCACCTTTAGCGTTCTACAGTCAAAATGAAAATGAAGTGCAAGTAAAGTACTATACTGGCTGGAAGTGATTTACAAAGTTTATTTTGTGTTATTAAGAGTTCATATGATGTGTAAATAGAAAGGTGATATGAAAATAGGATTATTTTTTTTTAAAAAAAAATTAGATAAAGCATCAATAATATACAACTTGCAAAACACTCTTAATATTTCTTTTTTTTTAATCACATGTGTGTTTGATAGCATAATTTATGATATTTTTTAAAGTGTTTTTTAATTAAAAAATATTATTTTAGATTTTTTATATTAGTTTATTAAAATTATTGAATGATATCCAAAAAAAATATTAATTTTGAGTTGCATTAATAAGAAATAATTTGAAAAATAATGAAAAACAGAAGCTATATTTTTTAATACAAAAAAAAATAAAAATTAGAGAAGAACACAGAAATAAAAGTGGGAGTGTGAGAATCTTTTCTATCTGTTTTTCTCTTCATTTTTCACTCGTTTCTTTTTCTATCTGATATGCTGCTGGCTAGTCCTTTTCCTCTCTCACTCCACGCACACACACACAGCGACGCTGCCCCCCCTCCAGTACAGGCCCTTAGGTATATAGATACCCTCTGTCTTTGAAAAAATAGTACTCTAATTTCTGTTTCAAACTAGTTTGGCAGCAGAGAAAACGAGGGAAAACCTGAGGGAAAAAGTGAGAAAATTATGAGGGGTCTAATCTGTCTTGCATAATCTGCGAAACCTCTCTGGGTTTCACTGCTAACTCTATTTTCTCATCTGGGTACTCTTTAAAGCTCCCAGAACCTCTCTTAAAAACTGAACTTGATAAAGCAGCGATGATCAGTATCGTAGACCTCTACCATGTCCTTACAGCTGTGGTACCCCTCTATGTGGCCATGATTCTGGCTTATGGTTCTGTCAAATGGTGGAAAATCTTTAGCCCTGATCAATGTTCAGGGATCAACAGATTTGTTGCTCTGTTTGCGGTACCCTTGCTTTCTTTTCACTTCATTTCCACCAACAACCCCTATGCTATGAACTTAAGGTTCATTGCTGCAGATACCCTTCAAAAAATTATTGTCTTGGTGGTTTTAGCTATTTGGTCCAGAGCTAGCTCCAGAGGCTCCCTTGAATGGTCCATTACTTTGTTTTCACTCTCTAGTCTCCCAAACACTCTTGTTATGGGCATCCCTTTGTTGAAGGGAATGTATGGAGATTCCTCGGGGAGTCTCATGGTCCAAATAGTTGTTCTTCAATGCATAATATGGTACACATTGATGCTGTTCTTGTTTGAGTATAGAGGAGCTAGAATCTTGATCGGTGAACAGTTTCCTGACACAGCTGGCTCTATAATATCCTTCAGGGTTGATTCTGATATTCTTTCTTTAGATGGTAGAGAGCCATTGCAAACCGAGGCTGAAGTCGGTGAAGATGGGAAGTTACATGTTACTGTTCGGAAATCAACTAGTTCAAGATCAGAAGTTTTTTCTCACATGTCCCATGGTCTAAATTCTGGTCTTTCATTGACTCCTAGACCATCTAATTTGACCAATGCAGAGATATACTCTCTACAATCCTCAAGGAATCCTACCCCAAGAGCATCGAGTTTTAACCATACTGATTTTTATTCAATGGTTAATGGCAAGAATGCGAGTCCAAGACACTCTAACTTCACTAACTTGCAATTCGATGAAGAAAGTGGTGGACTTGGGGTATTTGGTAATGTTCCAAGAGCAAATGGAAGTGCTTATCCTCCCCCACCAAATGCTGGAATCTTTTCTCCTGGGGGTAAAAAGAAGGCAAATGGGGCTGAGAATGGCAAGGATTTGCATATGTTTGTTTGGAGTTCAAGTGCTTCACCAGTATCAGAAGGTGGCCTACATGTCTTTAAGGGAGGGGATTATGGCAATGACCTCGGTGGGGTAGCTAACCATAAAGGTATAAACACTAATACTAGACGGTATTTGTTTGAGTTTTTGGATTATGTTGGTGTCTTACATGTTGTGATTGTGATTACAAGTTATTGGGCAGAAGAGTTGTGGATTATTTCTTGGAACCTTGTGTCTCTTGGGAGAACTGTTTTTGTCTCGTTGAATATTAGCGGTTTTTTCATTGGAGAAAGCTTACTTGTTTTTCTGTTATGTCAAGTGGGATTTGTTGGTTTTTGTTTGTTGCACTTTTTTTCTCGTAGCTTTCCATTTTGCCTTTGCTTTAGCGTGGGCATGGCTTTGATGCTTTTATCAACAAGGTGTCCCCTTTATTTTTGTCTTTATTTCCTTACTTTCATCACTGGTAAGTCATGGTGACATCTCTAGTTGTGTAACCTTGCTGGTATTGTGTAACACAATTAGTGTTAATGTTCATGTTTAAAGTATTATGGCATTGTTTTACTTGCTTCTTAAAAAAACAGAATCCTCTGTTTCATGCTGGTGTTATTTTCCCAGGCACTGATGTGTTTTAATTGTGATGTTTAGATTATGATGATTTTGGTCGAGATGAGTTCAGCTTTGGAAACAGACCTGGACCTAATGGAGTGGATCGGGATGGTCCAGTGCTTTCTAAGCTTGGTTCAAGCTCTACAGCCGAGCTACACCCAAAGAGTGCTGCTAATGATGAAGCCAAGCCAACTGTCATGCCTCCTACGAGCGTCATGACAAGACTCATTCTCATTATGGTGTGGAGAAAACTTATAAGAAATCCAAATACCTATTCCAGCCTGATTGGCCTCACCTGGTCTCTTGTTTCATTCAAGTATGATGCTAGACTATGCAACTCGCCATTCAGTTTATTGAGAACTTTTCTCCCGTTCGATACATTACCTCAAAAAGTATTTGCAATATAACAGGTGGAATATAATGATGCCCGCGATCATTGCTGATTCAATAGCTATTCTATCTAATGCTGGTCTTGGGATGGCCATGTTTAGTCTTGGTAAGTCAATGATCAGACTCTATTAAACGATTTCTTGACTTGTTTGCTTGATCTATCTTGGTAACTTGGCTGCAATTTGGAAAGGGCCTGTCATTGTTGACTAATAAAAATTATTTTGTGGGTTTGTAGGTTTGTTCATGGCATTGCAGCCCAGGATCATCGCCTGTGGAAACTCAATTGCTTCCTTTGCCATGGGTGTTAGATTCCTCACTGGTCCTGCAGTCATGGCTGCTGCTTCATTTGCTGTTGGTCTACGAGGAGATCTGCTGCGCATTGCCATAGTGCAGGTAAAACCCTGAGAATAGTCATATGAATATCACACCGTATCTATAGACAATTTTTTGTTTACACGTATTCTACTTGTTCTATCAGTTGACAGAACAGTGTTTTGAATTTTCAGGCAGCTCTTCCACAAGGGATTGTGCCCTTTGTCTTTGCAAAAGAATATAATGTTCATCCTGACATACTGAGCACTGGGTTCGATACTCTAAATCCTGTTTTTTACTCTAATATAATTCCTGCTGAACGGCGTTTATTTTTAGAAACTCAAAACACTTCTGGAAAGAAATTATTCTGCTTGTTCATAAATCTTTTTCATGGGATCATGAATGATAGTGATGGTTCATTGTAAAGATTTGCATTTTTCACGAATCTTAATGCAAAGTAGTTTACGACAATTATTAGAAAATTAGCATATATTTGCTGTAGCTTCCACATCAATCGCTGAACTGTAACTTGCCCGTTAATGTACCACATACAAGCATTAATGATTTTTAATCCCTTAATTATGCTTTATTCATTATTGTACTGTCTTTTGTCTTTGTTTTTGATATCCTGATTTTCATGTGGCCGCAGAGTTATATTTGGGATGCTAATTGCTCTACCCATCACACTGGTTTACTACATTTTGCTGGGACTTTGAAGGTGAGGGCATCACAGGAGCTGACTGATGAGCATGGCATCACAGGAGCTGATGAGGAGCTACAATTAGTTATTACAGTAGTAGTACCGAACACATCTGGCCATCGGGAATTTTCGGGCATCCTCTAACAGAACATGAATCGAAGTTAGAAAGAAACTAGCGAGGAGAAGGCTTTAGGAAGAGTTGTTAGGAAATGGAACAAAGTGTAATTCTCTAATGAAATAACCATTGGAGGGCCTAGAAATCTTCGAGTCATTTCCCCTTTTTCCCGTCTCTAAAGCCGTGTGCTTTTTTGCCTTTTGTTCTTCTGATCAAAGAAAGTGAAGCTTGCTTGTATTTGAGATGCCCCTATTGATTAACCTTCTTTAAGTTCAAAAAAATAAGATTGCTATTAAATTCTGTATGGAAAGCTCAGTAAAAATCCGTGTCCACCGCAACAACCAGGACCTAGACATGGGAAAGCACACAGGGTTTTCGGGTTCTCAGTCTTTGTGGTCAGGGACCTAAAAAGGTCGCAAGGGTGTAAAGAGCACTAGCTGTCATGTCCTATTCTTGTCTGTGAACTAGCGTACATTTTAAGACCACACTTGAAAAGTTGGCAGGCCTATGATCCTAGACTTAAAAGAGACCTTTATAGGATGTGTTTGGCAGCATGACATAGCTTTATGATAATGGCAACACTAGGAGGCTATCATGCCAAATAGGTTTTGCTGGTTTGTTGGAGACCATTAATGGACCTCTTGTGAGGCTGTCTTCTGGAAGTGGGCTTTTAAAGGCATGTTGATTTAGGGCTACTTCTCCATTGAATCTGTCAATGGAAAGTCTCCTTTTAATGGGGAAAGCAATCATAATCCTTGAATTGTTTAGCTTTTATTCTTCGCGCTCCCCATTCTTTCCAGCCAAACATGCTTGCTTGCCCTTTTAAGCATTTGGTTGTGTCAATAAAATCTACAAGTCATAAAGAGATTTTATGTGTTTAAAACAGTTTTAAACAAAACTTCTGTGTTTCGAAATATGAGATACATGAGTACATGTCATGATTTTATTACTTTCTGTTCTTTTTTAAATCTTAGAACAGTAATTAAACGCTAATTAAACGCAGAAAAGCAAGGAATTTAAGAATTCAAAAGCATTACTTCTTTTAAGGATTATGGATCCTCTAATTATTTGATTAATTATGGAATGGTGGGAAGGTGAGTTATAATTTTGCTTTGTGATAATGGTGGTGATGCCATGCATCATGGACATCAAAATTTCCTGAAGATTCAAGTGGGATAAGGTGTCGAGGAATATCCACCTTCCAAGAATTTATTTATTTATTGTTGATGGGGAGACCCTGGAGGTTCTTTCCCCTTAATTTCTGCCCCACTATAAACAATGCTTTCAAGAACATAATTACCTGGTGCTTGGGATTTTGAGATGCCACACAAATGTTTCTACTTTTACTTCAAAGTCTTGGCTACTGCTTTTTACTGTGATAGCCTTTGTTTTTTCATTTATTTTCGTTATTTCATATAATTTTTTAAATTATAACAGGAAAAACTTTTATAGAACCAAATACAAACTTATAATAATGCATTGTGTGTATATCATTTATTTATTTTCTATTCTAATCTAGCCAAAATATATTAATATTTTTATAAAAAAATATCATTGATTTATCTAACTTGAGTATTGTATTAGGATATTTAGATATAGTTTACCAATACAAGACTGAGTTAATACTTTATTTTGGGTTTAGTTTAAATTTCTACAATTAATTAATCAATCAAATCTTCACCACTTCCACTTATGCACATACATGATATTTATACATTAATAGCTTATAATTTTAGGATTTTTTTCTATGAAGAATAACTTAATAACTTATCATATTAGGTGAAATTTTAAAATATAATTTATATTATTTTTTAATATATCTCTTTAAGTAAAAGATTTTTGAACTTGAAACTTACATATATTCATATTATTTTATGCTAACTTTTTATCAAATAAATAAGAATAATGATATTTGAATTCGTGATCGTTTGGTCATCAAAACTCTTATAATATTTCAAAGAACTATCTTAACACAATAACTTCAATTGTTAGATAAAATTTTTAAACATAATTTATATTATTTTTTAACAATAAAAATCATTAAAAAAATAACCTTTAGTTTAGAAATTCTTTTTTAATGACCATTAAAGCCCATTTTTAAGCTGAAAAATTGTAAATGAAATGCAGGGTCCCAAGAATACTCAAAGACAAAAGAAAATAATAATAATAATATTTTTTTCTAATGAAACATTTGGTTATTATTTTGAAATAAAATAGATAATTGAGTCATAAAGAATATATCTCCTATCATTTTTTTGTCTTGAAACAATAAAAAATATTTAAAAATTATTACAAAAATTAATTTATTGTATATTTTTGTTTTCATCAATTTAATTAAATAAATTTTATTTTCATTTTTTCTAAAATGAAACACTTACCAAACACACTTATCTAAAATGCCTAACATCAAGCACATGGATATTACTCAACCTTTTTCTTGATTGAATTTCGATGAGACACATCTCATTTACTTATGTATGTATTGTCTATAATTATCTAAATTAATTTGATTAAAATATAAAAATAAATAAATACAATTACAACAACTTCAAATAAACTGCTAAATATCTAAAGATTAATCACTTTTGTAACTCACCCCATCTTTTTTCTCCATTTCCTTTTGTGTTGGCCATGCCTCCATCTCTCTTGCATGCGAATTGAAAATTGGAAGATCAAATGATGTTCCATCATTTCACTTCATCAAAAGCCGAATCCTCATACCAAGCACGCTTAATTTATGGAAATAACAATAATAAAATTACGAGAAGGAGAGAAAAATAATGCAGCAATTCGCCTTTTCAACCGATAGTGTTTTATGATAATAATTATTTTATATTAAGACATTAAAATAATTTAAAACAAAAAAAATTATTTATTGTTTTTTTGGAAAAACACGTCCCATGATCTGCAAATCATGGCAAGTGACAGACGCTTACTAAAAAGTACTTTAATGGGTGCAAAGTGACACCAATCTCCATCGAAAGCAGACAACACTGCTGAGTTGCCCTAATTAATATCACAAGTGGGTTCGACTTTTCTCTTCTTTATTCTCATAGTTCAGAACACACTGATTGAACTATGAAAAGTTCAAAAAAATTGAGATGACCTTAGTGAATATAATGATGAGGCCAGTTAGTAATTTTCCGAATGATCTTCCATAGAGCGTGCAGCACATGTGCCACCATTGCAGTCACTAGCATCCCTCAAGGCCTTATATAGTTTCTCCCTTTTGCTTTCAATATTATTTTACTTCCTTGACAAAGCAGAAGCTCTGTAACTCCTGGAATCTATGTTGCATGATCCATACCACCCCATTTGCCTTTTATAATGTAATGAATATGTGTGAGCTTACAAGTAGGTGTAAAGGCAGAAGGGAGGCTAGTTTTCTGTGGAGACCATGAACAGAGAATATGTTGGTGGAAGGTTGGATGTGAAAAGACTGGTTGCAGTGACAACAGAATTGCATTTTTTTTAAAAACAATCTTGTAAAAAGAGTGCTTTCTGAGGAATATATAGATCCTGACATGGCGGGCCAAATACTTAAAGTTATTTTATATTTATATATATTTAATTAAAACTATGGTTAATATTAAAATTAAATAAAAATAGTTTAATATATTTGGTTAAAAATATTTTTTAAATTAAGATCATAGAATAATTAAAAAAGATATATATTGATAAATTTTAAGTTAAATATTGTAAATTTAACCATTATTATTACATCATTAAATAAATAATATTTTATATTAAATATTTTTTATTATTCAATTAAAATATCTATAATTTCATCATATATAAAATTCATTTGATAAAAATTATAATTTTAATGGTTTTTTTAAATATGCAATAAAATCAAGTAAAATATCATTAGAAATAAAATTAGAATTATGATTAAATTATACAAATACTACATCATTATGTGATTTTTTTTAATTTATATAGTATTATTAAATAGTATTAAATATTAATTTTTCAAGTAAAACACAATAAAAAATTAAATTTCTTATACTATGTCTGCACTGTTTACTTTAAGAAGTAAACACTGTTTCTTTCTAAGGTGAATGTTGTCAAGTGAATTAATTGACTCTGCACAACGGGAAGAAGCAAAATCAATGCTGTTTTTGGGTAACTTGTGGTTAAAATGTAAATTATAATGGGTCCTACACACGATAAATAACATTTTTATTTGACCAAACATTTTGTTTTTGTAATTTGTTTTAAAAAGCAGAAGCAAATACAAAAATAAATACTCTCTAGATAATGAATGACTCCATATGTGATGACTAACCTTCGAGTTCATAATTGAGCTAGATGTAAAATTTTACTCTCAATATGTAAAATTTTGTTCTCAATTATTGGGAAATTTTGATTTCTAAAATACATTATGAAGGATGATTTTTATGTTGTTTTTTGTCCCACTACTGTTTAGTGACAATGATATCATAATAGTTGTCAAATATAGATTAATTCAAAAAACATTTGATAATGTAAAATCTAACTCAAGTTGGATTTATAATTAAAGATGAATTAATTAATCTAGTTAAAATTTAATTGGATCAATTAAATCTCTTCAATACTCAATGGACTCTAAATGATTTCAACCTGGTTTTTTTAATTAGCTAAAAAACCTTAATAATTTATCAAAACTAATTCAATTTAGTGTAGCGGAAGTTATTATTTAAAGTGTTTTTTATTTGAAAATATATAAAATAATTATTTTATTTTTAAAATTAATATATCAAAACAATAAAAAAATATTAATTTAAAGTTTTTTAAAAAATTAAAATTTTTAAAAAGAATGGATACATCACACTGCTAAGTAAAACATTACTAATTTAATATTTTTAATCACAATGCCACTTGAGCAAATGGTCTGCGTCTTATTTCTACTATGAAAACAAAAAATCCTGGTTTGAATTTAATTTTTGTATAGAGCCAAAATCATGCTGTTCTTGAGCAAATGGTTTCTGGCCAGCCCTCAATATACGCATGTCCATGTATAATCTAGGTTGATTTCAGTGCTTGTATCTCTTACGAGCCCACTCAAGCAAACACAACTGCTAGCAAGGCCCGAGCACGATGAGTCTTTCAGCTGGTATAGCTCTCTTCACTGTCGGCTCATATCGAGCCTATGGTCCATATATTTTTTTTTCAGTCATGACAAAAAATAATAGATAATCAAGTCAATTGGATTAACTTGAGTTTTTAAATAAATCAAGTTTTATTTATTTCCTTAAATTTATAATAATTTAGATTCTAGATGATCATCCAGGTATTGGATCAATTCACTAGATTGATTTGAGTTTCACAATTATGTATCATTCAAATTCGAAGGATGGGAAATTCAAACGAAAATGTATAAAATAAGTTAATCGATGATCACAATGGGTTTCCACTGTATATTGCCATCAACAACCTTGTTGATAATATGGGAGTATGGTAGATTTTTTTTTAAATATATTAAAATAATATATTTTTTAAAAAATAATTTTAATATTAACACATCAAAACTATTCAAAAACATGAAAAAAATTCAAAATTTTACAAAAATGAGGTTGGATCGCAATATAAAACATGACTTAATATCTTTAGGTGACCATCACTTTATTAATATAACATGAAATAATTTTTAAAAAAGATATAAAAGAAACCATTAACATTTTGTTGGACTCAGGTAGATCAAATTCAGTTAAAAAAAATAAGCCAGAAACAAAGATACATGAAGACATTTAATAAGTGAACAAGAATCCCTCAAAACGCTGGGCACAATTTACACCTAGCTGAAAATTAAAGTAAATAATTTAATTTATCGTTGCATCTGTATAAAAAATTAAGAATCACTAATCCCACCATAAAAGCAGTCACGCTATCTTCATTTTGTTAGTGACCTTGAACTGCAATTGTATAATTGTGAGCTATCATCTTGCAGTCAATCTAAGTCTAAGTACGTATAGATGGAAATTAATGGAACTGTGTATCGACTATATACACAGGCCCAGATGCCTTAGGGCTCAAGCTGGTTGCTGCACAAAATTTGCATGCCGCAGGAAAATCCATAAGAGTATTTTGGAAACAGTAGAAATCATTTGCAAATTCCAATTTTTTTTTGGGTTACAGGAGAATTAAAATGCATTTGCAGGTAATAAATTAACTTTCATTAACAAAGCTATGGCTTGAATTAAACCTAGAGTCAAATTCTCAGATTAATAATCAAAATCATGTATAAAAAGAAATAATAATTAAAAAAAAAAGGAGAAAAAGGGATTGTGCTTGGACTTTGGATCCCCCAGCTCCCATTAACAATGGGTTCGGTTCACTCATTTGCCTTTCCCTAACATCATTGCGATGATATTCTGTGTTCCGAAGAAGACCCCAATAGTGTTTTTCTGTTTAATTCTCGATTTTTTTCTCCTTTTAACTGGCCTAGTAATCTTTTGTTCATGATGATTAAAAAAAAACTTGTTTGACCGCTATAGTGTTTTGCCCTCACCACAATTTCAATTTGTAAATGGATCAAGCAAAGAAAGCCTACCAATCATGATTGATATATATGTCCTGACCACAATTTTAATTTGTAAAAGGATCAAGCAAAAACATTCATGATTGATAGTTTACTTGCTTTAACACAGACACAAACATATTGAAAATAGTTTTTTTTTTTTGAAAAAAAAACATTCATGCACTACTGGTATGGATGTTTTGTACAATGCCTTTCGATGAATCCATTTTAAGATTGTTTCTACCTCAATATATTGAACTAATCCTTTTCCTTTTTGAGATTTCAAGGACTCGATTTAAGTTTTTCATTGACTAAAGAAGCATCCTTGCTTACAAGATTGAAAATATCAGACGTGAATTCCTCAGCTCACGCTCTCACCGTAAAGAAGCAAAACCAATCCCAGTAGGTTATGATACCCTATTGGCCATCGTTGTTAAACTTCCTAGTTATACGAGTTGATTTGGTGACTTGCACCCTGGCCTAATAATCAAGTGACCCGGACTCTAAATCGAGTCAAGTTCCAAACCGTTTCCGACAACTATGATCGATATTTCCCTATCATGGTTACAAGAAAAGGAAACAAGGGAAGAAGAAAGAGCTCCTACAGACAACATAAGGAGCTACTAACTGAAATAATCTTGCAGATACATTGATGATTATTTACTATTGAATAGCACTGCCTGTTAGGCATTTAGGTCAGCATACACAACTCTTTCTAACATGGTGAAAAAGAATAAACGCAAAGGTTGAATATGAGTTTTCCTCTCAAGACTTTATGGAAGAAAAGATTCCTGGAAAATTTTCCAAAATTGACTTCTTCCTGAAAAGTTATTACATGGATCCCGCTCGATTGGTCGGCGAACCGGTATTGTTATTGGCGACGGAAAGAACAGAAATCAAGCTACTGTGGTGCACATCTCAGGTTTTGGTTTGCAATTCATAAATCCTCTAATTAGGTATGAATTTGAGACTTAATGATGGCATGGAATGGAGATTAATTTTCGTTAGCAAAAAGAAGAAATTATTTTTGAGGATTATATATAGATAATTAGTAGGTGTATTTCGCATGTTTTCAACCAGGGCTTAATTAATTTGAAGGTTAATTAGTTAATATTAATTTATTTTCTCATAAATTTCATGTAGTGGTGGTTGATGAAAAAACAATCAGGATCTATATGGCACCTTGACTAGTTTCTGCTTTCCAAATATGAATGATTTGATTTTTAAACCTAAAAGAAAAATGCAGTCTTATTACCAAATTAATCAACACTATTTATATTCGATAAAAAAAATGAAAATTAATCATAATGAATTCCTTGATCTATCCTTAACTAATTATATGGGATTTAAGATGTTAATGAGAAGATTAATTCTTGTTAATTAGGTTTAAAGCTTGTTTTAGAGTGTGATTATATTTATTTTTTAGATAATTTTTTTTATCAAAATGATTTAAAAATATTAAAAAAATATTAATTTAAAGTAAATAAAAAATAAAAAAATTAAATTTTTTTAAAAACATTTTTAAAAAATAAAAATAAAAGTCAAAATTACCAATGAATATCAATTGAGTTAGAAAAGGAAATAAAAATTATAGGAAGTCGTAAATATGTGAGTGGCTTAGCCATGTTATAAGGCTTCAAAATCCCAAACAATTAACGCATATACTGATCATATTCATTTGAGAACTGTTTTGAAAAATGCAAGTCATTAAATCATTGGATTAATGCAAATCAATTATTTTTATTGAAACAATATGGCTTCATTTTCTCAAAGAAATCACTCGGTGTTGATGTAGATGGGTTCTAACCAAGTTTAGCTCCCTTATAAACTAAATTACATATTTTTTAAATAAAATTAATACTTGTTTTAATTTAGCTTGAATTTAATTAGGATTAACTTAAATTTCAAATCACATGTTTCTTAGCTAAATTCGTTATTAGGGTATTTTCAATGATAAAAAAACCATTAAAAAGCCAAGTGATTATTATAATATTTTGACTAAAGTCATTTTTTTTTACCATGCGTTACTCTAATGAAAAAGAAATTTAACAAGATATTTTATATTTACATGGAATGATAAAAGAGAAAGGGAATGTTTAAAGAGAAAAAATAGTTAATTTTTTCCTTTTATTTTATAGCTTTTCTATAAAAAAAATACATGAAATTTTTTTAATTTTAAAAAAATATATTTTGATATCATATATAACTACTTTCTGAAAAAAATCAAAATAAATAAATATTTTTTTAAAAGTATTATTTGACATTACATTTCAAAAATATTTTTAAAAAAATTTAAAATTATTTTATTTTATTTAAAATTAATATATTTTAAAATTATTTTAATAAGAAGATGTTAAAAATAATTTTTTTTAAAATAAAAAATATTATTTTAATATATTTTAAAATATAAAACTTTTTAAAAAATAAGTATAATGAAACCCCTGAACACGCAAGGCTCAGCATACGGGGTTCAACAGGTATAGTCGTAGCTCCTATTATCATTAGTCCTCCGGGTCCACTGCTTTACACGAAACCTTATCCTAAAACGACATAATAAGTCAAATCAAACGACTACAAATAAAAATCCCTTTAAAGACAAACCCAAAACCACCGAAAGGCATAGAGCCCTACACTATTTTCAACACAAGAGATTGAAAATCTCCCCTCCCTTTCCCTCCCCTCCCTTTCCCTCCCCTCCGTTTCACTTTCTCTTCTCTTAGAGCAATCCAAAAACACAACATGCAGCCTGAAAACTGCTCAGAGAATTCACAGTTGTACCGCTTTCTTGCAGAGAATGGAATGATTAACGTTGGAGCATATGGTTTCCCAGCCGCGATGCAAACCTTGTGTACTTCATCAGCCACCTCCTACCATAACAATAATTACCACTTTGAAAGTTCTGTAATCACTGATATGACAGCACAAGATAGAGCTCTTGCTGCTTTGAAGAATCATAAGGAAGCTGAGAAGAGAAGGAGAGAGAGGATTAACTCTCATCTTGATAAGCTTAGAGGCCTCCTTCATTGCAATTCCAAGGTAGTTATATAAATATTTTATGTGTGTATACTATTTGTCGTGTTTTCTAAGTCTTTTGTTGTGTGTGAATTGATCGTGTTTTTAGTCATGAAGTTTAAGGGATTATATTAATATTCTATCTCTAAAATTTTCTTGTGAGGGTTGCCTTGATTATGAGAGAAAAGGATCACATTCAACTTGCAGCTTTAAAGTTGTTTTCATGTACAAGTTTGTAATTTTTCTCTTCCGGGATTCATCTAGACTTAAAAAACATGATGTATTTCAGGGTATACCACAATGTTTTGCTTTATTAATTTTGACTGTTTGGCTGCTGAGAATCCGTGGGAAGTGAAAAAAAAATCGAAACTTTGAGTTCTAGACTTTTCAGTTTTCATTACCCTTGACCCGCGAAGCCGAAACCCCTACTGCCTGACTTGGCGTTCGCCTAATCAAGATCAGTTGGCATTTGTATTGTACTCAAGTGTCCATTTTTTTTAAGATCAACTAAACAATGGTTTTCACGTTTAGTGCTTCATTCAGTGATTTTTCTGCTTCTATCAGTTTACCTGCTCGTTTTACTTGGAAACCAAACGGGAAGGCCCTATACAGGGCTTATTGTTGCTACAATACTAAGATTCAGATTCTGAAATCTTGGATCTATTCAAGTCTATTGAGACTTTCGGATTATTGTTCAAACAGCTAGTACATATATATATCTGCAAAAGCAAAAGTAGCTTCCTTTAACTTCCCGTCTCTTCTTATAGGGTGTAAGTTTTTTAAGAAAGTTGCTAATCGTTTTGCATTTAGAATCTACTATAGCTAGGGTTTCTAATCAATCTTTTTTATCTTGTCTCAATTTTTACAGACAGACAAAGCTTCACTTCTAGCAAAGGTTGTTCAAAGAGTTAGAGAGCTGAAACAACAGACCTCAGAGCTTTCTGGACTTGAAACTTTCCCATCAGAAACAGATGAAGTCACTGTACTCTCTGGTGAATATTCAAGCGATGGACAGCTAATATTTAAGGCATCTCTTTGTTGTGAAGACCGGTTGGATCTCATGCCAGACCTAAATGAGATACTGAAATCTCTACATTTGAAGACATTGAAAGCTGAAATGGTAACACTAGGAGGAAGAATTAGGAATGTTCTTATCATTGCGGCCGCTAAAGATCATAGTGTCGAGTCGGTCCATTTCTTGCAGAATGCATTGAAATCTTTGCTAGAACGCCAGAATTCTAGCGAAAAATCGAAACGGCGAAGGATATTAAACCGAAAATTAGTAATCCAATGATGATTAGTATTATTGTTTGTCGTAGTTAATTTCCTTTTTAGTCTTCTCTTGTTCTTGTTCTTGTTTTTTTTTAATTAATATTATTTTAGGTGTTACAGGCTTGTGCAATCTGGTTAATTTCTATAGTTGTGGGGGTTTGTTTGTTTTAGTTTAAACCCAGAAAAGAATGGAGTGCAAAAAAAAGGGAAATGAGTTTGTGTGGTAGGTTGGATTTTTTATTTAACTGGTCTAGGGTTTTAGATTATTGTAAATCTCCTGCATGTGATCATATCTTCCATGTAAGGAGACAGAGCTGAAGAATCAAAGAATCTGTAATGAAGATGGTGAAGGCGCAGAAATCTTTTTACGTGATGTAAGATTATGGTATCTGTAAAAGCAAATATTTATGTGAGTTTCCAAGCAGAAATTGAAGACTTTTTGCCTGACGTACTACATAGATTTCATTTGATTATCTTCTCTATGATATTTGGCTGTAAAAGGCATTTCCATATCTGCTTTTATCCAATTGTTGTGTAGTACTAGAGTTCCATTGTTGAGCATTTTGTCTGTAATGTACACTGATTTTAAAGAAAGCAAGAGAAGGGAAAGATTCTGAAGTTAATGTAGACTGCTTGAGTTAGATGCAATCTCAGAATTTGATGCTAAACTATTTAATTGGGACAGCAGAGGACTTGCAAGAGTTTTCTGTGAGAGAATTTAAGGTTGTGATTGTTTAAGATCCTAAATATTTTATTAAAATAAAAAACACAAGATGGAACGACATACTCACAAGAATCCAAGAGGATCTCTGCTCTATTTCGCAGGTGTATCGGGAGTCGATGAAAACCACCACGCTCGATCCCTTAACTCTTTTAAGAGAACTTGTCGAGTTTTTCCCTGCAGAAAATTTCTCTGTGTGATAAAATAATTTTTAAACTGTATAGGGAACACATGCGTATCTTATCATTGTTTTCTCTGAAGAGGTCTTTTTTTTTGGTAATTATGTTAGTTTAAGAAATATTGTTTTTCTAGCTACTAATGTTCTAATTTGGAAAAAGACTTGAGCTTGTTTGTCTTGATTATCATAAGCTTGAAGTGTATTATTTGTATTTTAATTGTTTCCTATTTAGTGAAAGGAACATTGGGTTTTAACTACCAAATGAGAGATATATAATCTTAATTGTTTGCATAATTTTAAGTGTGAATAGAAACCGATTAATTTAAAACAACGTTAACTCACTACTCTAATGAATTTACTAGAATAATGTCGAAGATGATGGCATCACTACAATAGATGATCGAAAGTCTTATTTACATCTACTGCTAAAGTTGTTGGGATGAATGAACAATTAACTAGGAGATGCATTGTACTATTTGACTAGAAAAGCACTGGGTTACTGAGTTATTGATTAACCTAAGAGGTCATTTGATCAAATCAATTCTATTATTTTTTGTTTACAAATTTTGTTTTTTTAAGAAAAATTACATAGTTTTGATAAATCGAGTTTGAATTTAATCATTATATACTAAAATTGATAAGAGGCATTATGAATGCCAAACTTGATTACTCTATAAATATAAATATTCATTTTCTAATTTTAATTTATATTCAAGTTGTTTTAATTATTTTTTTACTTGTTTAGTTGAATTGATACTTATATTAAATAAATTTACTTATATTGATAATCTAGTAAATTTACGATGCAAATTAAAAATTACATGAATAAATGTAGAATTAAGTTTTGTTTTAATCAAGACAAACACAAAAGAACTTCCATGAAAGAATTGTCAAAACTGATTCAAATAAAAAACCGACCCAAGTCAAACGTAAAATCACGGTCTACGAATTTATCAGATTAAGCCGTTGAGCATCAATCATGGCCCCGATTCATTAGCTGGCTTAAAATACCCTTCCGTACCACGAATATATATACACGCTCTCTGTAGTCTAGCCCTCGATGTGGAGCAAGTGAGGCTGGTTCTTTCATCAGCGACCCCAAAGAATTTACAGTTCTCTGATAACGTTCAGATTGGACATGTCCAAGGAGCAGGGACCCACCCTAGATTGTGGACAACAGGACAAGCCATAAAGAAGAACCTCTGAAACGAAAACAAGATGGTCAGAGATCATAAAACAAGTTGGAGCCCACATGGATCGGAGATAAGCATCCTATCATCTGTAGAGTCCCTCTGTGATCCCACAACAACTAAATCTGCCTAAGCAGTTCTCTAGTCTCGTTCGTGTGAAAGTTCACCGAGTTACAAACAAGGACGGTTGAAAGTCTGCTGGTGTTTCAAGCTCTCTGCTTCATGGGAAAAAAATGATAGTCTTTGTATACACGATTCAACTTTGTTGGCTTTTTCTCAAAAGGGTCTCTGATTTTTTGTCGCATAGCTACAGGATTTCCATCATGCTTCCCTTGAAATTCATGCCTCTATGTTATCGATTATGAACACGTAACGATACCCCTCTTCTATTAGCTTTTAGAAAAACTGCATTTAATAATCTTCTAATCACTTGAAATCTAACCCACATGAATTTGAACACAGAAGATTAATTGAAACATTTTTTTTCCTATCATATATCTTAGTTTTCTATCTCACTCTTCAAACATTTAATATATCGATTATTGTATTATAGGGTTTGGCCTAGCGGTGGAAGGGGCTTGTCTCCTTCCACTGCACCTGAGTTCGAGCTCTGGCGTGCACGCTTGTCACCCCCGTGGTGCCTTACATGCCTACTGGGTTTGCAGGGTATTCAGTGGGCCGTGGTGATTAGTCGTGGTGTGCGTAAGCTGGCCCGGACACCCCATATAAATAAAAAAAAATTATTCCATTAATAAGTTTTGTCTACGTCCTCATTACAGATATGGAGTGAGTGTTTATGAATGCGACAGCTTTTGTTTTATATTGTAATTTACTAATCCACAAGTTAGCAAATTCTCTTTGGAGCTAAAGTAAGCACATGAGACTTTGTCATTTACGTTACGAAGTCGAGATCCTTCGTTATCAGAAGAACTTGGCCGTTTATAACAGGGACAACGAAGACCATGTGATTATTAATCACCATCATGATCATCATAATTGTCATCATCGAGATCAATCATGATTTGACCAATGGTTTAAAGTGGAAGCAGCGTCGTCCACTTGCAGAAGCAAATCCTGGAGAGAGAACAGGGAGAAGCGTGCATAAAGGAGGGCTGACAAAAAGAGTGCAATAATGGGCAAGGATAAAAGAAGCTTGTAGCCTTTGAATTCAAGGTGCTTGGTCGAGTGTGGCTATGGAACTCGTCCTCACTTATTTCAATGTGGAGGAGACAAATGAATCATGCAGGAGGTGGCTTTGTCGTGGACGTGCCATCCTCCCTCGCGCATTTTTCTGCCACTGCCGCCCTAGCGTGCTGCCTTTTGCTTCCTCTTTACTTTCTTGTTTCTCTTCGAGCAATCATTGCAGGCATCTGCTTTTTCATCTTCTAGGAGCTTGGGCTAATTCTTGACTTGTTTGGGGCTGGGCCATTTCAGTGGCCACCTCCTTTTTCTGTCTTTCATTCTGTTTTTTTTATTATTTTTTTTATTATTTTGATATATGATTATTAAAATATTATTTTAAAAAAACAACTACAACTACAAATACTATATTATTCTCTAATGATACAAGGTATTTGCCACTTGTTCAAATTTTAAACCACCAAAATCATATCAATTTTTTTAAAAAAATTTCTTTTTATGTGTTTGTATTATAGTAAAAATTATTTTTTAAATATAAATATATTTAATTAACATTTTATGTTTTTTTATGATTTTAAAATATTTATATTAAAATCATTTAAAAGTACGTAGAAACATTAGTGTTATTTATTTTAAGATAATTAATATCATTTTAAAAATCACTTGTGATAAAACGAGTTTTTACATTTCCATCCTCGTTCATATCTATTAAATTCTGAAGGGGAGGAATTAATTTGTCCATGACATGACATTAGGAGCTTCCTAATAAAGCTAGCGCTAGTAAAGTTAAAGCTAAGCTCTAAGCCATGGATTAAATTGTCAAAGATACTTTCGTTGAAGGCTGAGTTATGTTCAAATAGGCGGCATCAATCGATTTAAGAGGGGGCTAGTGATGGACATGGCCCCCAAATTTTTTTTTTTCAAAACCCCCCCTTGCTTTTTAGAAGTTATCAGAGCAGTCATGTGAAATTGCCCCTCGGAATAATGGAGATGTTACAATTTAACCCCCCAAGAATGGGAAATGAGGTGCTTGAATGCAAAATGGAACAATAACCCATTAATTAGACTAGGTTATGCACCTCTTGAAAGGAGCTCCGAGACATACTTAGAGTGTTGTTTTGAGTAAGCACACAAGTTTGAAAGGTAACATAAATATAAAATTTAAATAAAAAAATCATAATATACAAATATTTCATTAATTATCCATTGTATTAGTTACTTCAAGCTCTAATTTTTTTTGTTTAATTTTGTTTTAACCTGACTATAACTGTCGAATTTAATAACTTATTAACTTATTTAAATTGCCAATTTTTAAGTAAATTGAATATAGAGAATAATCTATTTAAATCTTAGAAATACCATACATAATTATATTAGATAAGAACTCAAATTAATTTTAAGAATTGTGTAGATGAACAATTTATAGTTTTTCATTTAATTTAAAAATAGATACATGTGTGCAGAAAAAAAAAAGGTTTTCTATACAGTAATAAAGGAATTCAAGAATTTTATTTAACTAGTCACACCTTAATTTTATTTCCTAGAAATTATCAATTTAAGTCTTATAAACCTTAAAATTACTGAAAATTTATATAATTATTAATTTTATGGCCCATAAAATTAGTCAAAATATGCATAAATTATTCTGAAAACACATGTTAGTAATAAAGAGAAAAAAACCTTGATTTAAGTAGGTTAAATATATTAAATCTGATTATATTATTTATGGATATTATAGATATTCATAGATTGAGCAAATTAATTATTTTATTCTTTGATGATCTTAAAAATAATGTTAAGATGCAAATATTAGAACCAAACAGTGCTTCTAGAATAAATATATTAAAATTAATATAAGAACTATTATAATATTTCATATAAAAAAAAACAAAAATCACTATCAAATATTTTATTAAATAATTAGGATGAATTACGATACAAAAACATTCTGATAGGAAAAGGACTATAAAATTATTTTGGATTTTTAATTTGACAAAGAAAATAGTTGTTCATTTTGAATTTAAAATTTTTTCATTTATTTTCTTATGATGTATTAGTTATTGTATAAAAAAAAATGGAATTGTAAAAGGCTCGTCACTTGATCATCAAGTCAAACTTACAAAAAAAAACCTATAATTTTTGTGAAAGTAGAGAATGAATTAGAAAATAGATGCTACCTGCAAGTAAGAACAGGAGGTTGGTGAAAGGGTTGCTTCATAGGAGAAATGGCAAGTGTTGTTGCTCGATGCTTCTCCAATGTGAAGAACAACGAGGGCATGCATGGCAAGGCGAATGAGCGACTGCAGAAGTCAACAACAAAGTCTAACATTAAAACAACAGGTTTTCTCAACAACAAAAATATTCATTGCACTTGGTATAGCCATTTACCTCATCTGCGTGGTTGAAAACAGAGAAAATTACAGGAATAAATTGCATCAAGGCAGTGAAGAGAACAAATTCCAAGCCATCCTTTTTAACTATTGCTGTTCTTCTATCATATAGTAATAGCATCAGCAGCAGCCGTCAATCTGACAGGAGTTGACTTTGAGAGAAAGTCAACAACAAAGCCTCACTTATAACTATCAAAGCAAAACACTTAGCATTCAATGCGAGTGGGGAATCTTTGTCCAACAGAGAAAAAAATAATACATAATTAAGTACATGAGATTTGAAAAAAAAAAAAGATTTGAAGGGAAAGAGTTAAGAGTATGAGAGATAGACACGAGAGAGAAAGAGAATAAAAGATATTAATTATATCAAAAACTAAAATTATTTATACTGGGTTATTTGTGTTTGGGCAGGTTTAATAAATTTTAAAAATTAAAAGCCACATTTGATTTGTACTATTTATCTATTAGTTTTTTTAATCCACTATCATTTATAATATTTATACTATTTGAATTCTATGGGTCAAATTGGGTAATGTAATATAAATGTTATAGATATACTAGTTTTTTTTTTAACATGTTTGATTTCTATTTAGTTTAGTTTTCATAAAAAAATAACTAAATTTTTATATTTTAAAAAATCAAAATCAAACTGAAAAAGGTTCAAATTGGCTTATTTCAGTTCGGTTATTTTAAAACAAAAATTATTTTTTTTGGCATGACTCTATTTTTTTCAACTTTGTTCTGTTTTTTCAGTTTGACTTGATTTTTTTGTTTGAATTCGGTTCAGTTTTTTTTATTTCAAATATATAAAACCAAATTGACTAGTTTTTCTAAAATTCGAATCATTTTTTTTCAGAATTGATTTCAATTTAATTGGTTTTTTAGTTTTTTAACTCACCCTTGTATAAAATATACATGCCTTGATCACGGTTTATGGATGTAGAATTTATCCACCAGAGAACATATTCTCATCAATTTTTTGAAAAATAACAATAAATGCAACTAGAATTGGCGTCCAAATCGAAGAAAGAATTTAATTATTTAACCTAACTAACCTTTCAATTTAATCATTTATTCACATATTTATTATGCTGATTTTCAAGTTAAATGAATATAAAAATAATCTATTCAATTTGTGAAAATATGATACATAATTATATCAAGTAAAATCTCAATTATTAAGAGTAATTTGAAGCATAAAAATATATATTATGCACAAAATATGAATTAAAATCTAGACCAACAATCAAAAGATCAGAGTGTTTTTTATAGCTCAATTATCAAATTGAGGATCAAGATGTAAAACGATGACAAAAAGAGGGACTGGCATATAGTGGATCAAGCAGAGGGCGCGTTATGGTGCGGCGACCCTTTGGGCAGTACATGTTGCGGACACAGGCTTTCTATTAGGGCTGGCTGTTGTTTGCCTCTGTGCGCGCGCGGGAGTTAGGGTGTGTATATATACAAGGAAAGGTTTGGTCACTTTAGATTTTCCTGCTTTTTTTTTTATATATAAATGGGCTTGGACATAAACAATCCCCGGCCCCTAAGCTGTCCAGTCCAGCCCACGCCCTTCTTTTCCTTTTCTTCTTTTTTATTTGCTTTTATTTTCCCCTGATTTTTTTCTTCAAGGTAAAAATTGGGAGATGTCTGATTTTTAATATTGAAGAAAATTATTTTCTTAAAATAAATTATAAATTTATTTATTTATTGATAATTAAAAAAAATCTCATTACAAGATATTATTATGTTTTCTATACTATTTTTTTTAAACTAAGAAGTTGTTTTGATGTAAAAAAATCACTTAAAATTCTTTTAAATAATATTTTTTTGTACCTTTCATTTTAACACATCAAGAAAATAAAAAAAATACTAAAAATATTAATTTAAAATATAAAAACAATTTTTTTTAAAAAAAAATACACGCCCAAGAGAAGCATCCTAGCTCCATTTATTTGAGAATATCCTTCTCAACTACCAATCTCCTACTATCGCCTATTGAAATCACTGCAATCACAGTGGGAATGCTCGTATAGTTTTTCTGAAACTCTGACGACCACCTTCCTCATCTAGCAATGCTTTAAGGAATTGTGGAGGATTAAGCAATGGAAGGAAGCTGCACCTTCCCTTCCACCCAACATCAATCCTATCTGGGATCTCTCTAGACTACTTGTGCTCTCATTTATTTCCTCTAACCTTCATAACATGTATGCACTTGACACTTGGAGGGCCAATATTGAAGCCATCATATCAGAAGAATTCCCTGCATTTGCATTCACAGATTAATTTGTGGGCAAGTTCTCACTTCTCTTTTCACGAGGATCACGTCTTCACTTGTCATAAAACATACCGATAATTAAAGGATCTTTAGAGCTCACGGTCAACTTGTGCTGGATTGCTATCACCATCTGCATAGACTTGAGAAAATCCAGGACCATCAGGCAACGTTTCAGAATTGGCTCTGACAGTAATGCAAAAAAACACTCTATAAACAAAACCATCACAGTAATGCAACAACTGACATGAAGCTTAAGCAGCACTCGCTACATGGCATCGTCGTTTATGCTTAGCCCAATCAATTCCCAGTTGGGTCTGCTATCTAAAGAGCACTCAACTCGGTCCGATCAGAAATCCAAAAATGGAAGAAGTTCCACCATCTAAAGTCCTCTGTGACCTGACCTAGAAAGTCTTTACACTAAGCCCACAAACGGATGTCCCATAACAAAATGTAAAAGCTATTTGGAACCGAGCCATCCATCACGAATGATGGAGCCAGCCTAGGTCATACCTGCAGGCCTCAAACAAAGCATCACAAAGAGAAATCACCATGAATGCTAGAGAAAACATCTGGTCTATATTTGGTATTGTAATATATAATTTTTTTAAAGTATTTTTTATTTAAAAAATATATGAAGTTATGTTTTCTTTGATTTTTAACACTAATCATAAAAAAATATTAATTTAATAATTTTTCAAGTAAAACACAATTAAAAATAGAAATCACTGCACTCTCAAAAATTTATGGAGTTATTCTTGAAATTATTTTAAATTCGAAGAAACGCTTACTTCTTCTATTAGAAAGATTCCAACTTTAAAACAAACTAATAGTAAGATGTAAAATTTTCATAGATCTTTTTATTTTGACATCAATGGTCCTTTTTTACGGAAATGGAAAGATTGAGATAGTTTCACTGCACAAATTTTATAAAATGTACCATAAGTAAAACCTTCTTTGGGGAGCTTGTATGGAAAATAAACAATTTAAAGAATAGGGTTTAGAATTGCCATTGCCTTTTCTCCTCGTTAGGGATTTGAAAACCATGATCCTGATTCCACATGTCCAATTATATTGCTCAAAGGACCCACTTTGCCCTGCCCCTGGCTTTTGCAAACACAAGGCATAAGATGCTAGAGGTGGTGGTGATGGAATAAAATCAAACAAAGTGAATCAACAAAGTTGCATTTTGATGAGGTTTTGGCAGAGAATCTCTAATCCCAATGAAGTCTACAGGGCATAGATCACCTGGGCAAGGAATAATCAGCAAGGATCAACAAGCTGACGAGAATATTTACTATAAAAAAAATTAAAATTAATATTTTTTTAATGTAAAAACTATATATATATAGATATTAATATATTTTTAAATAAAAATAATTTTAAAAAATACTTTGGATTGCAATACCGCAATAATTTCAACACGTATCGACAGATTATTGCCCTCACCTGTGAAAAGAAATCCAATATGAAAAAAAAAAAACCCATAAGGTGCCATATTCTTCGATGAACATTACAGAATGGACCCTAAATGTGATAATTTCAATGATCAAAGTCTCTCCTGGCACCCAAATGGCTGTCCCTTTCCTTTCCCTCTCCAGGTCAGAGGATTTTTGAGTAGCAAAATGACAACTGTCCGTAGTGGGTCACCTAACAATATCATATGATGAAAGATAAAAGTAGGTTTAAAAATTATCATTAGATCGATGCATATAGTAATGACAATTTCTCAGGGTACTTGCTGTGCCAAGCAAACAATCAACAAGTTTCAATCTCTTTGTTACACTCCAAGTAATCTTTTTAATTTCCAATATATATATAGTAGGGGGTAGGGATACCAAATTAGTCAAGCACCATGTTCATATAAAATATAATAGCAAGATTTAATACTTCAGAATATATAATAAAAGATATTGTTTTCATCATTCAAATGTTAAATCCACTATATATATATATGTATGTATAGTATTTTTGTTAAAGAATCAATGCAACCCTCGCTGAAATTTAAAGGATTGAATGAAATTTTAAGAATAATTTTATATTATTATCTAATAATATATTATGACTTACTAAGAACGGATTTATTCTCTCTATCGGGGTTTTATTAGCTCTTTTGATTTCTTAAATGTCAATTTAATATATTGTATATAAGATAAAATTTAATAAAAAATAATTATAATAAATAGAAACTTTAATTTTCTTAAGACTTAATTCTGAGACTTTTCACCATTAAAACCAACTACAAGAAATTAGTCAATTTTTTTTTTAATCGAGTCTTCAAAATTGATGAAGGCCACTAGGCCAGTAAAACTAGATCAACTAAAGGATTAATTACTGTTGTTTTATTTTAGTTAAATAGCATATCTCAAGGCACTACACAGTGCCCAAAAAGAGCTAGTTTCAACACATCTCTTCATTACAGTATGTAATTGATGGCTTGTGAGAAAGATGTAATATTATAGAAAGAGACATTGGAGAAGCTGCTTTTTATCGCGATTAGCGCTTTGTGTTTTTGCCATAGGATTCTCACTATCAAGTGTGGGTATTAACAAAACATTTGACTAAAATGGCTAGCTTTGTCTTCCTCGTCTAGAAGAATTTTTCGCTCGCAATGCCTTGGAAACATCTGTATACCATGTTCTTGCATGTTCCCATGCAATTTTTAATTCATACACACCTACTCTCTTGTTTATTATACAAATATATTTTTATCTTTTCCCTCTGCCACCATTCCTTGATAATCAACTTTATTCTATTGAAAAAGAAGAGGTGGGGAGGAGAGAATCAAGGAATAAGAATATGTATTTTTTTCATAGAACAAAGCTCCACTCAATATCAAAGATAAAGGCATCATCACTCAAGTCCTTGTTGTGTTTTACCTGTATTTTGGGGCATATCGTTCTTTTCTCTGGTGGCCCAAGAGAAGAGCTGACCAAATCTAATGGTATGAGGTTCTTATTTATCATCTTTTTCCTCTTCCCTTCCAGGAAATTTGTCACTACACGGCCAGGGCTTCAAAGGGTTTCTCTCTGATCTGATCTATTTGTATTTTGACTACTAATTAATTAACCTTAATTTATATATTATTGTAGGCCTTTAAATGAAAGATTGATTGGTAAACCATGTGAAATACGTACCAAGCCATTGCCTCTCCACTACATTTTTGCTCGGAATATGATGGTTCTGTCGTCGTCGCAATCCACCTTCAAATTAATCCTCAACGCACAAAAACATTTCAAACATGAAATGCATTTTCATATGATCGCTCCATTAATTAACTTGACAGATGGAAACATGGGTTATATATTAAAATCGAACAACTTATCATAGAAGCAACTTAAACCAGAATTAAAATTTTTGATTAGGATGAAGAGCACCTTGGTTAGTTGTCAAACGTATTGCGTGCAGTAAGCTTGTGAGTGTAATCAAGCAGGTGTGATGAGTTGTACCAAATAATAATTCAGCTGTCAAGAATCCAAGACATGCTTGGATCTACACACACACACACGCGAATAGAAAGGTTTGATTTGGCCAAGTGATTCACGAAATGACAGTCATGGAATGGTTGAGACTAGTTTTTTGATCGAGGAAATGGGTGAGTTCGACGGCAGGGTTTTCTTATGTGGGTTATATATGGCTGTGCACTTGATCATCTTGTGGGTTTGGATTGGTGTTATTTTTTTGTATCATTATGGCATGTTGAAGTCAAACTCGCATGAATAAAGAGAGGACTTGTCATATGGTGCAGTTTCAATTTTCAAAAGCCCTTTCAATTCCATTTGTTGTTTTGCCGATTTGCGTCCCATGCAAGGCTACTGAGTTTGGACCTCGACGATTTGATGAGAGGGAACCACTACTAGAAAATTGAAAGAAAAACAAAATTATCCATTGAAAATATTTTGTCGCGATGAAAATTATTACAAGTTTTTGTCAATCATTTTCCAAGGAAATGATAATAAAATATTAATATTTCTAATATGTCAAATTTTGAGAGAAATTTTATCAATGATTTTAGAAAGAATTAAAATTTGTAATTTTCTAGTAGTAAACTAATATAATATTTTAGAAAAGTCTTAATTCACCATCCAAGAGTAGAATTTGTTGTCTTCTGTTTATTTGATTTTTTATGTTATAATTAAATACATTCTAATAATTCTAAAAAAACTTGTCAACTCAAAATCCGCCAATAATCATATAGTTACTTGTGGGTTGAGATCCATAATAATTTTTTTTATTTTAGTATTATTTTAATTCAAATAAATTACATTGGAGATTTTTTATGAGATCAGGTTATTAATTGAATTAAAATATAAATCTTAAAAGGTGTAGGTTAACATATTAAGTTTTGAGTTTGATTTTTAGAGATGATTAATTTAAGTTTTGTAAATTTTAATTTTAAGGTTCGTAAAATCATTCGAAATATACATCAACTGATCCACTATCCATATTAATCTAAAAAAAATTAAATGATACATTACGAACTTGCTTTAGATTAATTAGGTTCAAGTATAGTTACTTTTAAACCTCCATCATTTGGCCATTACTGAATATAGTAGTGTGTTTATTTGGCTCTTAAGATGGCAATGTACTAATGTAGAGTAAAACCCTAGGTTCCTATTGTTCCCGGTTTTGCAAGAGAGAGAGAGCATAGGGAGAACCATACTAGAATGGTCAACAATCAACATCTAGTAGCTACTTTATTAGCAGTTAAAATTGTCATCAAGATGCTAAAATGACATTCACATGGAATCATATATTTATTTTAGTTGGATTTTAGAGGTTGATTAGTTTGATTTCAAATCCAAATACGAATCATATAAATTCAAATTTGGACTGCAATCATACGTTTTCATGAGGTATAATTAATTGGTGTCAAACAGAGGGAAGAATATTTTAAAAATTGAATGTTGAATGGCTTAAAATATTTTGAAAAAAAAATATTATACAATATGGTTTATCATCAAGAACATAATTGATCATGATAAACTTGATGATGGCTTAACATAAAACGTTGATGTCATTTTGGAAGATGTCGAAATCTTAGGGCGGCATGCAACATAACTAGAGTGGTATACATCCTCCCAATCTTTTTTTTTTTTAAAGTAAAATTCGTATCCATAACATGCAATTTTTTTTGCTACAATACATTATCTTTAAATTATAATAAAGTGAATTAAATAAGATAATTAAAAAATACTAGTAAAGGAACAAAACAAGTACGGGTATCTGCCTAGATAATAAAGGAGAGCGTTGATGGAATAGTTCCTCTAAAATGGTTGCATTAAATTAAGCTTCTTTCAAATTGTTTGATGAAGATTGGTCTAGATGCGGCTATGCTATAACTCTCATTACAAGTGCCAACCGACCCGAAACATGATGATAATACCCCCACTACTTGCCACCCTCAAGGCCGTGACCAAATCTATGATCACCATTAAAGGAAGCTCATAGGAATTCATCTCTAGATGCTTCTCTGTCTTCCTGGACATGCATGTCTTCGAGGAACACAAGGCGATTTAATGCTTAAGCATGGATGGTGTCTTTTTCTTGCCGTGTTCAAACCTTAGAAGTCCTAAAAAGTAAGAAAATTGTGGGAAACACACTAATTTCCAACAAACAACTTTTGATTGTGCAATCCTAGTGCGAGTTTATAAATGTCCCATTCAATTATTTTTAAAATTAACGTTATTAAACATAGCCCGGCTAGGTGGCTAGGTAAGTTAGCTCGAGATCTTATCAATTTAAAATTTAGCATGGGCTAGGCTTAAAAAAAATCTTGATGGGAGTAGACTTTATCAAACATGAACAATGTAATTAAAACTTGATTTAAATTGTTTAGTTTTTATTTTTAAATAATATTATTTTTATTTTTTAAAATATTTTCTTGAAACAACACTATTTTGAATTAATTAGAATAAGCTCGCTGGATGTGTGGCATCCTTTTAATAATTTTAGTTGAAATTGGTAAGAAAAGCATTGAAAGATTTAAGGACTATAAGTCTGACGATTTGTTCTCGTAGACTGCAATTGCATTGCAGACAAGCTTGCACACTGAAGAAGCAAACATAGGTCAACTACCACCAAAAGTTAGCCCTTGGAAGGCATGTTTCCAAAGGCTTCAATTGAATCAGATGCCTTTGTCTTTTCTTTACGTATTAATCAAGTTTTGCTCGAGTAAAAGCAGCCATATTATTGTATAAATAAATTGATTTTTCAGCATTTTAAATGCGGTGGGATGGACATAAGGCTCCAATTGGTAAAGGGTTTGAAGCCTGGCCTCGACTCTAATTGAAAAAAAGAGCCTCTTTCAGTGACACCATTACTTTTTATTTGGTGGCATCAAAGTAGATGCAACTACTTTTGAGGAAAAGCTCACTTAAACAAGAGGGCAGGTACCCTACAATTTAAGGATGCGCAGTGCATTTTTCAGTAAAATAAATGATGGCTTTAATTTGGCAATTATGTTCTGATTTAAGCACAGATGTTTAGGATCAAAATGTGGTTGCGTTTAGGTCAGCTTTCATGGCAAAAATTAATGCTTGCAGTTTAATATTTTTTTTTTTATCCCTTGGAAGTAGATGATCTAATATGAACAAAAAGAACATTTTTAAGTGAGATTTTGGAATTAAATTATATGAAAATATTATATATTTTAAACAGAATTAGGTTGGCTAAAGTCTACTATCAATTCAAGAACTGAGGCCAGATTTCAGAGATGTGAGCAATGATCTTCAAAGACTGTGTATGAGCGTATAGTGGTTTGAGAAAACGTTACAAATAAATGTCGATTTAAAAACCAACTTAAGTCGAGTTTGTTTTTGAACTATTTGATACATTGCCTCAGTCAAACTTTAAGATAGATGAGTTTTTTTGAAGGCAACGTTATGATTAATCTAATTAATATTATGATTTATGAGAATTTTTTTTAACAGTGAATGTTCAGGCTTCCTACTATTTTCTTTTTTGAAATTCTAAAATTAATAATTATATAAACAATTAATGATTTTAAAATTTATAATATTTGAACGGATAATTTTTAAAAAATAAATTCAAAACTTGACTATTCAACCTATATCTTTTCAGGTTTTATATAACTTTTTTTTTAATTAATATATATAAAGTCTAATATACAGAAAATCATATGTTATGGCTCAGTTCTTATAATTTTATTCCTAATAATCCATATATCTTAAAGCATGTTTTTCAAATCAGCACAATATATTTACTATGCTAGATATTATTTCTTCTAGGGCTTCCATCCAAGTTTTTTTTAGGATTTTAAACATGTTTTATAAAATTAGGTATCGAGTATCTGGTTCTAAATATTTTTTTTGATATGGAATATTACAATATAAGTATTCGAGTTAATTTAAATATATTTTAATTAATTATATGAATATTAAAATTAATAATTATATAAATCTTTTAGTATTTAAAGATTTATGAATAATTATTTTTAAAAATTTTAAATCTAATTAATCCAGCTACACTTCAAAATTAGCTTTTAATTATGTTACTGAACGGTTACCCAAGTGCCCAGTTTTTTTTATATTTTCAAATTAGTGGGAAGTACGTGAATAGTTTGGAGGAAAAGTAAGAAGAAAAAAGAAAAACAAAAGAGAAAGACAAAAGCTCTCAAAGCCCAACAAAAGCAGGTCAAAGGTGGAATACACAAGACAATGGAAGCTCAGTTTTCTTTAACTGTATAGAAACTAAAAAAGAAAAGAAAAGAAAAAATAACAATGCAAGAAAAACCCACCACATCCATCGTGGTTATTTTGGGATCCATAAGGACAGGCTGGAAGGATCCAAACTCCAACCCCACTTCCATTATTATTTTACAGCAAGAGGAGGAGGACGAGGAGGCGGAGGAGGAGAAGAAGACTATCATCAATCCACAAAATTAGCTGATATTTCCCTACACAAGAAAGGCCAAAAACCATTGCTAACACAAACACAAAAAAAGAAAAAATGTAATTGGAAATAAAATTGAAAACAAAGAAGCAAAGAGAGCTTGCAAAAAAGCAAGGAAAAGAAGCCTTGTGCTCTCTTTTTTCCCTTTTCTTGGTGCCTCTGCTAAGCATCTTTTCTTCACTTTTCACTGTGCTTTTGCCCCTCTCTCTCGCTCCGTTCTTTCTCTCCTGGAATATAATTTCCTCGCAGTTTTCTCGCTTTTGTTTCTCTCGTCCTCTGCTCCCTTCTCCCTTCTTCTCCAACAATTGCTTCTTATTTATTTGTCTCATCCTTTCTTTCCAAGCACTTGTTTCTTTGATCAGTAAAGTCCAATTCCTTTTCTTTTTTTCCCACCCTTTCAATTTCTATTTTAAATTTCCCACCTTTTCAATCCAAAATTAGCTGGCAAATTCTTGTGCTTTGGAATTTACAGTGCCAATCATTTATGGGTTCTCTTGATCATTTTGTAAAAATTTAGTCTTGAATTCAGTTTCTTGCTGACTTCTTTTTTTTGTTCAAATTGTCTAGATATCAGTTTTACTTCTCCTTCTTGTATAATTCACTGTGAAAATTTCTTTCTTTAGCCTCAAATCCTTAAATTTAGTCACTCACTCTCTTTGTTTTTTTTTTTGTTTTCTTCAAATGGTCTAAATCTCTGTACTTTTCTTCGAGTTTCTTGATCAGAGTTTTAAACTTTCTTGATTTTTAAGTGATTTCTTGAATTCTCTGTTTTGGGTTTTGTTTCCATGGGACTTTGTCATGGAAAACCCATTGAGCTCCAGAAAAATCAATCAAAAAACAACACACTCTCCAATGAAACAGACTCAACACAGCCACCAAATTCACACACTAGCAAGACCTCAAACTTTCCCTTTTACAGTCCAAGTCCATTACCAAGTCTCTTCAAGACTTCACCTGCTATATCAAGTGTAAGCTCCACTCCTTTGAGGATTTTCAAGAGGCCTTTTCCACCTCCTTCTCCAGCAAAGCATATACGTGCATTACTTGCAAGAAGGCATGGCTCTGTTAAGCCTAACGAAGCTTCAATTCCTGAGGGAAGTGAAAGTGATATTGGTTTGGACAAGAATTTTGGGTTTTCTAAGCAGTTTGTGAGTCACTATGAGCTTGGTGAGGAAGTGGGGCGTGGACATTTTGGGTATACTTGCTCTGCTAAGGCAAAGAAAGGGAGCTTGAAAGGCCAGGATGTGGCAGTCAAAGTTATTCCAAAGTCCAAGGTTTAGTTCTCAACCTCTTATTGATTATGATCTGTTGATTTTGACTAGCTTTTATTTGTTAGAGTAATTCCTTAGATTAGCTTAAAATCTGGGATGTGTTAATTGTTATGTGTTTACTCATGTATAGATGTGATTTGTTTTTATGTTTGAAGGCGCATATTTCTTTTGTGGCTGCAAGTTAGCATCTATAGAGGTTTAATGCAATTTTGGCTGCTATTTATTGTAACTGATCTGTCTTTCTTCTTTTGTGATAGTGGAAGAGTGTAGGATTACATTCAGCTGTGCTATGTGTTATGTATAAAAGGGTTTTACTTATCATATTAAAGTTGTTTTACAATTATTGTTCTTTGGGTATGATAAGAATGATGGATTTGCTCGAGGTCCTTCCTGAGATACGCAGTGCTTCTCTTTTGTTAGGACATGTGTAGCTTGACATTGCCTTTCTTATAGTTAATTGGTGTGTCAACGTTTATTAATGGAGGCTCAATTTAATGTTTAGGCAATCCAGGCTCAAGATAAACATGTTGCGGGTCACTATGGCTCTAATTTAGTTGGTGATAATTGAATTCAGTGCTCTTTTTTTGTCTGATTGACCATAAAGTTTAGGTAGTTATTGCCCCTTCATGATAATTATGCTATATCACAGCTTAATGTAATGCAAACAGTGTATTCTGTAATATTCTTCATGTTGCTAATATTAATCTACCTGTGAAAGCATATCCTATTTTTGTTCTGAATTATTGGGCAAAGGTACAAGGATCACTATTTGTACTATTTGTCTGTTTGGAAATTGACTGTGGAAACCAATGACAGTCGCATTTATCTTAGATGGTTGAGGCCTTGGTATGAGGATACAATATTCATGTCATGAATGATAGTCCTTTTGACCATTGACTATAGAAACCAATGAGTTGTTGTTCTCATGTATATCGGGCAATGTTTTACAGATGACTACTGCAATTGCTATAGAGGATGTGAGACGTGAAGTGAAAATATTAAGGGCTCTAACGGGACATAATAATCTAGTGCAGTTCTATGATGCCTACGAAGATGATGACAATGTCTATGTTGTAATGGAGTAAGTTTTGTCTGCACTTGTTTTTTTTTTTTTTTGTAAATACATTCGATTGTTTTACCTTTGCCCTGGTTTTTATGTTTATGGCTGAAAACTGTGATAATGACTGTCAAGAAAATGACTAAAGATAAGGAAAATCAGATAAGCCAAGTAACTAACTAATGATACTAACCCCTCCATGTCTTAGTGAATTTTACAAGCATGAAGGACTTACAATTCAAATTTCATAAGCCTTTTGGCCGCTTGATATTCAATGTCAAAAAAATGTAGACCAATTATATAAATTATTCTGCCATGTTTGATCAATTTTGCTTTCAATGAAAAGCTTGATGGAGTTGACTAATAAATAATCTTCATGTTAACCAAAACACTTGGAAAATATTACTCTACGAGTCTTTTGGTACATTTGCATGGTTGTCATCTCAAACACATTTGCATCTAATTATCAAGCAGCAAAAGAACTGAAATAAGAAATTAATCCATCGGTTAGTTCAGTTTTGACATTTATATTAGCATAGACTTCAGACAGAAAAGTTGCACATGTGGAACTTACCATCTACATATATTCTTGTTCTTTAGGTTGTGCAAAGGCGGTGAATTATTGGATAGGATACTCTCAAGGTACTGTACTCTCAAATGTTTTCTTTATGGTATATCCCTGGCTTGTTGTGTGACATTCTAACTGGCTGAAATCCTCTTCATATTATGCAGGGGTGGAAAATACTCAGAAGAAGATGCAAAGACTGTTATGGTTCAGATATTAAGTGTGGTTGCCTACTGCCATCTCCAAGGTGTTGTTCATCGTGACTTAAAGCCTGAGGTAAGCAATTAACAAAAATAATCATAACTTCTGATCATGTTACTAACTGATGCAGTTTGTTAGCCTCCATTTAATGTGGAATGTTGGATTTTGTTCATGTATTAAGAAGTTCAATAATTATTGCAGATATTTCTCTTAATTTTCCTCTCTCTTTCTTTTCTTTTTTCTTTTTTTGCCTTGTGATTGAAATGGAGCTCTGACAGATAAGATTGCACATTGCCATTTCCCTTAAGAGTTTTGAGTTCTTACTTTTATCTTACTCCCTTTAAACACATTTAATGCTACTAAATGGAGGTCAGAAGTCTCTGCTTTGCCCATGCTATGCTTTCTTGTATGGTTACTTTTATTGATCAAGGGTATTTTCTACGTTCCTTCACTGATGGATTGTTTAATTACTGTTCTTGATCAATGGATTGATTCATTATTAGAGCTGTGCAATTGATTGAACAAGACGGTATATATGCTTCAATTCTGGCATGTCCTCTTTCTTTTCTAATTGTTTTCTGCATATTTCTTTCAGAATTTTCTCTTTACCACCAAGGAGGAGAATTCCCCATTGAAAGCCATTGATTTTGGACTCTCTGACTATGTAAAGCTAGGTCAGCATTGCTGGATACAGCTCCTCACCTTCCTCTCCTTTTTTTTTTTTTTTGGGAAGGGGAAGGAGGGGGATTCAATGGTGGATGGGAGTTTTGACTATTTGAAACTATTGCAGATGAGAGGTTAAATGACATCGTGGGAAGTGCATATTATGTAGCTCCTGAAGTTCTACACAGATCGTATGGGACTGAGGCAGACATGTGGAGTATTGGTGTAATTGCTTATATTCTTCTATGTGGCAGCCGACCTTTTTGGGCCCGGACAGAATCTGGCATCTTTCGAGCTGTTTTGAAAGCAGATCCAAGCTTTGATGAAGCTCCTTGGCCTTCTTTATCCCCTGAAGCAATAGATTTTGTGAAGAGACTGTTGAACAAGGACTATCGGAAGAGACTAACCGCTGCTCAGGCTCTGAGTAAGTTCCTAAAGTTATAGTCCTTATTTGATCACCCAACATATGTGGTCAACGATTTAATTCTAAGGTGTCATTTTTATGTTTAGGTCACCCATGGCTGGCTAATCATCATGACATAAAAATTCCACTGGATATGATAGTATACAAACTTGTAAAAGCTTATATAAGCTCATCGTCTCTTCGGAAATCTGCTTTGGGGGTAAGTAGGATCCTGTGTCCTCCCTTTTTAGTTGCAACTCAAATGTATATTGATTTGACATGAGAAGTGACCAGCTTTTTTAGTCGAGTCCTATGCTATTTGTTCAAAGTTAAATTGTCTATGATCCAGTCAACCATCTGAAGTTTATGTGCTGCTTATTCCCTAAAAAACAAAGAGAAAAAAGAAAAGAAAAGAAAAGACACTTATTGAGGATTGTCGTAAAATGTACTGCCAATTCCAGAAAAATGGATATATAGGATCATTCAATGCATGTTGTTGTTGTACTGGTTTTAGACACTTAGCACATGGGTGCACAAGGCAACGGGTACAATTATGTAGAGTTTGTCTGCATCATAAGCCAAAAGTCAATTCCAGCTGGAGGAGACGAAAACTTGTTTATTTTTTTTGGTATAATGTCCTTCATAAAAATCTTAATACTTACTGTGAAAGTCACAAACTTGTTGTTTTTGACAGGCTCTGGCGAAGACATTAACAGTTGCTCAGCTAGCTTACCTGCGGGAACAATTTACACTGTTGGGGCCAAACAAAAATGGCTTCATTTCTATGCAGAACTTCAAAACAGTGAGCTCTTTCTCTTCCACCTTCTTTTCTTCTTTTTCATGCGTGCTTGTGTGTTTCTCATGTCATTCTGAAAGATGTTGGTATTTTCAGGCTGTAATAAAGCACTCTACAGATGCTATGAAGGATTCCAGGGTCCTTGATTATGTTAACATGGTAATGCTTAACACATGTTCTGTTTATTTGTTAATGTGCTTTTTTTGTATAATTATTTGTACTATTCTATCTAATTTATTTATCAGAAGAATTGATATAGAGTTCCAGTTAATTGTCTGCTCTTGCGTGCTTCAGATTAGTTCTCTTCAATACAGAAAATTGGATTTTGAAGAATTTTCAGCTGTTGCCGTGAGTGTGCATCAGCTGGAAGGAATGGATTGTTGGGAGCAACATGCTAGGCGTGCCTATGAGTTGTTCGAGAAGGATGGCAACAGACCAATTATGATAGAGGAGCTTGCCTCGGTATGTTCTTCGACTGCTAAAGTCCTTGATAATTGTTTTGGACTGGATGGTCCAAATGAATTTCACACTCCTGTATGACAATTTAGCAGAAAAGGTGATTACTGTGTCAAAGACTCAAATTTGAAGTTTCTAATCATCTAATTTTTTACTTAGAACATAGAAAAATGAAGGTACAGGTCTATTTTACTGAGTAGTTTCCTCCGCCAAGAAAGGGAAACTTCGATGATGAAGCAAGTCTGCTCTATTTAGAGGCATGTTTTGTTCTTCATATTGAATCAGAGTACTAAAATTTATTTGTTTCTCTGTTTTCAGGAACTTGGCCTTAGCCCATCAGTACCAGTTCATGTGGTTCTCCAGGACTGGATAAGACATTCAGATGGGAAACTAAGCTTCTTGGGGTTTGTCAGGCTTCTCCATGGAGTTTCTTCACGAACATTTCAGAAGGCTTGAAATGAATCCTACAAATACGAACTATTTTGTCCACTCTCCTTGTTCACCAAGAACTGCAATTTCAACGGCATAATCACCCAAAACAGTCATGCTCTCTTGATCATCACAAAGGGTGCTGTAAGCTGAAACTTGAGTCAATACAGCATGCCCTGCCGATGAAGCCAAGGCATGATGTATTGTTAAGTATGTTGTCCACCTTTTTTTCTTGACCTGTGTAAGTCTTTTCTTTTTCTTTTTCTTTTTTCTCTATGATTGGTGCAACTGGGATTAGAGGATTGTACAGATGAGGGTAGATCAGAAAGTGTATTTAGGGTTAGCAGACAGCTTTAAACTTGAAGTGAGTTGTGTTTTTGGGTCTATCCTTGTGTACCCATCGCACTAAGTTTTCTAATAAATCCTTAATGTGATCTGCATGAAGTTATCAAACCACAGAACATCGATTCAGATGGTTTTTACAGCATTTCCAATTCCAAGTGAAAACAGTAATTCTTACTGTTGCTATTTCGCTACCAACTCCGTCAAAACAAGGGGTTCGAAATGACTTACAGAACTGTAGAATCACACATTTTCCTGGTGTGTTTCCTGACTTCTTGTGTCTCAATGATGATCTAGACACAGGAACAGTATCGCCATCTGCTGACGTCTACTTTATATGATGGTGCACTGTTGGGTTGGCACTCCTCATGATCACCTTGAAATTGCCCTTGTAATGATGATCTTCGTCCACTCAATGAGTTCTTAATTCAACTGGTGTCTATGAAGTTTCGAGTTCAAATCCTTTTTCTTGTAACCAAAAAAATGTTAATTTTGCAGTTAAGAATTACTGTCAACGCTCCATGATTCAAGTAAAACGTTTGGTGCTGTCTATGAATTAATGTGTTCATGAAGAACTTGTGATCCATTTCCAAGAGGGAAGAAGACTCCAAGCATTTAATCGAATCTGCCTTTCAGGCATGACAATCTGAATGCCAGCAAGCCTGCATTGCCTAATGGATTAACCTCGTGCTTGACTTGGTTAAATCTGAGTTATCCACCAAGTCAACTCTTAATTTAATTAAAATTTAGTTTAATTTTTTAAACAATTATTTTTTAAATTTTTTTCTTGATTTTATTTTTATATGTTTTCTTAATAATTTTCTAAATTGTTTTTAGGAAACTAAGTGAATTAGATGATATCAAAATAATTTGTATATATTTTAAATCCGACTTGCAAGATATTTATTCATAAGGTTTTTACTTTTACTTTTATTATTTTTTCTTAATTTTTTATATTTTTTAACTTATTAACTAGTTATTTTTAATAGGCTATAATAAAAATATTATATTAAACTAATTTACCATAATTTTAAATTATAGTAAAATAAATTAAAATGTTGAATCATATTTAATTAAAAAATAATACTATCACTTCTATCATACCATGTAAACTAGTTTGAATTCTAAAAGATTGACATGATGGTCAAATATGTGTTTTTTTTTAAAAAAAAATTTCGAATTCATACTATAAAGCTAACATGGACTAGTCCTTTTCTTTTTAATATTATAAGTCAATACTGTTTACAAATGGGGCTCTCCACAGGGCTAAAATAATAATAATAAAAAATAATGTAAGAAAAGGAATGTTAACCTCATGCAATTATTTGATATTATTATTATAATTAATTTAATAAATTAATTTTAAAATCTTTTAACTTTGACTAATTTTTAATTTAAATACAAAATTAAACTATACGACAATTATCTTAAAATAATCTAGTTAATTTAACATATTTAAAAATAACTTAAATAACATGTAAAAAGTATAATTTGACTTAAAAATAATAATTCAAAATAATTTTATTTTAATATTAAGAAGTTTAGATATTAAATTGAACCAGATTTCACAATTTAACTCTCTAAATTTATAATTTAGGTGATAAACTCTACCAAACAAAATAGTTTATGAAAATACATTTAAAATTAAAAAAATATTAAAGAATAATTTTTATAAAAAAAAACACCTCAGAGATGAATTGTCATTCAATTCTTTTAAGAACATGTTTGGAAGTATATTTATTATTGTTTTTTAAAATAATTTTTATATTAAAATACATGAAAATAATATTTTTTTATTTTTTTAAAATATTTTTAAGATCAATACATTAAAATAATCTAAAACGTATAAAAAATTATTTTTAATAAAAAATTTAAATTTTTTTAAGAATGGTCACAGCTACTAATTAAGAAGATTAACCTCCAACATTTAAAAGAACTCAGTTTTTTATGGTGTTTTAGTGCTCATATAAACAGTGAAATGTTTTAATAGATCCAGAACAGGTCCAAGTCTTGGCTTCGTCGGTTAGGCGCTTTACAACTGAGAGATTGCAGGTTTAAGAGCTTACTAGCATGCATATTTTTTAAATTGTGATGGATAACTTTTTATTTGTTATTTTATTTAAAAAAAACAAATGATATATTGTTTATTCTTTTAATAAAACAATATGATAGAGCCAGGAGTGCGGACCTGGCTTGCAACGCACGTGTGGAGCAAGTATTGCGCTTGGCCCTTTGCCATTTTTTTTTTCTTTTTCCTTTTGTTTGACATTTTTTAACTTTTAAAAACTAAATTATTAAATATATTTACCCTTTAATTTTTACATGGTTCTTAAATACTAATATAAATTTTAATAATATTTTTTTACTTATTATGCATTTGTTTTAATAATAATAATAATAATAAATTATTTATAAAAATTTGATTGAAATTAGTTATTTATTGTTAAAATATTTAAATAAATTTGAAACATAATTTCATCAATGTATAGTTTTTATATCTCTCAACTACTTAAAATATAAATATACTATTTCAATTGTTTTAAAACTTGTTTAACAATCAAAATTATTATTTTTTTCATGTAACAATGTTTAAAGTTAGAAACGTTGAGTCGATTGGAATAAATAAAAAATGAATTAGTATAAAAAAATTATTTTTATAAAAATAATTACTCAAAATAATTGTATTTTCAAGTTTAATAATAACATTAACAAAATTTCCGAGATCTAATTTTTTAAGTTTAAAATAATTTGAGTCCTTTAAGTATATCACGAGTATACAAATTAATATGCTCTAAAAATATGAGAAAATTAGATCCATCAAAGTTTAAAGTTTAAATTGTTATGAGCATGCTTTAAAAGATAAATGAGTATTTTAATTAAATAATCACTTGACTCGATAAGCAACTACTATTATTAAACTGAAATTAACGTAATAGATTAAACTAGATCTAGCCAATTCAATCCTAGCCCGAGCCACGTGTAAAAGATAAAAAAAAAATATCAACTCAAAGTTGATTCAATTGACACAATGGATTAAGACGAGACTAGGCTGGTTCGGTTAAAACAACACTTGATTTGATTTTAAAAAAATTATAAAACTATTGATTTGATTTTGTTTTAAATTTTTAATTGGCTTGGACTCAATTCCCTGAGCAGGGACGACCGGGTGAGTTTAATCATTATTATATTAAGAAAAAATCACTCAATTTAACGGCCCAGTAAAAAAAATAAAAAATACTCATGCTGACCTGGCAAAATCTAAAAATCTAAGGTTAACCAATAATAACACTCTCCGCACTCGGCTCTTAAATCTCGCTCTCCCTTTTCCTGTAACTTCAATCTTTCAATGGCAACAATAAACAAACCCCTAAGGCCAAAACCTTTAACAAAACTCAGATCCCCATTTCTCACTTTAATACTGTGTATCCCAGCCATTGCATTATTGTGCTTGTTTTCTTCACTAATTTCCACAAATGGGTTCTCTTTTTCATCTACAAAAACCTTAAAGAACTTACCAAGCAAACCCTATAGACAGCACTCAATTCATGAGAAGTACTTGTATTGGGGTAGCAGAATTGATTGTCCTGGTAAACATTGCGAGTCTTGTGAAGGTTTGGGTCATCAAGAGTCTAGCCTTAGGTGTGCTCTTGAAGAAGCCATGTTCTTGAATAGGTGTGTTTTTCTTTTTTCTATCTGTATAAAGTTATGTTTTTTTGTGTTCAAATGTCACTGTATTTGGTGTATTTTTCGTGGGTTTTTGTTGGTATTAGGTTTTATGCTCTGTTTCTATTGAATTGATTTTGTTATATTACTTGCTTAGTTATGGGGGTTCTAGGTATTAATGACATTGAAGTTGGGTTAACTGAAATAAGCAAATTTTGGATCACGTGAGACTCTTCTTAAGAAAATGCATTATGCACCTGGATTGTTTGGGATTTAGGGGTTTCAGTTGCTATAATAATAATAATAATAATAATAATAATAATAATAATAATAATAATTTTTCTTATTATTATTTTTTTTCATTGTGTGTGGTGGTTAAATGAGCCAATAATTATGATTTATTGAAACTATATTTGTTGTGGATTTTTTAGATGTAAAGGTTAGTATGGTTAGATACTGCAGATTTGATATCGTCTGTTTTTTCATGTTTCTTATATTGCCGTATATCTTGTTGCAGAACTTTTGTGATGCCTTCAAGGATGTGTATCAATCCAATCCACAATAAGAAGGGGATCCTTCATCAGTCTGACAAGTTGAATCCAGAGGAAAGGCAAGTTTATTGAACTTCTATTATGTGGACTGCTGTTATTGCCAGAGCTAAACTGTTGCGTCTAGTGTGTTATATCCAACATCTTGTAAGGGATGCAATAACCTTTTCTTTAGTATGCTTGCTTTTCAATTCTTATGAAAAGAAATATTTAATTGAATTAACAGGTTGCCTCCATTTTTATCAATGAATACATTTAAAAAAGTTCTATGATCTGAACTTGCTTCCTTCTAATTGGCAGGTGGGCTGAAAGCTCTTGTGCCATGGACACTTTGTATGATATGGATCTCATATCAGAAACTGTACCTGTAATCTTAGACAACTCAAAAGATTGGTCTCAGGTACTATCAACTAGTATGAGGTTGGGAGCTAGAGGAGTGGCCCATGTGGAAGGAACAAGTCGGATTGATCTCAAAGTGAACAGTCACTACTCGAACCTCTTGCTCATTAATCGAACAGCTAGCCCTCTTTCATGGTATTGAATGCATCTCTACGTTTGGCTTTCTCATGTTTTTTTCTTTTTCAATGTCTCAAAAGAAAAGGAGCTGTTTGAAAATTGGGTAGTGGTGATTGTGGGAAGAAAAATTGGTATTTTTGTTTGGATAATAATTTAAGAGGAGAGTAAATAATGATAGTTCTCTTGCATTGCATTTGAAATTTCACAATTAATATGAATATAGTTCTTGAAGCACAAAATTTGTTGACATTTTTTCTTAAGTTCTGAAACAGACTAAAATGCCTGGCTGTGATGAAAAGATTAGTTTTTCTTCAAGTGGTTTAGTGACTTGAGCCATTTTAATAAGCCAATGTTGGATAGAAAGCCGATTACTCTATTTGGAGGGGAAATGAAAAGGGAAAAGGAAAAGATTCGTGACTGCTATAGTTATGGAAAAAGAAAAGAAAGAGTTTTCACTTATTATTTTCAGTGTAGCTGTTTGTCATAACATAACTTGTCTCGAAGATTCATGAATCTTGCTTATTTTTTTTCTAGGCCCTAATCATGATAGCCATTCAGGTTCATGGAATGCAAGGACCGAAACAACCGTAGTGCTATAATGTTGCCATATTCCTTTCTTCCTACAATGGCATCACAAAGTTTAAGGGATGCTGCGGATAAGGTCTGTAATAATTGATATTGCTAATTTCTCTTTGCTTGTTTTACACCATTTGTCTACTTGTGTTTCTTTTAAAACAGGTTTTGATTAACCTGCAATGGATCTCATGTGCACAGGTTATAGCACTTCTTGGTGATTATGATTCCATGCATGTTCGTCGAGGTGATAAAATAAAAACCAGGAAGGACAGGTTTGGTGTTTATAGGACCCTACATCCTCATCTTGACAGGGATACACGTCCAGAGTTTATACTCCACAGGATTGAAAAATGGGTTCCACCTGGACGAACTCTTTTTATTGCTTCAAATGAGAAGACACCAAGATTCTTTTCACCTCTCGCTGTCAGGTAAACCTTCTCAAACTTTAAAAAATGAAAATTATAGTCTCTAATTCTTAGCCGGGAAGTAGCGCAAATGATTTGGCCATGACAGATTATATGTACAGTTCTGAGAATTCTCAAAAAGAAATAAATTAGAGATGAGCATTGATGAGCAGAGAAATAAATTCATGATCCTGTATCCTTTTGTTAACTTTTGTGTTTCACTAAGTACTACTTTATTGCAGCTTGCTAATTTATCATTGCAAAAAAATCATCCAGAAGTAATATCTTGCATGATTAACTCAACTGGTGTGGATGCTTGGTATGGCATTTCTATTTTCTCATTGGTTAAGTTGGTTGTATCTGATTGTTGAACATGGTTCTGATGCATGGCTGCAGTGAGTTTTTTTGCTGTCAATACTTAGTTTTCTCTGTAATTGACGCCTCTCTTTTCATGCCTTTTAAGAGATGTCTTTTATGTTGTAGAAATCTCTGCCACCATTTCAGGCAATTGGAAGACACTTTTGTTTCTTAAAAAAAAAAAAATGCTAAATAGAATTTCGTTGTAATTTTTATATGATGTTGAAGTTGACGTTGAACTTTGGTGGCATATTTTGCAGATACAAATTGGTATATTCATCTAACTACAGCGGAATCCTGGATCCCGTGATTGAGAACAACTATCAATTATTTATAATTGAAAGGCTTATTCTGATGGGTGCCAAAACACGCATTAAAACATTCAAGGAAAATGATAATGATCTTAGCCTCACCGACGATCCTAAGAAGAATACCAAGTCATGGCAATTACCTGTTTATACCATGGATGAAGTAGAGTAAGGAAGTTGATAAAGCCTTCATGAACATTACACTTTCTGTTACCAATCCAGCTTGAGTTTTCTCCTTGCATGCCATTCTTGCATATATAGTCATTCTCACATGACATCATGGTATATGCCTGGATCGCTAATCGTGGATGAATCTCGTAGCTTTGTTGAGGAGAATCAGCGTGATGTTGGTTGTGAGAGGGTTATTAATTTGCCAGTGTATATTGTGAGCTATATGAGTTTTAGTACAAGGTTGTATGCGGTTTCGTATTATGTTGGTTGTTATTGTGCATAAGTTTTGTAGAGAAAAGAGGAACCCTGGCCCCTATCTTCGACCTTTCCCTTGTTAAATTCACAGCTCGTCCCTGTTTCGCAACGGGCATTTCCCGAGTATCATCTGGTAGATACTTCTTGATTTATACGCAAATTTTGGAACATGTGAAAATAACTAAAATGGGAGATCAATATATTGTACTAATTTCTTGCTCAGGTTACTCATTCATCTTAAGGTTGTGTGTTTGAGTTCATCAACATTCTGGGAAGTCTCATGTTTTCTTTCCATGAGCTCCATTTGTGAAGTCACTGTAATCTCGATAGAGATGAGGCCAAATAGGATCGAGGAAGAAGGCAATATTCATTGTTGGTTGTGTCAGCTCACAAGTTCACCTATTTGTTGTTGTAACAATTTTTTAAAAAAAAAGAAAAAAACGATGCGTATACGGGTTTCATTGTAGCTAGCTCTGGGCTTGTTACAATTTGGATCGGAATAGTCTAATAATTTTTTAAACAAAATCATTTGACCGCTTATTAGGGTAATTCATTTTTTTAATCATGTTTATTAGTTGTTACTAAATTAATTAGGTTTAGGTATTTTTTACCTTTTTTTAAGCATAATAAAATGACTAAACTGTTTTTAATGCTATTAAAAGTAAACGGTTCTTTATGGCTTTTTAGTATTTCACTTTTAAAAATAAAATAAAATAAATAAATTAACTATTTAACTCTTGTCGTAGGGTGCTATTTTTGGTGGTGGGGCAGAGTTTCTGACGAGGCGATGTTGAGTCTCCCATAAATTTTTTTCTTCTTCCAGTTATAAAGTTAGTAGTTTATTTTTTATAATTAATTATTTTTTTATAGTTAGTTATTACCAAAAAAATCACTTTATTTATTATTAATTTTTTAATTATATTATTAAATTAATTGATTTTATTTGACTAATTAAGTCAAATATTCAAGTTTTGTATTTTTTTATTTCTTTAAAAACATTAGCATTACTTGAACATTTTTTTTACGTTAGAAAACATCAATCCAGCCTACTGCGCAGCACGAATGACCTAATCTAATATATATTTATTTTTTTGTCAAAAGAATAATATATTGTATTTTTTTTTTATTTTTCTAAACTTTAATCATAATTGTAAAAAATTATTGGATTTGGATTCATACAAACTTAAATTAATTATTCTTATTAAATTAATAGTGTTTTTTATTCATGTGGGTATCTAAACCAACTTATACACATCTTTATTAATTTAATAAACTCTTAAATTAACGACCATATAAATCTTTAATAACTATGAAATTTGTGAGATTCAAATAGGTGATTTTTAAAAAATAAATTTAAAATATAATTAGTTAAGCTATATATTTTTTAGAATTAAAATTATAATTGAGTTTGAAATGATTAATAATGTTGTTTGAAAAAAATGATCAAGTTATTTGATTTAATTAAAATTAAATCCGAGCTTAGACTCTTCAGCTTTTGAAATTCCCATATCATTTGTGCCTGTAATGGAAGGGGGATGGAGGAGGGCCATGATGGTGTGTCATGTCACAACGGTGCACATCAATCATGAGCGCATCTACTTCATCCCATGTTACCTCACGATTGATAATTGAAAGGCTTGAAATGGTGACAAGTGGGACAATGATGATGCACAGATTGTCACCTTATGAGAATCTGCGGGGTGAGATGCTTTTTATTAGAGCCAAACTAATAAAATAAATATTTAAATAGTATAAATATAATTTTTTATGTGCATTGCAATAATAAAATGATAAAAGGTTATTTTAAAAAAATTATTGTATTTTAATATATGTTATACAAAATTATTTAAATTATTTAATATGATTTAAATGATTTGATGAGTTTAAAAAAATTCTTTATTAATACAATATTAAAAAATAATAAATAAAATAATAAAATAATTTAAGTCCATTTAAGTAAAATCATCAAACTTAAAACCATAATAATTTTATAAAAAATAAATTTTAAAAAATAAAAATAAAAAATAACAATAAAAAATTATTGTTACGAATAGTACTTTGTAATCATTTGATATTTTAAAAAATATATAAAAATTATATTTCTAAAAAGATTATATTTTAAAATTTTATTTAGTATTTTTTAAAAATATATCTAAAACAAGTATTGAAAAGACAAATTAATATTTTTGTTTTGTTTTTGGATTTACATTCGGCGCATCTTTTGGAGACGACCCAGGAGCGATGGAAAGTCTATATGGTGGCTTTAATCATGCGTGGCATAATTTGGCATGTGGCTTGTTGTTATTCGGTCGTCGTGATAGATTCGATTGTCTGGTGTCCTCTTTTAACGGTTCATACAATGGGATGCATCTTTCTTTGTACGACATGACTACACATGATCCTGTCGCTTTGCCTGTACACGCACAGCTTTTTATCTCACTCAACTACGAAAGACACGTCGTTTTCTCATGACCATTTTTAATGGGGAAAAAATCAAGGCAATTCTTTCTCTTTCTCTTTTATTTTTTATTTTTTTTAATGATGGAACACATTTATTACATTCCTTAGAAACTTCATTTCCTCATTTTCCAATTGAGTTTAATTATAATCTCAAAATAGTAAATAATATAAACATTAATGAAATAATAAAAAACTTTAGGATTAAATTTATCTTTTCACATTTTATGTATTTTAAACGGAAGTATATAAGCTTTTAAAATAATATTTCACATGTTATCTTTTCATATTTCATCATTTTCTAATGAAATAATGGAACACATTTCCTCTTTTCACATGATAGAATTCCCCTCGTATGCTCACAAATGTTTCTTTTAAAAAATAAAAATTGAATTGACTTTTCATAAATCTCGAAGAAAAATCTCTTTTCATATTTAACCCCCCCCACATATATATATTAAAAAATTAAAAATGTTACGCTTTCCCAAATATCCATATTTAAAAGGTGTTTTCAATAATATCAACAATATTTAATATTATTTATAGAACTTTGCAATAAATATTTCATAATTTATTGAACAGCATATTGCTCAAAAATAAAGTTATAAGTCTGTAGCAGCTTCTATAAGCTTCGTTACAAGAAAATTTGATTTGACGGGTTGCTATGAAGATTCAAAATTTGATTAAATTGAAATTAATAAAAAAACTTAATTTAAAAAAAAATTAAATTAAACTCGAGACGATTCACTCCACCAGCTTCCTTGTTCATGGATCATGGCGACCACGGGTGAGGTCTTGTAAATATAAGAGCAGACCCCAAAAAGAAAAGAAAAGAAAAGAAAAGAAAATATCTGACGTGGTACACAAAAGACTCAAACCCAATCAATCCCCACCACCTGTCCTGATATTCCCACGTCATTTCCCCTCAACCGAAAGTGCATGGCGGGATGCTTTTACAGTAAAAAAGACAAACCCTTCCATCTCCTGCAGGTCGAAAAGCCTCGCCTTCACTCGCACGTACCAAATCAGTTATTCGCACGTGCTAACCCACCTCCTATAAATTCTTGCCACAGTCTCAAATCTCGCAGCAGCCGTAGCCTAAGACAAAAATCAGCACGAAAAAGAAGATTCAATCCTTCTCCGGAATATTCCTCCTCAGGTCATCTCAAAATCTTCTCTGATTACTAATTTCTAATTAATCCAAAAGGTTATCATTTTTGGCATATTTTTTTTTAATTCTCCTTTGCATATAATTCCATATTTTTTTGCAGGAGAAAACAAGCGTGGATTTTTTATTTTTTTTTTGTGATGCCGTATCTTGTACGCGAGAATCTTTTCATCGGAAACATAAGCGACGCGGCCGAGGTTCTGCAAGATGGAAGTTCGGAAATAACGCATATTTTATCTGTCTTAAGTTCCGTGTCTATATCGTTCTTTACGGAATGGAGAAGCGGTGTGGTAATCCCGGCGAAGGAGATAAAGAAAGTGTGCGTGGGTGACGGTGAGGATGAGTGGAGGAGTTGTTTGGCGGCGAATAAGGTTTTGTATGGATTAGAGTATGCAGGGAAGGATTTGAAACTGGTGAGAATGGCGGTGCCGATTAGGGATATGGAGAGTGAGGATTTGTTGGATTATTTGGATGTTTGTTTGGATTTTATTGAGAAGAGTAGAAAAGAAGGAGCTGTTTTGGTGCATTGTTTTGCTGGCGTTTCCAGAAGGTATATGATAAATTGTTGTCATTTTTCATGATAATGATGATGATTCTCTGTATTTTTTTAATGTAAATTAATGATTATTGCCCTTAATTTTGGATTATGTTAATATTGAAATGCAATGCTACTTCTCCTGAATGATTTTCTGGAATAGTATGGTATGAACAGTGTTTGGGACACACCAGAGTAGTCCATTTCATCAGTGGTTGGGTATTATTCAGGAAACTTGTTCGAGATGGAAATGGATATTTTGGGATGAAAAACATTACTCTGATTCTTGCATATAGTATGAAATGTATTTTGGATCCATCGGTGAAGTCTGCTTCATCAATGGTTGGTATTATCTGGAAACTTGTTCGGGATGGAATGGATAGTTTGGGGTAAAGAACATTACCTTATTTATGCATGTCTACTTGCTTGGGATTTGATGTGCAAATTTGTGACTTTTTTCTTTGTTAATTTAAAACGGTCATGAAGTCTGTTTTGATATTTTTTTGCATGTCTACTTGCTTGGGATTTGATGTGCAAATTTGTGACTTTTTTCTTTGTTAATTTAAAACGGTCATGAAGTCTGTTTTGATATTTTTCAGTTGATTGATTTATGATCCTGAAGTGGATCAAAATAGAAAAGAAGTGTTTTAGGTTATCTTCTGACCCAATTGATGAGTGTTGGGAAATTGCTCAGAAGACCTGCCCTGAATTGTCAAGCCCTAATGGTTTGGTCCCTTCTTTCGTTTTTTTTTCTTTGCAGTGCAGCTATCATTACAGCGTACTTGATGAAAACTGAACAGTTGTCCCTTGAAGGTTTGAACACATCCACTTTTTATTTGTAGCATTTTGGGTTTGCTGATTGGTTATTGCTGATGGCCTTCATTGTTTACTTTCTGAAAATCTGGTGGCTCTTTTGTCTGACAACCATAAAAATACGTGTTGTTGTTTCTTTGAATTTTGAGTTATTTAATATTTCATCCTTTTCCTTGTTCATCTTTTCCCTATGTGTCCCTGCAGATGCTCTTGAATCCCTAAGGCGGAGCTGTGAGTCTGTTTGTCCTAATGATGGCTTTTTAGAACAGGTATGCAAGGGTCCTGTAAAACCTATATGATTGTTGGGATGCATTAATGGTGACTGAGACATTAGTTTCTAATGTGATTGTCATAGATCTTAATTCTTTTTCCCCCATTGCAGTTGAAAATGTTTGAGGAAATGGGGTTCAAGGTTGATCATGCTAGTACCATATACAAGCGGTTTCGCCTGAAAGTATTGGGTACTTGTTCTTAGTATATTGATCCTCACTTGCTGCTCTTGTAAATTATTTTTTTGTATGATAAAGCAGGTCATTAAATAGGGCTCTGCATAAGCATAATTTTGGAGGCATGACATTAGTACGTCCTTAACCTTGAGCATTTGTATGAAGTGGTTACTTTCAAAATGTGAATCTGCATATAAGAGTTGGTATAGCACAAGGGGTCATGCATTGAGCATTTGATGCTTTTCCTGCTTATCCAATTAAATTTTCATCCTTAAATTCTTCCAACTGGAACATTATTATAGATCTTTCATGTCTGTTGGAAACATATTCTTTCCTGTTCCAAACATACAGAATGATTAGATATGTTGAATCTGTGATTTTTTTTAAAATTTTTTTGTGAAGGATTAATTTCCCCAGGCTTCCAGGTGAGTTTTACAACCGTGGAGAGAAGATAGACAGTTCTAAATTTGGGGCAGATCCTGGTGTACCTACACAAATTTCCTCTGAGGAAGAAGCATCTCCAAATGAAGGGAAAAAGGCTATTCCTGCATACCGCTGCAAGAAATGCCGTCGAGTAGTTGCACTGCAGGAGAATGTTGTGGATCATGTTCCAGGAGAGGGCGAGACATCTTTTGCATGGGGCAAGCAGAAAAGTGGCAACCCCTTTAACAAGTCCAATGAGTCTGAGTGTTCATCTCTTTTTGTTGAGCCTCTGAAGTGGATGACAGCAGGTATGTGCAATCTCATTTTGTAGAAATTCCAAAGTCATTGGGCATTTTTAAGTTTATTCATAAAGAAGAAAACACAGAACTAATTGCAACTTCATTGGTTTACTTTGAGTTAGCTATAATGGCTCACTAGTTGCTAGAGATTTCTCAAATCCTTGACTTGTTTTTTCCACCAAATGGTCAACCTCCATGCTCATATTGTGTTGCTTAGCTGTAGAAGTACTTCTCATCATCAGTTGAGATAATTTCTGGGTTTAATATTATCTATTTATGAAAGCCACGTGGCTATGTCTTGAAGATGTATTGGCCTATGCAGCTATTGTGATGCACTCTTTTGGAAAAGGGCATCCTTGTATTCAGTGCATAGAGATTTCTAATGGAAACCATTAACTGATAGAAGTTGGGGAAAATTATGAACCACACAAACAACTCGGTTCCATGTGCTAAGGCCATAATGAATCAACACTTTTGACATTTCAATAATGGAGGTGCTATTTTGTATCTTATAGGAGAGAAGGATTTAGGGGGAAATAACACAATACTTTTGAAAGCATCTTTAAATATTTATCATAAGAATTATGCGTAATTTATACCTGTTATATATATATATATATATATATATAAAGGTGCATTGCATTTGTTGCCATCCCGTTCTTATCTAAAGAGGATCCAAACAAGTGCTTTTCAATTATCCATGTTTTTCCCAAATCCTACTTGACTTTTCCATATCATCATTGTCATCTAGAACTCAATTGATCCTTATACTTGGTTTATGCCTTACCCAGGGCATGTCTTTTTAATTGATTCATGGGTTTTAAGAATTATAAGTTGTGCATACTAGCTGGAAATGATACCCACTTAATATAATAGGTCTTCCTTGTTATCCAGTTGAGGAAGGTGCATTGGAGGGAAAGTTGTCCTGTGCTCATTGCGAAGCTCGTTTGGGTTACTTCAATTGGTCAGGTATCCAATGCAGCTGTGGGAGCTGGATTACTCCAGCCTTTCAGCTACATAAAAGTCGAGTGGATATTAGCACTGCCTAATACCTTTGAGGCAAAAGAAGATGCTAGCATATCTCTTGACTGCAGTAAAGTCCAGTTTTCTAAGAGAAATTGATACTATGTGAAGAAAGCATACCGTTTCCTCACCAGCCCGCACTTGCACAGAATGAGCAAACCCCCGAAATCGTTTTATGAAGTTTCCATGCATATTCCCACGGAGATCTATCTTTGAGGAGCTGGAGGCGCAGATTTGTGACTTGAGTGAAATAATGTCTTGTATTTATTGTATGATATGGTCATACAATTGGACCGCTTTGCTTGGTGATTTGAGAATGTCTTTTAAAAAGAGATTTTTACAAGGCTAGAAATGAATGGACAGCGAGGGCCAGGCCTCCTCATATTTCTATTTGATTTTACTACAGAGTTCAATCTATATAGCTTGTTAACTTGCTTGAATTCTTTGTTTCTTCGGCTTTTATTTAGTTCATTGGGCCATTGGGTTGTCTATTCTCTTGCTTTTATGGGGTTATCAGTCTTTTGCTTTCATTTCAGTTCATGTGCAGCATGCCTGAAAACGGTATCAAATCCGAGCCCATGTTGAGTGAGTGATTGCAACCGACAAACTCCATCAGTTCCAAGTAATGTTGGCTTCTGTTCCCTTCACTTCCCACGTCATTTTAACTTGTCTTTGCGGTATAATGAACTTGGCTTGTAACAGGTAACCATGCCCTTGGCCGACAAGTCAGCCTCTATGCATTCTCAGCCAAAGTAAGAATTCTTTATCTATTCCTAGCAATTCAGTGAAACTACATGATATAAAAGTAATTGTGATTTTTTTATATTTTTTTATAAAGAAAGACATACACAAGAAGAAATATAAAATAAAATCAATGATCCTATAAATATCTACACTTAAGATTTTTATTTTTATTTTAATTCTTATATCCATCTTTTTTTAATAAAAAAAGGGATCCCTGTAAATAATTAATAGGATGCCCTAGCTGCATGAAGGATTCATTGTGCATCTAGAAGTCTATTCACCGCAACATTATAAATCATGTGACTCTTTCATAGAAAGAATCAATAGCTTGTTGTTGTGGCAGAGAGGTGTTTTCTTAAAGAGATAAACAACGAGATTAATTATGGAGAATTCAAGTCAATGACCTTCAATATTATGGACAATTCAATCCCTTTACTTTCCAAATACACTGTGTAAAAATTATTAATATAAATTTTTAAAAAGTTGACATGAGAGGTATTTTGATTAATAAAAATATTATTGAAAAAATAGCTTATACGTCCAAGTTCAAGCCAGAAAACGGCGCACGTGACTGAGCGTCACCTCCAAATGTCCCTTTTAGGGGCGGTGGTGGAAGCGCCGCAAAGTCTTCATTTTATTGGTGCTGCATGCGTGCACAACGGTGTAATGGTTAAGATCCGGTACGTTTTTTTTGGTTCAAAATTAAAAAATGTTATTTAATTTATTTTTTATTTTAAATTTAATCTTTATTTTTTTTCAATCTCACTCCTTCAATTTAATTTAATCAAATTTGATTCTTATTTTTTATTATAAAAATCTATTTTTCTAACTAAATTATATTTTCAACTTCACCCCTTAATATTTAATTTCAAATTATTTTCATATCAAATTTAATCTCTCTTCTTTTAATTATTATTATTTCTATTTTAGATTATTTTTATTTTATTTTTAAAATTTTATCTCTCAATATTTTAATGATTTAAAATTTTATTTTTTTATTTTTTAGGGATCGCTTCCTATAAGGTTAGTTACGGGTTCATAACCAGGATAATGAGTTTTAAAAATTAACATGGGTTCACCTCATTTTTTAAAATTGATTTTTTTTAATTTTATCATTTAATATTTGATTTATTAAGAATTGATCTTTGTATTTTTTTTAAATCTTCTTTTTATGAAATTATTCTAATCTCATGTTCATAGTCGCAAGGTTAACAAGTTGAATCAAATTTTTTTTTTTGTTTTAATTTTATTTTTTAATATCAAGTTATTTGATAATTAAACTTTATAATTTTATTCAGTTTGCTTTTAAAGAATTATCTTAATATCATGATCAATTTGCTTTTAAAGAATTATTTTGGCATCATGATCAGGTTAAAAATGTAGTATATTAACTCGAATAAAAATGTAGTATATTAACTCGAATAGACTCGAGGTGATACTTTCAAAACTTTTTAAAATTATTAATTTATTTATTATATTTATATTATTTGAGTTAATTGAGTTTATTTTATATAATTAAGTTAATAACTCATTTTTTCGAGAACGCTTGTATCACCTTGGCATCTATTTTTACATTGAAAAATTTGGATTAACACATGATGTAGCGCAGACTCTATCTAAGTGGCTACTAAATTATATCGAGCCACTACAAGTTACTTTTAAGTTTATGGTTTTTGGAACATTAGTAGATGTTATTTTTAAATAGTTTTTATTTGAAATATATTAAATTAATATAATTTTTTATTTTTTAAAAAAACTATTTTTTATTTCAAGATCAAAATAATCAAACACCAAAAAAAAAAAAAACAGAAAAACACGATTGAAAATCCTTAAGCTGCATACAAAGATGGAGAATAATTGGAGGCACCGATTGGAAGACAGCTTGGCTATCTGATTAACTACAATATTAACATAACGAGTCCTAAAGATCAATTTGAGAAGTTGAGTGTTGAGAGTGATGGAGTGCTCCTGTCAGTTGCCGTAAAGCTGATATGTTGCCGTAATCGGGTTCGATTTCTTTTATAATTGAATTAAAAGGGATACGGAGACAACTCTTCGAAAAATAATCCAGGCTCTCAAGGATCTAGCATCGACGGGGTTGGATGTCGATCAAGAACTGAAGCAACCTAGGATAGCCAGTCTCAAACCATGGTGGCTAAGTTGTGGTGTGTTGTAGAGAATCGTCGTGAATAGCCCCACTGCTTGTGAATAAACAAATAAGAAAATCAAGAAGAAAAAAGGTGTAAATTTAATTAATGAAAGACAATACGTAAATCTTTTTAATTAAAGAAAAAATGGACCTCATCAGCAGGATCGACATCAGAGTATGGAGTGAGCGCTGCAGTAGAAGAGGTGTTCCCTTTGGGTTGCCATGTATGTGTGTGTAGGTGAACAGGGGCACGGAGATGAACACAGCCACATTTACACGCATCAGCACAAATACATTGGACAGAGTAGAATTGACAAGATTCACATAACTTCGTCTAAACTGCAAATGCATTCCATAGTCTAAATTTACAACTGTGTCAGCATATGAACTCCACCATTTTCATCAGATGTCCCATAAATAGGAGATCAATTGATCAGAAAGGCCGCTAGTGTATGAGAAGACAACTATGTACTTAACCCCCCAATGACATGCATGTGTTCAGATACGCTGTCAACAACTGTACAGGTTCATCGTTGGTGTAAGAATTTCTAATCTCAGACGTGATACTGAATAAAATAAGCAAGAGGGAAAACACTACAAAATGATGCCAGGAACACCTTGATGAATTCCCGGCTCTAGATCTAGTCATCAAAATAAATTCATTCGATCACCCTGTCTTACTATTGATGGGTTTATCTCCCAGGTAACAGTCTGAATTCCATTTCACAGCACCGATGAATTAGTTGGACAGTGCTTCAAGAAGAATGTTTGTAGCTGTATTGATGTCATTCCTAGCCTGCACAAGTGCCTGTCTAGCTGAGCTCCTATCAAAGCCCATAGAAACCAGAGTAGCAATGGCATCCTCTGTTGGCTCTGTGGAAGGAGCCATGGGAGCAGGATAAGTTCTCTGAAACCAACGAGAAAGATCAGTTGTTATGGATAAATTAAATTAAACTAACAAAGTAAGGTTGATAATATAAGCAATTGATTCACACTATAGCAGTTTCGGAGGTAAGAATTTATAGTTTCAAGTGCAAGATTCAAGAAAAGAAAAGGACAAGACAACTCCTTAAATTTGCAGTCTTGGGCCTCCCAAAAATTTTGTTAAAGAAAATTGAGATTCTATACTCAGAAATCGATCTGTTCATACAAGTCAAACTCGGGTTCCAGTCTCCAGAGGGGAGAAAAAAAGGTGAAGGAAATATAAAGAAAATGATGGTAAAGGTGATAGGGGAGAAGGCTGAAAAGGGAGACAGAAGGGTGGTGGAGGTTGTTCCTAGATTAGGCAATATTTCATATATTGCAATAATTTATATTTACAGGATTTTTGTGGTTGGTGGAGCAATGTTAGGGATTTTTGAATGATTTGATAGAGAAAATCATGCATGTAATTATAATGATTAGGCTGTGGATAATTTTAACTATTTAATGAGAGGAAAACCTCCATTGAGAGGCATTCAAACCAAAAACCAATTTCAATCTTTCTAACAGGGGTTATTGAGAGACTTGCCTCCACATGACGACCAGCATGGGATGGTGCACTTCCTGTTACATTCCTCGTAGTTGCTCCTTGTGGACTGCCCATAGACGGCCAAGAAAGCCATGAGAAGAATGAAGCTATGAGCTCCGGGAACTGTAGCAGATAGAGTAGTCAACAATAAAGTATTAGTTTATAGCTTCGAGTCAGCTTTAGCAATTGACACTGTGAACAGTTTGAATGTTTCATTAAATTTTAATTATAAAAAACAGACGAGGGGAAAAAGAGGCAGGGAATAATACTTTCTAATGATGCAAACTTACTTGTTTCCTTTAGTAAGTCAGTTACACAAGTTAAGAAGAAGAAAAACAAACTTGATGGTCAAATAAACAAGGGAACATTGTTATTTGTAATTTTGTGAAGATAAATTGAGCACAGAAGCTAAATCATATCCTGCACATGCATGCAAACATCTCATTTCTTCACATTTTAGAACCCTAACAAGTGCTAGAGACGATCAAAGATCTTATGGTTCACGATAATCATAATTCAACTGATTTTATCATGAATGATCTCTCAAACAGGTCTGTCCAGGAATGATCAAATTACACAAATATCAGACCTACAGAAGATCAAAACCACAACAAAACTTTTTGCTCAGATACAAGACTCATAACACATGCAGAAAACCTGAAAATACACCACATGATCACACACCTGAACCAAGTTAATCTAATATTTAATCGCTGTGGATGAATTTTCCCAATCAACCTTTATAGATACAGTAAAGAAGTTTGGTTAAGTTATTGCATACACAAATAACTTCATGTCAAATAATCAGATCCAACCAACAATTTCCTATGGACTTTTCTCAACAAATCTTTGAGCATAGAGCAAAGAAGTCGAATTAAGTTGATCAGCTCCAGCTCATACTACCCAATTTCATTACAACACAAAGCAAGGACCTAAAGAATAGATACCTCACAATCTAAGCTGTCATCTATTGTTGTCAACATTTAGTTACAGAAAATAAGAGGTGAAGCCAAAAAACCTACCTTTGCCTTGCGGATGCCAAAGAGATTTAGACGATACAAGGAACCAGCAAGGATACCACATATCCCAGGCAAGATTGATCTTTTCCAGGATGATAAAAGAAGCTGCAGAACCAAAACTGATATTGGATCTCTGGTATTGGACAGAGAAAAGAAGGGGCAGATGTGGCAGAAACTGAAACCGAAACCAAAAGGGGGGGGGGGGACACTTTCACATATAGAAAAGTGCAAGTGTTCTCTTTTACCTGAACACCAGCTAGATATATGAAAGACTTATCAGAAAAGTGGTTGCTGAAGATGTGAAACCGAGTTGATACTGGAATGTCAAAGTAGAAGGGAACAAATGAAGCAAATATAAGACCATAAGGTCCTGATGTCAGAAGATTGGCTGAAGGATCTGCATATAAACAGACACACTTAATTGTTGGGCATGATTGTAATGCAGCATGATTGTAATTGAGCAGAAAGAATGTTTGCTGAAAAATCACCTATAAAAGAAGCATGAAGAGCATAAATAAATGAATAAGCTCTTATTTTTGCTAGGACACAGCCAGCAGAATAAACTTGCACCCTTAGAAATAGTAATATAGGACAATACGTTGAAATTTTTCTTCATATTCAAAGGATTGTAAATGATGGTATGGGGTATCTACAAGCTGGAAGATGGCACAAGGCATGCAGGCAGCACTCATTTGACTGTGGCAATAAAGTCAATATCATCCAACAAGACAGGAGTGAAGTGTGGTCACCACAACCCATGATTAACAACCATAAATTTGAAATCCAGCATCTTGGTCCTGGAACTTCCTAATGTGACCTCTACTGAGGTTTTTCACATCTAGGGGGAAAAAAAAAAAAGAAGAGGAGAGAGAACTAATAGGCAATGTATATCACTATATTGCTCAGCAAAACGAAAATATCATAGCAGCAAATTTACCCAATTTGTTTTTACAGTAACAATGGAGTTACAACAACTTCCACGGGTTATATACTTGAGGTGTAAGAGATTAATGAAAAAGAGAAGCACTTTAAAAATAACAATGCATCAAACAGGGATAGATGTCATACCTTTAAGGAGTGCAACAGCGAAGACCTCAAAGAGTAATGAAACTATCACAGAGTACAAAATAAAGACCTGCATAATTTGAGCAGACTTCAATAAACAAAAAAAAAAGAACAAATATGATAATGAAAGAAAACCGCACACTAAAACACAATCAGATTTATATTTCTTTCCTAGGGCCAATCCTGTTGGAAAACAGAGAGCAAAAACCAAAGCATAAGTTGAGCCACAATATTTTTTAAAAGAAAGACAAATAAATAAATTCATTTACTGATTAAAGCAGCAGAATCTTAACAGAGACATGTTTCTCAACTTAAGAATTTTTTCATCAAAAACAAAACAGTGAGAGGTAACAGCACACAGAATTATGGAGATATGCAAAATCTCAAGTGTAGAAATATTGATAATGTCGATTTGGAACATTTGACTCAAGTCCCAATCCAAAAGAATGCATGAGCAAATTAGGATGATAATAACTCACCAAATACTTGTTGGAACCAATCTGTCTCTCAAAGACCCTAAAGTAATATAGAAGGTATAGTCCAAACATCATTTCTGGTGTAGATGAAAAGGTGAAAATTGACAAAATTAACTTCCAGAGACGGGGATTCCTGAAAATATCCTGCCATAAAGAAAAACAAAATTTGTAAGGCGTGCTCCGTTTTTAAATTCAAGGATCACACTACACGAACATCATAATATTATAATTTGACCATGGCTAACAGTCGTCTACATAACAAAGACAAGGTTAACATCCTTTTCCTCCTCCAATTCATCTTACATCTTCAACCATGGCTAACTGATACCTTCATCAAATTATAATTTGATAAGGCTAAACCATATAAAGAAGGATATTTCACACTAAAATATAGAGATCCATTCATATCATCTAAAATCAAGATGTTACCCTGCATTACTGGAAACAGATGCCTCAATCTCCCAAGTATACTTCCATGGGATATAGCTAAACAGACCCCACCTCCCCCTAGAAATAAAAAATAAAACAATTTGCCACAGAATCCCCAGTAAACCCATACCCAAGTCGATATTCAACTTCAGTTCACACAATCCTAACAAAGGATGTTACAAAATCATGCTACTGAGCTGACTCCTCAGAAATTTCCATCTGATAACTCTGTCATTTTCAAAAAAATCCAGTTTGTACATCCTATAATGTCCAATACCATGACTCCCAAATCAACAAAGTTCCACAAAACCATCCAACCCCACAAGATTCCCTTACCAACTACATGCTCCATCATCCCATTTTATCTATAATTCTACTGTAAACTCTCCTTCCCTCACTCTTCTATGCCCATCAGCAACCAGTTGAGTTCTAAGTCATAAAATTATAACTTTTAAGAAAGAAATTATTAAAACAAGGATAATTAACATCTAAACTAAAAAGGAAAACTATTAATATTTTTGTGAAACAAAATAAAAATTCTGACTCTGATTTCAATCAATCTACCACTAATGTTAAAAAAAAAGAAAAAAAAAACCACGCAAAAAAAACAGTAAAGCCAATAGAACGAACCTGATACAATAGTCCAAGCTTGTTAGCGCCACCTTTGATCCTCAAGAAAATGGAAAAAATTGCACTTGCAATAACAAATGTTTTCGTAACAGGCGCATTGTCTATATATCACCAAACCCACAAAAAATAAAAATAAGAATCATAAAATTTAGATGTATATCAATATCGACAACATCAATCAATGAAAATGAAGGGGGGAAAAAGAAAGGAAGGGGGTTAATTGGTTGACGCACTGAAACCAGAGGGGCCGCCGTTCATCTTTCTGGGTCAAAGGAGGCGCTACCAAGCGACGGCGACGACGAACTTTCTACTAATTTCTACGTTGTTGTTGATGTGGGTATTTGATTTGGTTAAAAGTTGAAAAATATTTCAGTTTTCAGAAGAGGTCGCTGGTAGATGGGAAATTGAGATGGAATGGAATATGATTGATTAATTTTCTTTATTTATTTTTCTATTTTGGGGCAAAGGTTTATATATATATATATATATA